>CABFWB010000024.1:205146-216581 GCA_902151455.1 Timema bartmani | reverse complement strand
TTTTTTTTTTTTTTAAAAAGTGATGGGATGATTGATGAACAAGTATGGTAAGAGCTGAACTTTATTTCAGTAGTAAAGTGACTTAAGTTCATAACCTGTGTAAATTTTAATACCATAAATTCATCAGCTAACATGGTTAAATTGTCTTAAACATCAGACGTTCATTTTAAATTACTACTGTAGACATGATTAGGTTGCGCTTAAGGGGAATTTCTAAATGGTAGCTGAAACTGAAATTTTCGCATCCATTCTAAAACACAGCTGATTGTGGTACATTTTGTACAAAATATTTCTCATGTGAGAAAAATTGGTAATCATTATTAACTTTTATATAAACACATAATTATATATATATATATATCAATTTGCACCACTATCAAACTTAAGCATGTAACATCCCAATTAAAAACTTCCCACCACTTATCTATGGAAATGATCATTCAAGAACATTAATTTAGATACACTCTTAATTATTTTTACCAGTATTCCATTCATCCTGTTTTCACCATGCATGTGATATATATATATATATATATATATATATATACGACCATTATTAATACAAACAAGATAATATAAACATACACTAGGAAATTTTTCTTTAATTTCCATTGCAAACTATCTTTTCAATATTAAATGATCCATGATTGATCTATATCACATGTATTTTATTTGATAATTTATACTTTTAATTGTTTAGTTAGATAAATTGTTTTAAATACCATTACATCATGAGTTATCTTTTATGATTTCTTATTTTATTTCTAAGATAGACCTGATGTATATAATTGAATTATGCATCGAAACTGGTTATCAAAATCGTCGCTCATTGATGCCGGCTTTGCTACCAAATTGAAAAACAAATAAAAAGTGATCAATATAGCAGACATAAGTAATTCACAACTACTCTTTATTTATCCTGCTTCTCATTAATTACCTTGCAATATCTATTTCATCATTATAAATCTACCATTTAATTTGTAAGAGTATTTGTGCTTAACAATTCTTTACTATTCATATACATACATTTTTACATTCTTTATAGTTTTCTTATCAATTTTAATTTTGTATTACTCAAAATAAGCTTTTTAGTGCCATGTAGCTTTATTCTATCTTACAAAACAATAATATCCCTTTAATTTATGATGATATTTATAATAAATTTTATCATTTAATAATTTTACATTGTATTTCCAAATGATTTTAATTTTACTACACCATAGTTTTCTTAGATTAATTCAATTATTCACTAATAATTGTCATTTATTTTTACTAAAGAGTATATAATATGTCCTATATTATTATTTCAAACTCTACGATCTTAAGTAATTATTTAACAAATGTTTTTAAAACTTATCCTTCATTTGTTACTATTCATTTGGATATTTTCACCATTTTACAATTTGAGATTAATTTTAATTCGTTTATAAATGATTTTGAGTTTAATCAACTGTGAACTTTACCAAATTTTGAACATATTTTACCTTTGTAAATAATCAATCTCATATCAACTATTGTTACATATTTTATGATCTGAGGTCATGTACCGGCTATATATTATTTCTTAAACTAAAATATTATTCTCTTTACTTCGCTAGCAGTATTTTTTTTATTAGCACCGATATCTGTTAAGATTATATTATTAAATATTAACTAGGTTAGTGGTTATAGGGCTGAGGAATGTTATATTTAAATTAAGTGCATCTGCATTTGCGTGGAGGAAGAGTGTAAAGCCATTTTGGGAAAACCACCTTCAGTACATCCGACTGAGATTCGAATCTATAGTTCCCCATCATCGACAGTCTAAGCCTACTGCAAGAGTAGCGCCTTATACCATACGGCCACTGAAGCATCTTTTTTTAAGATAAATGAACAAGAAAGATAAAATGAGCCTAATGTATTAAATATTTACATAATATTTAAATATATTAATGTATACATTTTGTCAATGTGAGGTGTGATCCTAGATGTCAAACCCTACACTAGCATCCTCAAGGGTAACCTAATTACGACCTTAAACATATGTGTTTGTTGTCCTCAGGGAACGCCTCTCATTTTCAAGTGTTAAAGTCTGCAAGGATCTCCCGTGGTGGTTCCTGAATGGAGAAGGCTTTCATGGCCTTGTCATCGTTCATTCAAAACCGCATGAATCATAGCAGCAAGACACAGGGCTGGGCCCGTTGTAAGGGGGCGGAGAGAGTATGGGGAATTTCGGGAGTGAGCAGGGGGGCTAGATGATGGCTTAAAGTGAATATTTCTGTGACCTCAATGGGGAAGTGAAGGAAGGATTTCACTTAGATAGTGTTTTCGGATAAAGATAGTCACTAAAAACCTGTAATACTCACGGGATTAAGGAACTTTAATAAACATTAGGAAAGTAATAGAATTTTTTATTAATCCTTTTTGTTTGGTTTTATTAATATTTTTCAGCTTTACAATTTATATATTTTTTAAAATATTGTTTAAAGAATTAATTTTTTTTATTGTCATGAATAAAGATGGTTTGCTCAAACACATTGAACTCAACCATTAAAATGATTGTATTATATTTGTTCATAAGTTTAAAACAATTTTTTTTTGTACTAAACGTCTTGCTGAACTATCTGTTTATTTACTCTAATGTGACCCAGTAAGGAGGATACTAGAATGTATACAAAATTTACGAGAATTTGCGTGGTGGGAGGGTGGAGAACGAATTGGTCAAAATTAACGTGGAACAAACTCATTATTGTCATTATATTAAAGGATTTGAATGTGGAAGTAAGTCAATGTAAAATAAAGCAGCATTGTCTTTAAGGAAGTAGAAAAAAAATAAGCCGTTTCATAATTTAACACTGACATCACCGTTCAAAATCACTCCAAAACACAACTGTAAATCTAAGTGTCGTTTCTAAAGGTTAAAGAGGAACAAAAATTTACCTTCACTATTATAATGTAATTAGATCTAGAATGTTTATAAATTTTATAAATATTTATATATATATCAATATAACAATAAATTTACATAAATTTTTCACTAATACTTCCAGATAATTTTTCTAATTATCACTACTTCTAGCATAGCCCTCTTTTTTAAATTGATATTATTGGTGAAAGCTCAATTTTGCATTGATTTTTATTTCTTTCCCTTAAAGATCTGAGGATAGTGCTAATTGTCTTCATCTAGACTCTACAGTGTAGACTAAATGAAGCCGAGCTATCCAATGATATTCAAGGTTGACGGGATTAAAGGGTTAAGATAAGAAATAATACATTCTAATCCGGCACAAAAGTTATTAATTCAATCTTAATTGTGTTTTCATCACCACAAAGAAAAAAAGACGATAATTCAAGTTTCAGAGGAAGTCATATTACAAAATATAAATATACAACTCAGTTACTCTTATAAATATTTTATATACTCTCTCTAGACTATAATTTTGGAAATGAATTATCTCATTTTAATCTGTAATATTGTTTATAAGTGTTAGTGAACAATCATGTTATATCACAATCCATCTTGTTGAAAATTGATTTTGTTCATTTAACCAAATAAATTAAATTTTAAAATCATTTTCTTATTTTAGATATACAATTTTTCTAATAGTACTTAGTGATTAACTTTTTTTGAAAATAACATATTTTGTCATCACAACTTCACTATGTCACTTTAGCTAGCATTAGTTAAGGTATAGTTGACTGTACATGATGTGGAGTAGTTAAAGTTGGCAAAGCAAGATGTTATTCAACTAATTCTTTATTTATAATAAAGAAAGTATTTACTTCAAACCTTGATAAACTACTTATTATTTTAATACATAATTATTATACTTACAGCAATGCTAATATTGCCAAGGTTAGGTGCATGTTTATCACTCCTGGATCAAGAATATCATCCTGTCTCCTTGTGTTTAGTGGTTTCTAACCATTATCCCCGGTAGTATAATGTAGGCCTTATACAATGTTTTCTACCTTGTCTGTCAAACGGGGCTGATATCATTTGATTGAACTTTATATTACTATCAAATCATAACAATATCAAATCATTGTAACAACATATTTACTAATTACGCTAGTGTTTTATGAATGAGGAAGGTTGAATTAAGAGAAAGAGAGAGTGGAAAAATACCATAGAAAAATAGCCCTCAGTACACCCAAACGGGTTTAGAACCCTGACTCGTTTTGCTCATTGGAGACTCAGCCCCCAAAACTCCCGGTGAGTTTTATTTGCAAGTGGATGTAATATAATGTAACTCCAGATTTGTTTTGAACGTAACAACTTAAAGTTACCTGTATTGTATTGTATTTTTCACACATTAATTTAGTTTCTCCATGATTATAGGGCAGCTATAGTTATCAAATTTGGCACGCTTATGGCAATTGGATTTTCCAATATGCCTGCCAAATTTTATAACTCTATCTGTCCCATAAGTGTGTTATAAAATTAAAAAAATTGTGGAAAATGTGCAAAATTTACTAAAATCAAAAAATCTAGATCTCTCTAAGGTATAATCGATGGAGTTACGACAAAAAGTAATAGGAAAAAACTTGTGGATAGCGCCAAATTCGTAGCTGATAGATGCAATCCGTAATTGGTAGGTCTTACCGTTTAGCCACAAGAGGCCTCCAAAGAAAGGTCCGAAACGACTTTAAAGTTGCTCTGCCATTTTGAATTTTTTTTCGGAGGTTAAAAATTATATTCTTTTACTTTTTGGAAATCTCCCGTCGGTTACAGGCTAGAAGCTATAAGTTTGCCAAATTTCAAGTTTCTAGCTCATCTGTAATTGGGTAAACATTAATGTCAGTGAGTGAGTGAGTGAGTGAGTAAGCCATGTGGCTTTATAGTAGTATATTATCTTCATCATTAACAGTCTAGACTACTGTGAGAGTGACGTCTTAGACCATACACCCAGTGATGAAGCGGGGTTTAGTCATAATATTATGGTAAGGATGGAAGAAGAAATTTTTAAAATGTAGTAGCCATTTTGTGAATGGAGATTAGGATACTATTTGGTAATGGTGTGCGAAGCTTCGAAAAGTCGAAGTCGGAGTCGAAGGTAAAATCTCCTTCGGCTTTGACTTCGACATTACAATAGCCTTCGCATATTCAAAAAATTTCGAAGGAAGGATTAAACTTTCGATAAATTATCAAACGATTTAATTTTATCTTACTAAATATTAGACCTACATTACACAAAAGAAATAACACCAAGGTCACTGGAATGAAGCAGAGAAATCACCTTAGTTGTGCTATCATCCCAGCTCGTGTCTAATGTTTAGTGCTTAGTATTCTATCTCTTTGCAATAGCCTGTCACAAATTTACTAGTGCATTTTGTCCCAAGTTTTTCATACCTTCTTCACGTTTTCCTTAATATTCAAAATGGCTAATACGGAAAGTGGGAAACGAAAACAGAATTTAATTTATAATTATTATAATTGAAATGCAGATAAAAAAAATACATACATATGTAAACTTTACAAAATAATTTTATCAGCTCCACATTGAAAGTAAATATTAAAACTTTATTCATTATGTACTAAGTTTATCAGTAAGCATGTGTGCATACATTATTAATATAGGCCTTCGACTTCAACTTAGACTTTTCCTCGCCAGTTTCAAGCTTCGCTTCGACTTCGCTTCACATTTAAAAGTGGGCCTTCGCAAACCCCTACTATTTGGGAGAAAAAACGTTCCCTTGATACTAACACCGGCATCCAGTAGGCATTAAACCCTATTCGAGTCTGATAGCCAAGCTAATTGAATTAACGACCTTTTATAGTGATATTATATAAAAGATTATGAAATTCATTACTTTTTTAGTGTTACTAACCTTACAACAGTAAATGGAACAACACAATGCACAAACTCTCTCACTTTTTCTATTAGAGCTTGCAAGAAAATTTAAAAAAAATTATTATCAATATATTACCATTAAGTAAGTTTTCCTCATACAATCATAATTTTGCTTACCAGAATCAACATTATTAATAAATCGATTTTTTAAATTAAAAAATACTAATTTTCAAAACCAGTTTGGTTTCCAACCACTTTAATTTTTTTTTTAATTTCTTTAAATAGAATTAATGGTACGGACTTTCTCGCTTTATTCTTTAAAAATGGAGATATTTACTCAAAACTTGTGATATATGTGAAACGAAATAATATACACGAGCAAACCAAAGCATTAATTGCACTAAATTTACGTAAAACATTTTTTGAATACCGGTTTAAATTTTATGATTTTATTTTTAAAGAATAATGTCCTCATTTGTGTGTTTGGACCGATAAAAAAGATAAATATGGGGTCCACAAGAGTCAATACTTCGTATTAAAATTTCAACTTCCATTTAAAATTCTCGACATTTTATTAGGTGTTGCACATCTTCATGTCATCGCATTGATTTTAAATTCCTAATTTATAAATTTAGTCTAATAAAAAATGTAAATATTGACTATTGAGTCCAAAATGAAGGATAAAGATCATTACTGTACAAATATTTCTCCTAAGAGGTTTACTTTTTGAGAAACTTATATTTTATTACTCTATGGAATTGGAGAATTATTGCGTTGAAACTTAAGTATCTCTTTACAACTAAGACTCACAAAATATATTAATATATTTTACAATATCTCAGAAACTGTTGGTTTTATAAAAATATATTTCATGCAAAAGTTTTTTACTTTCAATAGTACTTCAATTTTTCAATGATAAGTTATTTAGTATCTTAAATAGTTGCGAGGATACGGAAATTTCAGCTTCTGTAAAGTACCCTTAAATTTATTTTCATGGGAAAATGAAATGAGCCAATTTATTTATAATCTTAATCAACGCCTAGATACGAATTATAATCAAAACTATTAGAGTCAATTTTGAGAAAATCGATTTTTTCTCTTTTGGCCCTTTACTAAACTATTCTTAATTTTAGGTTGAAACAGACACACAGACAGATGGCTTTGCAAAGACGAATATTTGTGTTCGGTGGGTCCTGAGACGTCGACATCCATCAACATTTCAGGTTAGAATTTTATTACAGTCGCAATACTTTACCCTTTGTGTTCGAAAGTAAAAAAATTAATATATTTGCGTGTAGCTTGAAAGTTATTGGATTTATAAAAATATGTCTCTCATAAAATAACTGTATAATTTTACTATAAATAGATCTACATATTTTCAATGATCAGTAATTTCATATCTCAAATAGTTTCGGAGATATGATTAAAAAATTATAATTCACTCATCACACAGGAGCATTTTGAGCATAAGTCATTTTGCCGTAATATTGAGGGTAGACATTTTGTTTGTAATATTTATAAGTGTTTATAAATAAAATATAATCAGAATCGTTAGAGCCGATTTTGAGAAAATTGATTTTAGCTATTTTTGCCCTTCAGTAAGCTACCCTTAATTTTAGGGTTGGATATCAAATTCTAAAAACCCCTTGGAACAACCCTATGAAAATCATAGATACCAAGTTTTAGCCAGAACGGTAAAATAGTTTAGACTCTAGTCGGACGTACAGAGAGACAGACAGACCGACGGAAATTCAAAAATCTCTTTTTTAAATTTAGGGACTCATGAAACGTCAAGATTTATCAAAATCTCGAGTTCAATTTTTTTGACGATCACAATACTTTCTCTACCTGTAAAATAGAGAGAAAGTAAAAATTTTGTATTTATTATGAAAAACTATTCACATATATCTTTTTAAACTCATTCTGTAAAGTGAAAATTGAAAAATGACACCTGGACACGTGAATCGAATCCGGGACCGACTCCCGTGTCCAGGTGTCATTTTTCAATTTTCAGAATATGATATCTAGTGGAGTAATTTCCCACTAATAAGTATAAATAATAGCTCTGGCTATTAATTCTCATTCTGTAAAGATCAATTACGAAAAATTTCACGTTTCCTTAAAATTTACTCTAGTTAATTACCCTTAAATTAATTAATTCTTGAAAATATATATAGTTACATACTTTTAGATCATATAAATATTTTTAACAAAACATTTAGAGCTCATTAAAAAACTTACAAAATTTGGTAACCACTAGGATAATGTATGTTTCGATATTAATATCTTAAGACATATGACCGACTATGAGTTAAGCCAAGATATCAGGGGATAGGAAACATTTCATTTGATCTTAGTGAAACCTCATGTTGAGCATTTCGGATTTTTTTTATTATATTATGTTACTTAATGAGACAAGTTGAGGTTAAATGGAATGAAAAGCGAATTAAGACAAGTATTTACACATATATTTAGACATATCGTGTACCTTGGACTTTAGATGGGATGGAAGAGGATGCAAGAAAGGGCCAGTGTTTTTGCAGTTTTAATGGCAAAACATTTTTGGATAAAATGAATAAATTATTTCTCCAGTACAAACAAATAATTTAAATTTTTTCACGTGTGTTTATCAATAGTAATTGAATATTTGTTAATAGCATAGTAGCATTAGATGACAAACTTTTAAAATGAAAAAGAAAAAGTTGTCATTAAATTCCAGGACACCCTTGTCAGATATTCAAGAAATTTTGAGGTCACCATGTAAAGAAAATTAAATTCCGTGTTTGTACTTAAGTCATATTTTACTAATTTTGACCTGAAAAAATATTTTACCATAAAAAATGCAAAATAAAATTCTCTCATCATCTTCCATCCCACATTAATAGAAGTCCCTTTCCTCTACTTTGTGCCAACTCTAATGATTAGCTGATCTTAATAATATATTCATTAATATTTATTATTACCCGTCCGTAGCCAGTAATCAATATATATCCGATGAGAATAATGTTAAATACGATTTATTACTAGCCTTACTGCTTGAATATAATAATACTTCTCTCAATTTGAATGGCTAGGCTTCTGGGCTCACTTGCCCCCTTCCCACTTCTTTTCCCCCTAAAAAAACCCCTCCTTAACTTCCTAAACACTCTTTTATTTATTTCAATCATCTCTTATACGATAGCACTCACTATTATTTCCATAAATATATAACAAAAGAAGGTAATGAGAAATAAATAGTGGCGAAAGAATATTTTAAAGGTAATAGAGAAAAATAGAAAATATAAGGCTGTTAAAAAAGGAAAGTCACACAGTAATCATCAGTGAGCAGTAAAATTACTGAAACTATAGACATATATAAAAAAAAGCTTAAACATAAATAAATAAAACAATTTTAAGACCAATTAAAACATTAAAAATATTTTTTGTCTGAATAATGTGATGTTTAAAAATGTGTTCAAAGAGCTTAAATATGTTAAGGTTGGCAAGCGAACAACAAAAATTAATTATTATTAAAAGAATCTTCAGTGTTGGACTTTTAGCACATATAATCTGGTAGATTGTGGAATTTAATTATATTCTAATTTTTGTTTTCAATTATTTGAGAAATTTGACGTGCACTTTCTGAAGAGAGTGCTTGTATCAGTACACGACATATTAGCTAACTTAAATCTATAACTGACATATCATCCAGTCTCAAGCACCTAATTCCTTACTGTGAAAGGTTGAAACCACATTTCACCAATTATAATTTTTTTTTGCCATGCCGGGAATCGGGCCTGGAACCTTTATCTCAGTACACAGACACGCTACTGACTGAGCTAAGGTGTCGGACTTTATTTTAATTAATACCTCTCTTGACATATTATCAATGGTAATTAGTGGTGATAAACATTCTCAAAAATAGTTGGATAACTGTAACCTCGACTAGTTTTGAATTAACTTCGTGAACTATAAAGATGTGTTATCCCTGGTGTTATAAAGTAGATCCCTCAGGAGTTGATTTATTGGTTTTGAAAATATAATATATCATAGCCATCATTTTATTTCTACGTGTTTTTTTTTCCTCATATACCCCATATCTATATTATTAGATTGTTTATTAATAGCAACTGATGTTTTGCAATTTAATCTGACACGTATTTAACCGGACGTCCGTTAATTCTGGAGGCTCTCGGTCACCGATTCTATCTGCTTGTATCCTCAAATAGAATTAACGTGATTACGTCATTGAGGTCATGCACTGTACAATCATTGCTTTATATATTCGCTAATATGGCTATAAATTAAACCATTTTCTACCATGTTTAACAAGCATGGTATACGTCTAATACAAGAGATATTTATGACTATTTAAATTTTAGGTCTTGATATGAAGATTATGCCCAAGCTTAGCTGCATTAATTGTATCCCTATTAATTTTAAGAGGGAATGGAAAAACAATTTGTAAAGAGCCACATACAAAAAAAAATCAATTATACTATTTAAATAATTTCAAGACACTAACTCTAATAGCACTAATTAGTTTTACCACATTTTGTTCCATTACAGGTTATCTGTAAATTAGAAACTCTTATCTAAAGGTAACTAGTGCCATTTGTAATGTTTTTCATCAACATTCATCAAGAATATAGATAATAGTTTCTGAGTGTGTGCTTCCCGAGGAGCTTTCATAGACTTTAGATTATTTGCGAGTTGGTGTATTATCGTCATTTACTTCAAATAAAACAAATCTAATCAAAAACAGAATGATAGGAGAAGCAAAAACCCGAATCCAACTGTCATATATTAAGCCAGACATCAAAGAGATCTGTAAAATTAATAATCAAAATGATGGTAGTTGTTAAAATAAAGTTTTGGAAAAAAATTAAAATATATTTTTGTTTCACAGGCAATGGTTTTATCTTTTATTTATCGATCAAGTTTTTTTATCAATAAAATAAAATTAATTTATAAAAGGTTATTTACAAAATTTCTCAGTGTTTTAAATCTGAACCCGGCAAAGTTCAATAGATAGAACAAAAAAAAAAAGGTTTTTGGGTTTAGGCGATAATATATAAGCGTATATAGGGCTCTAGAGACAAAAATGTTTGATAACCGATGATTTACAAGTATAGTAATTTCACAGCATGGAAAACCATAGACCCCCAACCAGTGGTAGAGCAATAATTACTTATGTCTGTGTAAAGTGTTCTAGAACACACCAAAGCACTCACAACACAGTAAAATACTACTTTATATTGAGCAACATATTAATCTTGATTGAGTTGTCAATTAAAACAATTGATAAGTAAATTTCATACCACGAACAGAAATAAAATAGCATATTGTAGGCTGAATTTGTGTCAAACCATATATTAAGGAGCCTATACTTTCATCATAATTGAAAAGTAGACTTATGTACTTATTTTCCACTGGAACAGACTATAGCATCTAGCAAAGAGATATACATATATATGTGGGATACGTGTATAATTCAGCACGTTAACCGGTGCCGTGACGCACAGCTCTGTAGGCTACATGTACCGCTACATTACCTACCACTTCCAACACTGTCGCCGGGTACACCCGTCCAACGCTGTGCTTTCCTGAATAACTCAAGTGATTCACTTGGGAGTCCAGCATCACACGATCAAATAAATGAGCCTGATGACCAAGACTCCC
>CABFWB010000024.1:179972-196802 GCA_902151455.1 Timema bartmani | reverse complement strand
GTAGGGTGATTGTGAGATGAAATGGAGGACCTACAGTTTAACGTGGAATCCGAACCACGGTGGAGGCCTGGCATTCCTCACATTCACAAGTTGTGATTAATACACATCTTGTCAGAGGTGAAGGAAGGGTTTGGAAAATCAGATAAATCTGTGCCGGAACCGAGGATTGAACCCCGGACCCTCAGCACAGAAGTCTGACACCTTACCCCTTGACCACCAGGTTACCCTTTATTTGTAATATTTTTTTTTCCGAACAATATATAATAAATGTGTCAAAATACAACAATTTGGATAATGATAATCTCCTTTCCCCACCTTAACCTCCAAAACTAAAACGGGCTTAGAGAAACGATCTTTTTATTTGCGATAATCCAGCTAAATATGTTAGTGTTTATTTTAATTTAATCATTTATATGATACATCAAGACCTTTTATCTACAAATATATCAATACATTTCCATTTAAGGTTTATTGAAACATTAGAAAAAATTAATTTAGTAAAAACCCACCTGAAGCCTAGAGTTTGTCAAATTTATTGGTTTATTTGCCATTTGCTGGAAAAAGAATTTAGAAAACTAGGTTGACAGACAGACAGAGTGACAAATGAAGAAGTCCTAGTAAAATTAAATGTGAACACCATTTTTGGTTTATGATTCTTCGGTATAAAGCAAACTGGTTTGGAAATATACTTAAGAGGAACTTTTTTTGCATAACGTCATAAACGGCAAGGTTGAGGTTAAAACGAAGTTTGGGAGGAAGGAGGATTCAAATATAGGATGACTTGAAGGAAAGAAGAACATTTTAGGAGCTTAAGGAGGAGGCAGAAGTCAAGGTGCTTTGGTGGTCTAAGGTCACTTGCAAAAGGAATGGAGCTGTCGTAAGGTAAAACACATAATATTAATAATTTGCTATCTATAACGGATTTTAGTGCTAACGTGGATGCAAAAGCAGGCCATGCCTAAACTGACAGGGGCAAATCATTTATTTGGAATCAAACATTTCTTTCCCCAACTGTGCTAAACATTCTAGAGTTTATCGAAACATATTAAAAATAAAAGATCAACAAGTCATCGTAGTTGGGCACAAAATTGCTTCCATCTTTTTTTCTTTTACAAATAACAAGGTTTGCATCAGATCCCAGATTAAGTTAAGGTGTTCTAGTATTTTTTGTTCAAATCCAAAGTTTAACATCATTTGAATCTTCTTATGAGATTCTAAACACTATCATAAAAGCGTTCATACATACTCGATTAAAGTTAATAGTTATATAATAAAAACTACTCAGTATAAATTATAAAACTAAACATTCTTTTTAAGTATAGTATAGTGTGTTGGAAATGTTTATCTTTGACTTTTAAATATTCACAAGTTTATTTTTTTTAAATAAATTCAATATTTTTCTCAAAGGACAACTATTTTGAGGTCAAAAGCCCCAGGGATGACGATGAACAAAGTATCATAAAGCAACCGAAACGAGCTTCTCCCCCTCCATCACTCCCCCCACTCGTCTAACCAGCCCGAACTCTTCTCATCATCCCTTGTAATTTAATTATGGTATGATCTCTAGGGGCCATCCCCAACCATTATGATATTGACGAGCAGAAAAGGCCACTTTAAGAGCTCATCCCACCATGATGGATCGTGTGTGCAATACCCACACAGGCGCGCCAACTGACGCAATTAAACTTCTATTTCACTCGGACAATTTTGATGCTTGACTTGGGCTATTTTAGCAAACCATTTTTCACTACAGAATGTGTCAAGCTGTTTTTGATATTTAAATGTGAAAGGCAGATGGTTACCATTATGCTTCTGCTGAAGTCAACTTTTCAACATCTAAGAGAAATGAATGTTGAAAATATACTTGTTTTAACATAAATAACCTTTTGACGTACATCTGTGCAAAAAACTGTATTGGTGATAATCATACATATTGTTTACACGCTAAATTCACATTAGTGGTCTGGGTTATTTCTTAGGGAGGAAATATAAATAGAAGATTTGAATAGTTCTTGCAAAAAAGATAATATATTTTAATAGCACGTATCAACAATTTTTTATATAAAGTTATTTAATCACTTTTCATTACTATCTATCAATCCTAACACCCTTCCATCCATCAATCCATCTTTATTTTAATTATTTTGACAGTAGTAAGCAATTCGTAAAAATTCCATTGTAAATATACTATATTTACAATGATCGCAATAATCTATTTGAACTTACTGGCAGCTATATGGCCATATACTATATACCTAAGCCCATGGGACACCAGAGGGTCAGCGCTTTATCTGAGTCCATATGGACCAAATTTAAGGGTGTTCCAGTGGTTGAAAAAATTGACTTACTAAAAATTCAATTCCAAATGATCAATTATGGTAGAGTGGGGCGAACTAACATCCCCTTCATCCCCTCCAAGACCTAATGACCCCGATGGCAGGTAATATAGTTGTCATTGCGAGTGAGTTTTCTTTAGAGAGTGGGTGTTTTCGTTCCGCCTTTAGATATTTATCGCGTACTTATAAATGTGTATTTAGGTCCTTGTTCCTGACTAATCTGCAGTAAGTGACAGTTGTGACGGCTAGCATACAGCCTTCTCTCTTCAGGTTTAGTTTCTCCCTCAATGCTACATTCCAGCTTTTCTCCATTAGGAAGTGGGGAGGAGGAAGTTAACTCAGTTACACAGTGACTAAGATGATCCTGTCTGGGTTAAATGAATCGTTGTAGTTCGGGAATTTCCTCTTTATAAAAATAAAAACTAATTGAAGGCATTTTATATTATTTTTTTACATTTTCAGCTTATTATAACGTGCAATTTACTAACTGACTAATTATATCAGAGAAAGAATTACAAACTAGCTTTATCCATAACAGTCACAATGAGACCCGCAGCTGTCAAATCGTCCCTAGGAGAGGAAAATTCCAATTTTATCAATGATAATTTTATAAGACGTGCAGGGAATCGAACCAAATACTCTTGGTTAAGAATAAGACCAAATAAGACAACTATTATTGAATTATTTAATTAAGACATAGAAACCTAAAATACATTCTACTTTTTTCACTAACATTGAGGTTGAAGTTCAAATCTTATTCGAATTAATTGGGAGATGTTTTAATAATTTTACCTATAGATTAAAACGTTAAAACGCCCTTGTTTTAAATAATGATCAAATAAAATCCATCAACAAAATATGTGTATTCCCATTGTTAATTTTTTGTTGGTTCCCCTCGAGGCCAGCTTTAAGAATTTATAGGCCATGAGCCTTCACTTTTTTAAGGCAACTCTTTTTTGTAGAGTACGTGTTTTTTAAATAAAATGTTATGTATTGATACATTTTTAAATGGTTAAATTAGCTATTTAGAGGTGGGTAATTGAGGTTATAAAGAACTAGTTTGATAAAATTAAGTAGCGTGCGTAAGCTCACGATTTTATAAAAATGTGAGACTACATAAAAACAATATTTAATATTATTTTGTTTTCTCTCGTTTTAATTACACGTTAAGTTTAAATCTACGTTCTTACCAATTACAGGATCTTTAAGGGTGTCAAATAGGTTAAAGAAATCGCATTCTTAGAAAATTAATTACAAGTAATCAATTAAAAATAATTGGTTGGGGTGAAATAACCCCCTTCACCCCTTCCCAGATCGAATGACCCCACTAGAAGTTAATATTGTTAGTATTCTTTTTTTTTTCCAAAGCAAGGATGTATTATCGTCTTTATAAATGAGTATCAAATTATCTATAGGAAGTTACTCTAGTAAATATAAATATTTTAATATGGACTAAGACGTATTTTAAATATAATTTATCAAGTATTTATAATATCATTAAAAACTTAAAGTTGAGATTCAAATATTGTTTAGAATCATTGGGGGGTGGATGGGGGGCTAGTTCTATATTACATTTTTAAATAATGGGATAAAATATATTCTTTAATAGGAACTGTATGCTTTTACCATTAGAATACATCGGTATGGATGGCGAAATTTTATATCTAGACTTGAAGACTTTGGCGTGATTATGACATTGATCTAGTTGACGCAAATGAACTTTAAACCAGATAACCTTTGACACGTAACATTTACATCAGCAAATTGCTGGAAACAAACAGTGTCATATCTAAGATAATATTAAAAATCAATAACTATGTGTATATCTTTAGGCGAAGAATACCACGAACTTTCGAAAAATACCTCCGAAAATCTATCAACAAATGAACAACTTACGATTCAAATGGAAATAGATAATAGTGGGCATTTTAAGAAGCTCTTACAAAACTTTGAGTTTCTCATGGATTGTATTAATTTCTTTAAAAAAATATTATAAGGGCTAAAGCAGGTCTTGTTTCTTCGGTAAGGGCTCATTTGGTCTAATTTTTTTGGGAACCCCTTGTCAAGGTCATATTATTAATATTTCTTAAATTATATTTGTAAAATATATTTTCAAGCATTTAACGCTTTTCTACCCATAAATATAAATTCGATTAAACAAAAATAGTACAGATAATATGTAATATTTGATATCACCTCGTCTCACCCCGTTAGGGCTTTTACCCTGGATACTAACAATGCTAATGTGTTAGAGATGATAAAGGTTGAGTTTATAGGAAATGTACCCACATTTGTGTGTAGAGATAGTGGAAAGACATTAATTAGGCCTCATCATCAATATAACCGAGCATGATGCAAGCCTTTACATCACCATAATTAGCATCTTAGTCTATTATAAGGAAAATGGTTTTGTTTTATATGTCAAGGAAAGAATAGCCGTACATATTATATTTAATGGAAAACATTATCATAAAAAATACCCATAATGAGGTTGTAAAATGTTAAAACTATCATGAATAAACTCTGAAAGCTAAGTAAGTGAGTTTATACTATGACAATTAAAATATATATTGCGGGAGCTATACCCTCTCGCAGGTATGTCAAATTCTAGTTCCTACTCATAGTTGTATGAGGCCCATGGAACTTATAATGACCCATCGTGCATTACAATCCTATTCTTCTCTTTATAACAGTTGAGCAATGACATCATTGGGATTTTGGATTTTGGTTCAATTCCTAAAAAATTTTGCATGTTCACATCAAATACGTACAAATTTGGCAGCACATATGTATGTTAATAGTTGTTTTCCAATATGATTTGGGTAAAAACACATGATAAGTTTTAGGGTGACAATAATACCGTGGTTGTAAATAAATGGTTTCAAATTTATTGAAAACCAATATATGGATATTCTCATTGTTTTATATGGTGTGTCTACCCATTTATTTTTGTAATTATTATATAATAAGATGGAATTCTCTTTACTTAAAATAATGACAGTAAAAATGAATTTATATTTAATATGATTCCCCTAGTACTTTTAATGTTAATAGTTTGACACTCCTGGCCTAAGATGGGAGGGGATGCATGGAAGGCGAGCAAAGGTGTTTTGGCAATTTTTGCAGAAAAACATGTTTTTGATCATAATTAAAATAATATAATTTAATTTATAATTTAAAATATAATTTTATTTTCTTCACATATTTATATCAGCAGTTATTGAATATAATAAGTCATAAGCATAGTGGCATTATCTATAAACCTTTATAGATAAAGAGAAAAAGTTTTGACAATATTCCAGGAAACCCTTGACAGATACTCAAGATCTGTTGATATTAGTATGAGCTACTTGAGAAATATTTTATCTATTTTGGCAACAAAAAAAAATCAATTCTGTAAAAATACTTGCGCTCCCTTCGGCTGCACCTTGAAACTTGTATCAACAGAAGTGACTTAAGATTTTAGTTTAATGTTATTTCAAAATCTAGCATTTATATAAATTACATTAAATCGTTACTGACGAATACATATATAATATAAACGTTCCAAGCCTCTATTTGAGGTTTTAGCTATACGCATTTCTCTCTAGACACTATTTCCTCCTCCCACCTTTATCGACTATCTATGTTAATCTATTCACTGTGTTGTGGTGTTTGCGTCGTGTGTAAAGTGTCATAAGTTAGGCCATAACACCGAGGCAATCTTCTCAAATCTCCATAATGCTTGCGTTTCACGCACAACAATTGTAGGCCTACACGTTTCAGAACCACTTCCAATTCGATAACACAATAGTTCACGCTATTCCAGGAAGTTTTATGTGCGTACGATAATAGATTGGAAGATTGGAGGATTTTTATTTTCTGTTGTTGACAAGAACCACTTCAACCAAAACAACAGAAAATATGATCGATAGAAAGAGAATATAGTTTCACAAGAAATAAAAGAAACTTTTAATTCGCTTTTTGGCCCAGAAACCTTACCTCAGTCGGCAGCGTGTCTGACTATTGAGCTAAGGGTTTCGGTTTAGATTCTATTTACTGTCAAAATATTTATCATTGGTGAAATGTGGGCTTCCCTTTTCATAGTCAGGAATTAATGATCGGGGGTGGGATAATATGTATGTTTTATATATTAAATAGTTTATAATTCCTGTGTTAGTAGAAAAAGTCGGTTCAGAATGTGCATGTTAAAAAACTTCAAATAAATTATTAAAAATGTAACTACTCGTTTTCTTAACTTTAATGTAATTGCAAAAATATTTATGTAATCAATTTTCAGGTAAACTATGTATTACTTTTCTATAATTTTCAAAGAGAAATTTTCCTTTTCTCAGAGAATTTCTCCGATATTTATTTTGGACAAGTCTCCTTAAACTAATTTTTAAATCTTTTTTTTATAGATTCCAATAAGTAATTTCAGTTTATAAGTCTAATTTATCACATAATTAAAATCAAATAGCGTTTCATATATTTGTATGTACTGTAATTTAAAACTATAGAAATAAGTGTAAATCACGTTGAAGGTGACGTTTAGGGGAACAATATTTGGCCCAATTAAAATTAAATCCCAGCAAGTTAATCGTAGAGTAAAAAGAATATCAATTAGTTATATTTGTAAAATATTCCACATAAATCTTATAACAACAAAGTAATGTTCATTTAAAATAATTTCTACATAAATGTATGTTTTATATTGTATTTTTTCGCTGGGTATCCTATTAAGTACTAATTTTTAGGTAATGTTGTTTGCGTTGGTATATATTGCAGGTTTACTTGTCAAATATTTTTATGTTTCTAAAGTTTTTAGAAGGGTATCCAATATTACTGTAGCAATACAATAATACACTAGTTCAACGGAGACATGATCAAAATTGATAACTTCTGCTTTACGTAAAGTAGCCTTAAATTTATTTCCATGGTACTATGATGATTGATATTTTGTTTGTGATAGTAAACAGCGACTAAATAAATAATTTTATAAAAATAATTAAGTTCTATTTATAAAAAAATAATTTTCATGGTTTGCCTTTCAGTAAACTAACGTTAATTTTAAGGTTGGATATCTAATTCTAGAAAACCTCAGGTGAAATTTATTAAAACTCCAGATATGAAGTAAATTGGTTTCGACTCTTGGCCAAGATACAGACAGACAGATGGCATCACGAAAACCACATTTTGTTTTCAGGGTGTCATGTAACGTCGACACCTTTCCAAAATTTTGAGTTTGTCTGATTATTTTTACAATCGCAATACTTCCCTTTCTTATGGTTTAAGTTGAATAAGAAACATCATTAGTATTTTCTTACATACGATCACTATACGTATAAAAATACATATATATTCATGTGCATTCTTTCAATAACTTTCTGTTATATCGACACCACATTCCTAGTCAGAATAATTCCTAATATTTCCCAACCTCGTTCTCTTTCCAAAGATGAAGGTTTCATTCCTAGCACAGTTGCCAAATTCTTAATAAACTGGGCAGAAATCTAATGACAGAATCATAGTCTTTTTTTAACTTGAGAAATATCATTCTTTTCACAACGGATACACGGTAAACTAGCAGACAATACGATGAGTACATCCCGTTATTTATATTTAACATATTTATATTTTTAATAATATTAGTATATAAAAGTAACAAGAATATTATTTTAATAACATAATTAAATTAAGTGATTTAACGTGCAAAGCAAACTGGGTTGAACACATACTTAGGAATAACTGTATTCTGCATGACGTCATGTAAGGAAAGGATGAGGGAAATGAGAGCTTAGGAAAAAGAAGGATTCAAATATTGGATGACTTGAAGGAAAGAAGAAAATTTTAGGAGCTTAAGGAGGAGTCAGAGAACAGGGCGCATTGTTTGTTTAAAGTTCACTGATAAAAGGAATGGACCTGTCGTAAGACACAACAGCTGATTAATAATAATAATTATAATAATAATAATAGTAATAGTAATAATAATAATAATTATAATAATTTAACGTGGAGATTTCTTACAACATTAATTATTTATCTACGCATTTTAAAGCTTTATAAACATAAAACATAGCATCCAATACTAAACACTTAAACTTTGAGCCAAAAATCACCCAGAAATGCTTCGGTGGCTGCATGGTCTAAGGCGTTAATCTCGTAATAGACTAGACATCCAATAACAGGGAGATCGTGATTAAATCCAAGTTAAGTGTACTGAGGGTGGTTTTCCTAAATAATTTTCCACTCTCCCCCTCTCTCTCTCTCTCTCTCCACGCAAATGCGATAACATTTCTCTTATTAAAACCTTCCTCAGTCATAGCCCATTACTGTAATTAATGCATAATCCTATAACCCGATAAAACAACTTTGTATAAACCACCCCATATGCATCCTACTGGTATTCGAACACAGATCTCTAGTATAGTTCGAGAGTGAAACCTTATACCAAGCTGCTACGAAAGCCGGTGAAAGCATAATTAAACAATCAATCAATAGCTCTTGGCTTTGAATTACGATTTAAATAATAAGTCCCGGTAATCCTACCATTTATATTCAAGGACACACTTATGCACAAATTGTATTTTAATATAGGTCAAACCCGCCTCGGTGGCGTAGTTGGCTAACGCGCTAGTCGTGTTGAGCCCGACTGCAGAGGACGGGGAGATCGAGGTTCGAATCTCGGTTGGGTGAACTGAGGGTGGTTTTTCCGAAATGGTTTTCCACTCTCCCTCCACGCATATGCGGGTTCACTTCCTCTATTCAACCTTCCCAATTCCTATTCCATTAGCGTAATTAGTACTTAAGCGTATAACCCGAACGGGTAGTAAGACGCGGTGCTAAATAATAATAATAAATATAGGTCAAGGCTAGAGCTTACTTTCTATTAAACTGTAGCCCACATTTTTTAATACCTCAAACACAAATATGGAAAATGTAAGGCCTATTTCCCTAACAAAATGCTCCATACTTCCTCGTATCATATACTCAGGATACATTATAACATAGATTTGTATTCTAATCTTGTTTAAAAAATACGTATTCCCGCAACCCAGAAAATCACTTTTCATTGACTATGCAAATTGCTGATATCGTTATCAACAAGTCAAAACTTACATTTTTTCCCCCCAAAAAAATCCAAGCTAAAACAAATGTTGTATCCGAGCGACCCTCTACGTTTCCCGGAATCGTAATAATGACACCAATCTTGCCGATAGTAAAAATACCAATAGCGGTTCATAACAAATTTAAGGTAGGATGCCATACAACGTTATCAAGAGGAAGTTGTATGGATACTTTTATATTGGTGTTAATTTTTAAAAAACAAAATATATATATTTTTTTAATTTCGATTTAAATTGAGTTTCAAATGATTTTAAACTCATTTCGGGCCTTAGGTTTACAAAACAGTAAGAATTTAATGAATAAGGGTCTTAGCTCTCCAGCCTAAAAATAATGTCAGACTTTTGCGGAAGTTGTACTGAATTATATATTTCGTAATATATCAAGACGACAAAATATGGTTTTAAGAAAAGTCTTGGTGATTGTACTGTTGACATATTGGTCCGGGCCATTAGGTGGGCTCTTATTGCACTTGTTTAAAGTTGATGAAGAAATTAGGTTTGGAATAAATGTAAATAGGAACGGACTATCATCTTCAATATTTTTCATTTGGATTGCTGAGCTATAATTTTCATCCATACCATAAGGAGATGAATAAGCTACCTCTACATTTTATATAACACCAATAAATGCCCCTTTAAACATAACTATAGTAATATTAATATTTTCACTTTAACTAGCTTGTAGACTGGTAATAAATCACCGTTTTGAAAAGCTAGACTTGCAATGCTCTCTTTACAGACCTATGATCATGGCCTGCTGAGTTTCATTAGAGAATGGTTGCATTCAACTAACAATGGACTAGTTTGGTCAAGATAGCTTTATCGTAGTGCCCTTGAAGTATCTCGATGGATTACACTATGACCCTATACTAGAAGCTTTAACATACTGAAAAAGTATAAGGTAGCTTGCAAAACTTTCAGGGTAAGCCTAGTGCAGAAAAAATAGTGCCTTGACGTGAAATACCATTTAAAAGCTTTGTTTTTGGTGAATTTTATATTTAGTTTTATTCTAGTTCTTACAAACTCATTGAAATAATAAATTTTACCTAAAATTTCAAAATAAGATAACTATTTTATAGGAGAGTTATAAATAAACAAACACTTATGAATGCTTTGAGACAAAACCAGTGTTTATTGATAAGTAATGAGTGATTACCAAGTAAAATCTCCAATTCCTATCTTATTTGTCTGTATAATTTAATTTTATTCATAGGAATATGGTATTTTAAGATATAACTTATTATAACAATGATCTTGTCACCTGAGGGCCGTAGCTTCATTACGAAAAGTACGTTTATTGTAGTGCCAGGAGTTTTATTGCCCATACAGGTTAAAAAAAACATTGAAATATCTTATCTATTGACAGAAAATTAGGTAATTCAATGCTTCGTCAACATTCTCCTTGAGCAAGGATGATAAAAAAATAAGTATTTATTTCCTAAATTTTGGGATGAATCTTGAACTTACTCACCACCCTTAGAGCCCCACATATATAATACAAATTTTACAACAAACTATGGTATTTTTAGAACCTGTCTTACTACCCATACAAGCTATAGATATTTGTAGTTTTTACGCAAATGTCTTAGGGACGACGAAAATTATATTTAGAGTATATATACCTGCATTGGCCTGGAGAAAGTATGTAGAACTATTTATAAATAGTCATCCTTAGTACATACGTACCAAGAGTTCGAGCCTTAAACTTATCATTACTGGCAGTCTGGTCAATTTTAAGAGTTAATCCTTAGATCATTTGACTAGCAAAGCGGGATATTATTTAAACTTATTTGTCAATTGCGATTCAGAGGATAGTTGGAAATGTCAATTTCGTATCTGACTTATTTCATTTAAGGAACAAGTCTAACTTTCACTTCACCTCCTCTCTCTCGTTCTTTTATCTATATTTATGATAATAATATTACATAAACCAGCTAGAATATTATTTTATATTAAAGACTCGCTTTGGTCGTTGGGGGCTCCAACCCCAAACCCTCAGTGAGTTTTCTTTGCAAGTGGATGTAAACTAATGTTATTCCAGTGTTGTTTTGAACGTTACAACTTAAAGTTACCGGTATTGTATTGTATTTTTCACACATTTTTTTAGTTTCTCCATACTTATAGGGCAGCTAAAATCATCAAATTTTAGCGAGCCTATGGAAATTGAATGTGCCAATATGCCTGCCAAATTATATGATTCTATCTGCCCCATAAGTGTGTCAAAAAATTAAAAAATATGTTGAAATTGTGCAAAATTTACCTAAAATCAAAAATCTAGGCCTATCTAAGGTATAAAAGATGGAGATACGACAAAAAGTAATAGGACCAAACTTGCGGATCTTGCCAAATCCGTAGCTTCTGTTGCAATCCGTTTTTGATAGGTCTTACCATTTAGCCACAAGAGACCTCCAAAAAAGGTCCGCACCAACTTTAAAATTTATCCGCTATTTTGAACTTTTTTCGGGGGCTAAAAATTAAAATTTATATCTTTTGGGAATTTTACCGTCGGTTACTGGCTAGATGCTATAAGTTTGCCAACTTTCAAGTTTCTAGCTTATCTAAAAGTGGGTAAACATTAATGTCAGTGAGTGAGTGAGTGAGTCAGCCATGTGTCTTTATAGCAGTATAATACCAACTTTAGTGTCAGAGTTGTCTAAGGCACCAATTTCTTTTTAGATCGGGCTGCTGAAGATGAAGATATCATGTTTAGAATAAAAGTCAGATTTATTAAGGTGGCTTCTAATTAATTGATTCACACTCTCCTTCTACATAAATGTAGGTACTTATCTTCTAAATTAAATCCTTTGAAAAACTTCCTTCCTCATCCCTATACCATTAAAGCTATTTTCATGTAGTGCATGTAGTCTGAACAAGTGGAGATAAAAAATTCAATATTAAAGATAAATTGCGTCAATGTGATTAGACATTTCTAATAAATGTCACCATCTTTCTTTCCGTGTTTCCAAGTATCACTCGAATTTCAACATGACTAATAGTATGTTTATAATCCATTTTAATACAGGTTTTTGTAAGCTGTAACATCTTTGACAGCCAAGTCACTATTTTATTTCACATTTGTAAGGGCTATATTTTATCAAATATTTATTTATATATCATACATCTTACCATGAAAGCAGTTATTGCCAGATTAGCTTTTGTGTTGTTTCTTTATAATGTGGCACTCAATTCTCACTATTTAATACATTAGATGGTGATTAATTCTCTAGTTTTTATACTATGTAATTTTATTTATTAAATGTTAAACGAAGCTGCCTGAAAATATCTACCTCACTTATTATTATGATGTTTTATCATTTGTATTATGATATAACTGTGCCTATCATGTATATCAATAATCTTAATCACTTAAGAAAAATGTTTGGGGTGAAGGGGGTTTTGCATAGCTTCATATGGGCAGTTTGCAAATTTTCCTAAATGAATTAGATATGAAATAGATATTATTTAGAGGAACTGTGCCCTAATTTGAGTTTAGGAATTCTGAAAAAACATATATAGTATAAGAAATACCAAGGGATACGAAACCCAAGCTCTACGTTATTGTAAATTGAAACCAGACAGAGATCTTTGTACACGGAACCTTGTATAAGGATAGCTAAAATTAAATATACCAGAATAACTGTGGATTCATGCGTTTGCCAAAAAAAAACAAGGAAAATAGATGGGGTCACATGACTAGGTCAAAGCCAACCACAAGTTTTCCACACGATCAGCTGGAGTAGTTCTGATAAAGTTCAACTCATCTTAGCTTGGTCCTCTCTGCTTTAGATCTTCAGCACGACAGAACCAATAAAACCATAATACAAACCATCTCAAATCAGTTCGCATACGCATTTTAAAGCTCATGTGCTGTAGAGCTAAAATTAAAAAGGCTTCGTTGGATGCTGTGAGGATATTTGAAATAACTTATCAATGAAAAACATATGTATCAATGTATTTGATTGTGCCACTACACGGTAATATAGTTTGAAGATATAGATCGTGAATTTTTTTTATATACATCCACTAGAAGATGAAATATATTGATGGTCATCTGCTATAATTGGGCGTTGAAATGAACCAACGGTTCAACATAGAGAAAGTGAATAGCTGCGACATTTAAGCAAGTTCTGCTCTCTCTTTCCGACGAATGTGTGAATGAAGCTTTAGCCTGATGCAAATACAGAAATATACAGAGCAAATTGATTCACCACCTTCCTTCTATGTTTCACGTCAGCGCGGGCATGAATTTGGTTAGAAGAACAATCCGTAGCACCACTTCTACATATGGAGAATAAGTTACTTGATCGACCGGTTGTTGGTATAGCTTCCAATGTTTCGCTACATCATTATGAACAACAGCGCTACGTGTGGACATACACTGGTGGCACATGTGTGTGTGGACAACGACCGCTAATGACTTCAAGTTACTGTCCAAAGTTACGGAGCACGTTTCTACCATCAGGGTTGAACTTATACTTTAGGACGAGCATTCATTATTAAGATCCCATCTCACTCCCTAAGATAACATCTAACTTAGGTAGATGATACAATTCTAACCAAGTGTCGCATCATAGTTAGATGGCCTGTTATTATTATCACTGCTTCTTACTACCCATTCGGGTTATATTCACTTACGCTAATGTGTAATGGTAGGGTGGTTGTGAGATGAAATGGAGGGCCTACAGTTTAATGCGGGATCCAAACCACGGTGGAGGCCTGGCATTCCACACATTCATAAGTTTTGATTAATACACGTATTGTCAGAGGTGAAGGAAGGCTTTGGCAATCAGATAAATCTGTGCTCGGACCTAGGATTGAACCCCGGACCCCCAGCACTGAAGTCCGACACCTTACCCCAAGACCGCCAGGTCACCCTAGATTGACTGTTATTTATTTAAAAATCAAGTGGGATTGAGACGAGTTAAGCCCGTTTACTGTAGTTAAAAGAGAAGCGATTTTGATATTAGATTGATGAATCACAAAAATATCATGGTGTTCTTAAAACTTATTATGGTAGCTAATATTATAGTTTATACATACATTTGTATTGTATAACCGTCAATATGGTAGGTAAAGGATCATTAATAGTCTCTCACAATATTTTGTTGTGTCTTATAATAAACTAATACAACACGCTACTTTTTCTACATTATTTAAAATTTCCATTTTATAATAGTTAAAAAAATAGAACAAAATCTTATCATAACTATCCTGAAATTAAAAATACTATATATTATCCATCTTAATATCACTATTTTAAAACGGAGAGTTTGGAACCCCAAAATTCTAGTAGTTATATTTTTCTAGTATAGTTTCCGGTCAACCGGACGTGAGCTGGCACTTCAACCGGGAGTCAAGAGTCGGAAATACAGGATAGCCTGAATTTAATAAATTTAAATTTAATGGATTTAATAAACATCCGATTAGTATAGGTATTATTTAATAAACTAAATATTTCTATTCAGGTATAAAAAGTTGAGAATTAGTATTTAATTTATGTTATCAGTGAATGTACGGCAGTGATTGTAACCAGTTTCCATGTCATAAAAAAGGATGATTAATTTTTCATAATGTTTTGAAAAGTTGGTTTTCACAAAAATTACAAAACAGTTGAACGGTTACTGGACTTTATTACCAAACTTGTAGTTTAGATATGAATAAAACTTAACTGAGAAAATTTTTTCCCTGGTTACGAAGAATAGTATTTTTTTAGCACTCCGTCTTACTATACGTTTAGTTTAAATGCGTGTGTACTAATTATGCTAGTTTAGTTAGGGATATGGAATGTTATATTTAAATAATATGCACCCAAATTTTCTTCGAGGGAAAGTGGAAAGCCATTTTGTAAGAACCACTCTCAGTACAACTGATCTAGATTCAATCCTCCATCTTCTCATAATCGGCAGTCCAGTCTGCTACGAGAATAATGCCTTAGACTATGCAGTCACCAAATTGGGTGAGAATAATTTAAAATAGCTCATCTTTAAACTTAAAATTTAACACATTTTATTAAAATTATTATTATATTAAATAATTTAAACACTTTCTATAAAGTCAATTTTTAGAAATACTCGAGTGCCATTAACGGGCAGGTTAAGATTATTATCTGGGATCGTTAAATTTAGGGATTGATTTTTTAATGAAATTAGTAATGTAAGTGTCACGATTACCTCTCTCAGATAAGATGGATTTCTTTTCCCCTAACTCATCCTCACGATCTTTACCACACAAAATAATTTCTATCAAATTTAAATATTTTTTTTAAACAAATCGATAATAATCTTAATAGTTTCATTACAAACACATACCTATTTTATAGAATTAAAGTTTGACTTATTTTCAAAAATGATAAGAAGGTATCTATATTATTAATATGAAAATATTAATAATCGTTTTTAGGATGTAGTATAGTGAATAGTAAGTTACAAGTCAGCAAAAAGCTTACGACAAACAAATAACGCTTTAATAATATGAATACTTACAATATATTAATAATAATAACAAATACATAAACTTATGACAGGTACAACTTCCTTTATACTATTTTGAGATAAGAAGATTCATCTTGGATAGCACAAGAAGAAACGGTACAACCAACTCTATAAAGGTTATAAGCAAACAAAAAATTGTGAGACGTACATTTGTCGAATGACTTTGCAAATATTTTTCCGGTCCAGTCATTTGTTATTGTTAAAAATTTAAGGTTTTCACTAAGTCTAAGTGACATCTCTAAAGAAGAGATTAATATGAATCCAATTGTTAAAATATATAGCTACATGTTTAAAATTTATCATTCCAATATCAAAAGGATATTCATTTGGTAAATAGTTACATAAAAAACAAGTTAATAGAGTCGTTGTACTTAAGGTCTTATTTTTCTTTGATATTTTTGTACTTGATTTAATTTAATCTTACTGTTGAAATTATCAGTTTGTATGAATTACATGGTAACTAGACTAAATAATTATAGATTCAACTAAATAAGAATATGCTAACTTTGGTGGTCAAATGGTGGAGGATATCACGTCTGTAATAGACATAGCTGCTTATAACGGGAGGATCGAGTATACTAAATATGGCTGCTGTTTCTATATTGTTTCCCAATCTTACACAAATCAGAAAAGGGTTCATTTCCTCTAAAATATAATTTTACTTTATCTTATTGACCATAGTGATTAAATTATTCTTAACACCCTAGCCAGTAATGAATCATGACAAAACAAATTATAAATATTACTTTAAAAAATGAGTGGCCTAATTATTTTTTTTATAGTAATTTTATTTTTATCACTATTTCTACTAAATCATCCTGGCTTGAAACATTTAAACTTAACTAATTGCATTGGTATTAGTGCCGCTGATTTAAAATAAGTGTACAATAATTTGCA
>CABFWB010000024.1:162602-173854 GCA_902151455.1 Timema bartmani | reverse complement strand
CCCCCCAAATTTTTTGGCTAAAATCATTCCACATGGTCTTATTCATGAAACGGAAAATCCGTGAGGTAATATGTGGCCTACCAACGCCAAAAGGTTCCCCAATACTATCCAAGATAATGTGACCATTGATATGCATTATAATATTTTTAATTATATGACACATTTAAAAAATATTTAAAATTATTCGGTTGGACAGTAATAAACTATTTAAAGAATATTTCTTTTGCTCTAAAGTAAAATGTTTTTAAGCCACTTACTTCCAAGAGTAGATGTTAGAATATTAATTTATATTATAAACACAGATTCACCCTTTACAATATATAGAGTTGTAAATAGTTTTATGTCTATAAATTACACTTATATTTTGAGTTCTTAGTAAATATTAAAGATCATTACAAAATTGAAATAAAATTATATTTATTTCAAATAATTATTTTAAAATATATATTTTTTAATATTATCAAGGGAATGTCTGGTTTCAATTCTGGTTCATTGTTCTTGGTTAGTTTTTCCTAAATCGTTTTCCACTTCTTCTCTATAAATTATATATTCCAAATCACTTGGTATCCTATTAGAGTAATAAACGGTGGATAAACAAACTATAAACAGGTATTAAAATAAAGTGGAAAAAATTACAGCAAATAAACCTTTCAAAATATTTCATAACGAAATTATAAAAATCTTAAAATGATATACCCAAAATTTAGATAAGGTAGCTATATAAGTAAAACTTTACCATATTATGCGAGGGTTGGAAACGTCAAACTTTCTAAGTGCAAAAAATTAAATGTTATAAGGAAGTCAAATAGATTTATAGGATTAAAAGTTAGATACATACTTTTGACTGAAATAAAACTATTATTTGTTATTACTACATTTAGTTGCTGATTCAGAGCTAAACTCCTTAGATCTGGTGGGAAACGAGGCTGAATAAAAAACCTTAGATCTGGTGGGAAACGAGGCTGAATAAAAAACCTTAGGAGATGAACATTTTTAAACCTATCTTAGGAATATAAGTCGTCTGTAAAATGAGAGATTTAAAAAAAAAATTGAGCAGGATGTTTAATAACACACACTGGTTCGGTTAGCAAAAACACGTCGTAGCCACTTATGCGGTTAGTTCCTATACCAATAAGTTCAGAAAGCTTAAATTTGGCACCTTCTCAGAGGAAAAATTCATTATGTGCAAAATGTGTTTTTATTTTTATTTTTAAATAAACCACTCAAGAATACATATTTTAAATCTTAAATTATTTTTAATTAATATGCCTTATGTCTGGTAACAGGCCATTTCAAAAACTCTAAGAAACAAAAATATAAACTTATGAAATTTGGATTAGGATTAACTCAGGCTGTGCTTTTTAGGCAAGTTTTATTTAGATCATAGATTAAGAAATATATTAAACTTAAACTACTTGACTAAGGCTTGCACACAAAGGAAAATCTTAGTGTTTACACACCGGTTGT
The DNA here is from genome assembly GCA_902151455.1 of Timema bartmani. Taxonomy (NCBI): domain Eukaryota; kingdom Metazoa; phylum Arthropoda; class Insecta; order Phasmatodea; family Timematidae; genus Timema; species Timema bartmani. The sequence goes on along the minus strand of CABFWB010000024.1, from coordinate 172,387 downwards.
ATTTTTTAGGTGCCAAAATCACGTGACCACAGATATAAATAGCATTAAATAATGTAAATCTGAAAAGATGTATATATACTTAAGGAAAACTAAACGTGTGCACTTTGAGTGTACTTTCTTAAAATCGTATATTGTGAAACTAATTTTTTATACCACATCAGAAAAATGACAGGTATTTTTAAAGCTGAATAATTTGCAAGAACCTAGCTATAATAATGGTAGATATTTAGGTGACTTTAAATGTGTGCCTCTCATGCGTATGGACTTAAACATACCACTAGTTTTATCCGGAAAGCACCGGGCATTTGAAGCTGGTGCTAAATAATATAAAATCGAATACTTTTTAAATTTTTTGCGATAAAACACTGGAATAAAATAAATCATCAGTACAAACTTAGAGTCTATTTTTCTTCACATGGTTACCTCAAAAGTTTTGAGACTCTGCCATGAGCATAGTACAATTATTAGATGAAAAGCTTTTAAAAGGAAGAGAGAAATTTGTGATTAAATACCAGGACAACATTGACAGATATTCAACATTTGTTGATATCACCATGTTAAAAAAGTTAACCTTAAAATGTTTCTAATGAAGAATGATTTGATTTATTTCGACCAAAAAAATGTTTTGCTAAAAAAATCGCAAAACTACTGCCATAAACTCGTGTTCCATACATTTCCAATTTAAGGTTGAAGGGAAGGGGACAAGATAAAAAACAGAGTTTTTTGCTGTTTATATGGTGATAAATATTTTGGCAAACAAAATATATATTGTTCCAGTATAAATATAGAACTTAATTTTCTTCGAATGGTGAGCTCAAAATGTATTGAATATCTGTCAAGGATGTTATGGAATTTAATGACGAGTTTATATCTTCATTTAAAAAGTTTGTTAGATAATGCCACCACGCTCATGACAGATATTCAGGAACTGTTGATATCACCATGTGAAGAAAATTAAACTCTAAAATTTTATATGAGAAATATTTTATTTATTTTGGCCAAAAATATGTTTTGCTGTTAAAACTGCAAAAACGCTGGCCTTTCATCGCGTGCCCATTCATCCCACCTTAACATGTAACAAGACGCGGGATGTAAAAAATAAAATAAAATTACACATTATTTTATGTCTCTCCTTTTATAAATTGAATTATTATAAATTTTTGAGGATATCTATCAGTACCATTATATTAATAATTTAATTTATTTATAAAATACATTTTAAATAAATTACTAGCTCATTGTTTATTTCACTCGTATTATATGATCAAACACAAAGTATAAATTGCGAAATCATCTTTATTTCGCAATAATACCACAAACATTTTGTTCACTTTGACCTTCGTGGAACATTCAAAATTGCTACAGTAATGTGAAAGTTTTATACCCTCTTCCACCTCCCTCCAACCCTTTATCCACGTCACCCACACACCTCCTCTCATATACAAACAACCCTCAAACATTTAAAACAGTTGTAAAGCATTCTATGCTCGCATGAAAATACGCTCAAATGCCTCCCGGGCCCAGTAATTATTATGTTCGGAGTAATGTGCATAGAATGGCCCACATTTCATTACAATATTTAATTAGATCATTTCCGTGAAGTTATAAAGTCCATGAAATCGACGAATATTGCAATATGGATGGATACGACAAGTTTTTGTTGTGCTCATGTATATAATACACTTATTCTTGTCGGTAAAAAAATTTAGACAAAATACTAATTCTCTTTTTTTGCAGTCTACAATATAAATATTTTACTCTATCACATTTTCCCATTTTGGTGGCCGCATGATATATGGCGTCACTCTCACAATAGACTAAACTGCCAATAATGGGGATATCGAGGTTTGAGCCCAGTCGGGTGTAATTAAGACGGTTTTTCCTAAATGTTTGGACAATCTCAATTAATTAAAATGCACGTGCATTTCCTCTAAACTAAACCTTTCTCATTCCTAACACATTATCGTGATTAGTACATAGGCGTATAGCCTGAACTGGTAGTAAGACCTGGTGATAAAAAAACTCATATTAGTATTGTTTCATATTAATTGATAAAATATATAAATTCATAACCTGAAGAATAAAATTGATTTGTGGTTTTATGAAATTAGTTTAATTAATTAATATAACTGTCGAATTGTTAATTTCCTAAATCTAAATCTCTTTGTAGTATAGGTTTAAATATGTAAGAAATGCTAAGTATTATAGTAGACTGTTGAATTACTTAGTGACATTTTTTTTGTGTTAAAAAACTATTAATAAAATTTGAAACAAATAGATAGTTATAGTTACTTGAGGAATCACCCACATCCATATTATAAAATAAATGGTACGGCGCACCGCACAGACTTTCTCTCTCTTTCTATAAACTCGTAAGATTTCTGAACGGAATAATGTACATTGTATCATCACCACTCCACATAAGAACACGCATAAAATAATATACAATGATATATAATCAATGAGAAAAGAGGCGCATCTTTGTCCACCTAAGAGCATTTCAAACAGTTTAATGTCTTCCACAAGGGTCAACACTTCGTATTAAAATTTCGATTTCTGGTTAAAATTTTAACATTTTATAAGGTGTTGCAGATCTTCAAGTCATCGCATTGATATTTAATTATTCATTTATACATTTTGACCAATAAAAAATGTAAATATTGACTATTGAGTCTAAAATGGAGATAGATCATTGCTATGCAAACATTTCTCCTAAGAGATTTAAGGAAAAATAACATACTTTTTTAGATACTTATATTTAATTACTCTATGGCATTGGAGAATTATTGCGTTAAGACTTAAGTAGTATATGTTTACAACTAAAGCTCACAAAATTGTATTAATATATTTGCAAATATCTCAGAAACTGTTGCTTTTATAAAAATATATGTCAAATAAAAGTTTTTTATTTCTAATAGTCCTACAATTTTGCAATGATAAGTTGTTTAGTTTCTCAAATAGTTGTGGAGATACGGAAATTAACGCTTCTGTAAAGTACCCTAAAAATCATTTTCATAGGAAAATGAAAATAGCCAGTTTATTTATAATCTTAATCAACGCCTAGATACGAATTTTAATCAAAATCGTTTGAGCATATTTTGAGAAAACCAATTTTTTCTCTTTTCGCCCTTCAGTAAACTACCCTTAATTTTAAGTTTTTATAGACACACAGACAGACGGCATTGCAAAGACTATTTTTTAGGGTTCGGGGGGTCATGAGACGTCGACATCCATCAACATTTCCGGTTAGTTTATTTTACGGTCGCAATACCTAAACTTTAATGTCCAAAAAGTTAAAAAAAATCATATAATTGCGTATAGATTGAAAGTTATTTATTTTATAAAAATATGTTTCGGATAAAATATCTGTATTATAAATATATATACATATTTGTAATGCTAAGTAATTTCATATCTCAAATAGTTTTGGAGCTATTTTAAAAAATGTTAATTGATGCATCAGACCGGAGCCCTTAAAGCCATTTTGCTAGTATATTTTGGTTTTTATTTACAAAAACCTAAATGAAAAATGTTATTTGGGGGATGTATGGTCTAAAGTGTCACTTTCGAAATAGATTGAACTGAGAACGGTGTTGATATTAAGGTTTGGTCCTGGTAACGTGTACTGCGACTGGTTTTCCCTAAATGTTTTTCCAATACTCCTCCATTTAAATGTGGGTATTTTAAATGTAACCTTCCTAATCTTTAACACATTGGATTAATTAGAAAAGAAAAATATAATAAAACGGGTAGTAATGATCATTGCTAAAATATAAATAATGTTTAGCTAAATAATATGCTAAAGGTATTTCAAACAAACTTTTAAATTATTGTTTATCCTTTACTTTCCTCTACGCTCTCTACCATTCTGATATTGTATCGGTGTCATCAAATTTAAAGGGAAATTTGATCGGGATTGTTTGAATATTTTTTTACGTGGGCATTAAACACAACGCAATAGTCAACACTACTTTGTTTATATATTTTGTATGTTTATTTATTCTGAAAAAAATATTAAATACATTCTATTTCATCTTTAACACTTATGTCTGTTTTATTAAAATAAGTCCCAATAATTGCTTACGTGGACTAATGATTCAATCTAGTTCATTTAATTTTTTTTATATATTAGGAAGTAAGTGGTCTTATTCCGTACAGTTATATAGAGTTTTATTTTACTTGAATGGTTTTCCACCTTCCCTTCACACCCATGTGGGCACATTTTATTTTAAATTCCAACTAACTAACCCATACCCCCAATTGCGTAATTTTTTTTATCACTAATTCTTACTACTTGTTTAAGTTGTACGCATAGTGTAATTATGATAGCTGCTGTAATTTTTTAGGGTGAGAAAGGAAAAAATTGAGAGGTAATGTATTCGCATTTTCATGGAAGGAGAGTTTGAAACTATCAAGGAAATACTACCTTTAATATACCCGACCGAGATTTGAACCCCGATTTCACGTCCTAAGAATGTCAGTCCAACACGAGAGTGACCACTTAAGCCATTCGGCCTTTGAAGTGGGTCCCACTCTTGTTAGTATTTTGGAGACCTCAGGTGGTACACTTAAATAAAAGTATGCTAGCGCTAATATATGCCAATTACCTGGATTATAATTGCAAATCCCGAGATAATATAAAGTTTGGTTGAAAATTAAGGGTGTTTTTTGCGACTATCTTATTTTAAAAAATAAGACTAAGTTTTCAAAAATCAAAAGGATTTTTCAGAAAAGTATACCTTATAATACAAATAATACATTTAGGTAGCAAAAAAATTAAAGTATCAAAACTGTTATATATTTAAACTATATCTATAAATTTATAATATTTTGATCCTATTTTGAATAGGCTATGTGATATTTAAACAGGTGGCGATGTTTAATATGTTAGTCAATAGAGCTGGATTTAATAAATTTTTTTCGAGCCTTAGGAAATCTAGTTTCAATTAGATACAAACCACGCTAAATTGTTATGTAGACCGTAGTGTACTATACTAAGCTTTCCCTCCTTACCCCTAAAACAAAAAAACCCTACATACACACAACCTAAAACGAAATAGCTATGTTTCTGATCGAGTGTTACCGCGATAGTTGATTGCCTATCTCAATCAGTCCCAGGGACAAGCCCTCTTTTTACAGACGAGATTGGACTCCAAAAGCAACATGATCCTCCCTCATGAATAACACGCGGAGGAGGGGAAACGGTAGGAGTAAACGGGGTATGAAGAGGAGGATGAAAAACTCTCGCGAGCTATCGATGACGTCACTCTCTAAATCACCCCCAAAACATGGCCTTTACATTCTCCACGCACGATCAAACGCAGAGCATCCTCCTATCTCCTTCTATCTGACCCTACACTACCTATTCCTGTCTCTCTTTTTAAGCTTTACAAGATTGAATTAAATTCCGTCCAAGGACTAGAGGAAATGTAATCATCTATCCATAAGTGAAACTGTAATGAACAGTTATGAGGTCGATGTGGATAATTGATAAATTGGTGGTTGTAATTAATATCTCCCCACACTTAATTATTTTTAAATAGAGCAAATTAATAAAACACATAAGGTGAATCTCATATTAACATACAATCAATGTATTTAATGGCTCTTGGTATATAAGTAGATATATTGGCAACTACTGTATTTCTTCACTTATGATTTACTGCAAAATGTTCTTAGTTCATTTGCTATGCAGAAACTTACTTCAAATCAAGATTTGTCAAAGTTATCTACTCATTTTTTAAACTACGAAGCCCAAACTGAAGGCCCGTAAGCTAAACCAATATTTCTAGGTATCTTATGTGAAAATTTTGAGGATCCAACCTTGAAAATGATATATTTAATTTAAATTTAGTGATAGTGGAGAACTTTGATAGAAGAATAACTTAGACAAGGTTTTCATAATTCCCTTAATTCAATTTTATTCAAGTATTAACTATATTTTTCGCCGTGTCCTAGCACCAGTTAGGACTATGCATACATTGATTACACTCATTAAATAGGGATGATGGAGGTATACTCTTTGAGTAAATGTACCATCATTAGAACGGATTGAGAGTGGTAAGCCGTTTATGAAAAAAATTTCAGAATAGCCAACTGGGTATTAAGTCTGTATCTTCACATCTGTAGATATCCAGTCTAACAAGAAGTTTACGCATTAGACCAAGTGGCCAATGATCTGGGTATCCATTATATAAAAACTTTTTTTAATTATCGGTTTGGGCAACATAGCTCAATAAGATTAATAATGTGCATCTTTTACTCACTTCTCATGCACTTATGACCCAGGAGGTAAAAATTCAAATTCCTTCTCATTGCGCTGGGAGTATACCAACCCTTATCAGCATCCCCTTACTTTATAATCTAGTATTATGGGGGTGATTATGAAAATTATAAATGTGTATGGATCGTTCTTTATTCGACTGACTGCCATATAAATAGTTATCTTGTATGGAATACCTACTCAAGATTATGTCATATAATCGTTTTTTGCTAAACTAAAATATTAAATTAAGCTATCAATTTATTATCTAAGGCCCCTATTACAGTAAAAATAGTAAGTTTATATTTTAGCACAACGCCTTAATACCCATTCAGGTTCACGCTTATGTACTAGTTATGCTAGTAGGTTAAAAATAAGAGAAGGTGGAATTTAGAGGAACCGTGCTCGCATTTGCTTGGAGAGAGAGAGTGGGAATATATTTATGAAATCCTATCCTCAGTACACCTGACCGGGATCGAACCACAATCTCCTTGTCATCGGCAGTCTAGTCTATTGTGAGAGTAACGCTTCAAACCATGCAGCCACCGAAATGTTTAGTAAGTTATTTATTGTATATCACTCATGCCTAACACTTTCTTTTTAATCTATATAACAACTTTATCTATCAACCCATTTGTAACTTCTAAGTATCTATAATCTACTAAACTAGAAATACGTATCCTTCTTTAAACATGATTATAAATCAATTCAATTCAAATATCAAATAACATTTATGAAACATATAAGATATAAAGCATAATTCTAGTTCATATTTATGTGTGTTTATTTTATACGCCATTTTGTATTATATCTATACTTTAGTAATGAAAATAATGTCATTATAAGTATGACTAAGCATTAAACACACATTCACAAGTTTTACTAATACAAAAATATCAATATACACAATGACCATAACTGGTAGAAAGGAAACACAAAACAATTAAAATAGTTCATAAAACACGTGTTAAATGTTACCCTGTTTCTAAATTATAATAATTATGTTTACATTCCAGTAAGGTAGTATTGCTTAACACTATAGGATATTTTAAAAATGGCCAATTTTTACTAAATTCAAGGATTGCAATTCAATGTATTTTTTGAAATTGTGAGGCATTATACTACACAAAACTGCAGGCTGAATGTAACCATTTTAAGAACTTCCTATTCTTAAACAGCTTCAAATAATTACTGGGCTACAAACATGGAGATAATTCGGAAACCAGGTCAAATTAATCACAAGTTTATATAAACTTTTTTAATCATTTTTTTGTTTCACTTGTCCATGGGTTCCATATCCTATAATGATCTTATTTACGTTTATAAGCAGTTTTATTAGCAATTGAATCTATTTAGTAAGGATGTGGATAGCAGCTTAAAGGTGATATGGATATATAAGAGAAAAAACCACATTGGGAATACCATCCTCAATGAACCCAATCAATCCTTATTATTTTTAGGAAGGCCGTTCAAGAAGGCCTTATTTCATATAAAAATCCTATAGCCTAGTAGAATTTTTGAAGGATAAAAGTCCTTTAAAAACGAACTTCTTAGAACCATTATGGAGATTCATCTATCGTAACAAAAGACTACCATAAGGTAGGATTAATTTCTAAATAAAACCTTCCAAACAGGATTCTTATCAAAATAGGCCTAAATTATTCCAACTCTGACTTCTCCGTCCCCGACAAAAGAACTATATGTGAGTCTGACGACTTTGACTGTACATGCAATTGGTGCGACTAAGAAGCCTTATAAATGTATCAAATTAGAAAGATAGTTGGTATTAAAAGATAATAGAATGATTCCATGTACGTGGTTTTCCATCTGTGAAAGCTTCCTAGCTCAAAGTTTAGTTCTAACTTCTCTGTGAAGTTTAATTGAAGGTTAAAACAGTCAGAACCACGCCATCATTCCAACACAACCATACTCAACTAAAACTAGTACCAGTTCCCTCACACAGATAACTTAAATCATCACGAGACGAGGAGATAAGTTGTCCTACATGTGAGTAGTAAGTAGACCTTTCAGACAGCAAACCACGTTAATACTCTCAGTAGGGGAGTGCTTTTGGCGTTGAGATTATAACCTCAGTGATATACGTAACACATACTCTATAATGACATGGGAATTAGGAAGTCTTTGACTTAGTAAAATTATGGTAGACACTACTTTATAAGGTATGGAATTTACGACCAAAGGCATCATTTGAGTCAAGTCTATAAAGTTCAAACGTATGTATCTAAAGGATCCGGTCTGCTATCGAAAAGAAAACCTGTACATCAATTCATCTCTACCAAAATATGGTTGTTGATATCTGACCTGGGGGCATTCTAGTATAACCTTTTGAAATCAAAGTCGTATTTCTCTTTGAGAATTATGAGGCGAGTGTCATTATTTTATAGTTAATCTTCTTTAAAGACCTACAACACTCTCTAGAATATATCATGGCGTTGACAGCTATTTTTTAATAGTAAAATATCATGGTTATTCTTATACTTGACGAAACAAATGCGTGATATAAGTTTGACACAAATTAGGGTAGTTAAAGATTTACAGAATTATGAAACATTACCTTGACGGTCGAAGGTCATTTCCATGTACACAAAGGTGACGGCTGCCCACTATTTAGGATTTAACTTTACAAGATGCTTAAGTTTCAAATGATAAGTAATTGATACTTCAAATAAAATATTTCAGATTAACGATAGGATCAATTTTTGAAGTATTTATCCCCACACATTTCAATCTTTGCCCAAAAAAGTGTGCATATATTTTCGTAGCTATATAAAATACTATAAGAATATACGATAAAATATTGAGTGAATGTTATTTAAAAAATATATAGATATGATCCACAAAAATATAGTTCATTAAAATATTTATTGAGATTAGAAACCTTGTTGATAATGATTATTTTCCTTAGATATATATTACATCTCTTACTTTGAGAAAATAAGGTTAAAATTCCTCTAAATTGAACCTTAATCAACCCTAACAGAATGGAGATACAATAAAATATACCTATAGTTTGAACCGGTTAGTGAGATGAGGCGAAATAAATATCAATAACAAGAAATCTAGTTTATGTCAAATTAAAAACGATCTCATTTTTCCATGGACTATCCAAGAAATTAAAGAAAATATGAAAATCTGCCATAGAAAGAAGAAACATAAAATCAAAGATAACTCATTTTTTACAATGGTGAGTAAAATAATCAGAGGTCCAAGGTTTGAATCCAAATCCTGATAAGATTCTACCAATACTCATAATTAATCTCTTGGATGAACACACATTAATACATAAAATAAATGGTACGGCGCACCGCACAGACTTTCTCTCTCTTTCTATAAACTCACAAGATTTCTTAACGGAATAATGTACATTGTATCATCACCACTCCACATAAGAACACGCATAAAATAATTTACAATGATATAGAATCAATGAGAAAAGAGGCGCATCTTTGTCCACCTAAGAGCATTTCAAACAGTTTAATGTCTTCCACAAGGGTCAACACTT
>CABFWB010000024.1:128003-149577 GCA_902151455.1 Timema bartmani | reverse complement strand
ATCACACATGTATATATATATATACATACATCACACATGTATATATATATATATACATACATCACACTCAACATTACTCAATTAAGTTGTACACTTGTTTATGTAAGCGGATCGTACCTAGGGGAAATAAGCACTAAAGTTAAATGAATTGCTTATCCAAGAACATGTAAATCCTGGAAGTTTTTTATTGTTTGCAGATTTACAAATCAAGATCATAGTTTAAAGATCCTAAACATTTTACAATTTTTATGACATCAGAAGTTATGTCCCAAAAGCGGCTATACGCTAATTTTGTTGGTCCTGTGGTAAAGTGGTCGTCTCAGTACCTGAAGTTCGTGGGTTCAAACCCAGCCTATATTAATATATTTTTCTTGAGCGATAAAATTCCACAGCACAACATCCTTCGGAATGAACGTAAAGCTCTCAGTTCCATTTCGATTGCGGTATGTAAAATAACTATAAAATCCGTTTATAACTTACCGGAAATATTGGTAGGCGTTTTTGCGCTCGCTCATAGAGCTCCTCTGAGAAAGGCAACGGGGAAACACAATCCTTTCCGAATTAGATTCATACCAGATGGTGAGGGCAGCACTCACCAGCTTAAGGATTGAGTGCATGCTCATCTCTGGAAGTATAGAAATCACATTGGACAAACCTTCGGGTTGTTGACTTGACAAGAAGAAATGTCTATACAATCACCGATTAAAATAAACTATAAATTGATTGCTGCTTCGCTATTGGTGATTTCTTAGCATTGATATGCTAGTCCTATAATAATGTATTATATTTAAAATAAAATAAATAAAATAATTATGATAGAACTCAAGAAGTTGCTGTCAAATAGTTTTAAAAAATTGTGACTTTATTTTTGAATATTTTTTAATTTGAGATTTTGAGGACACATTCTGGGTTTCAATTTTTTTAAATGTGATCTTAGTTTTTACTTGGTATAGCTCTGGTAATCATTGTCGAAACCAAATGGCTTCACGTTTTAAATAATATAAAAGATAAAAGTTAATTAATAGAGAGTATTAATACCTTACAAAGCACGTGTGAGCTATTTTTGGTTACCAACCGCAGTACTCTATATGAGTACTACGTGTGATGAGTATCTCGTTTGTAGTGGTTTGATATAAGAAGCAAGAGGTAAAATACATTTGCAAAGAAAAATATATTGCTTAACTAGATACAAAGGAATTCAAACATTAAAAATTAACAAGATACATATTTAAAATATACTAATATAAAAGACATATAAACAAGTTTTTTATCGATTTAATTTAAAAATAATTCCAGGGATATAAAATTAATATTATTAATTCTAACCAATGATAAAATCCAGGAGCTTATTAAGAGGAAATTTTGAGATTGGGTTCTCAAATTTGTAGCCTAATCATATATTTAAATATTATATTTAATGTCATGTTTAAATATCAATGAAATTTTATTTGGTCTATTTCAATAAAGTGGTTGTTTAATTGGTCTCTCTGTATGGTAGAAAGGAGGAAACTAGTTTAGGGGACTTTCACCAACAATTATGTGAAGAAAGTATAAGAAACCACATTGATAAATTATTTGTGAATAATAACCCTCTAATCATCTAGTCGAAATCCAAAACTAAGCATCCTCACGGTCTAGGTATCTTAAGTTTTATGAAACAATTTGTAAACATGTTTAATCAAATTAATATGTAGCCTCTATCTAAAGAATTAACAAACATATATTTAAAATAAATTTAAATTCACAAAAAACCTTCGTTATTTTAAACTTCTAAAATATTTGGGTAAGGCATTAGTGTGAGTATTTTAGGATGGAGCCAAATATAATTTTTCTAAAATTAAGGAGCTGTTAAAATCCACTATGATATATAAAGGATAAAAATAGAATCGTTAAAGTAATATTATAAAATATTTAACCCACCAATAATATATTAATTTTAAATATTGTAATATTAATTCATATTTAATCTATCTACAGCTTAAGTGGCTACCTCTCAAATCCTTTATATTGTATACACTCTAAAAGTTACAGCTGTGTATAATTTTGGAACAGTAAATATATTTCAAACATTAGGTCTAATTTAATTGGGGATTATTCTCCTTATTGAGATTTATACTCACAGCTATTAATTTTTTTCTAACTAAAATAGTTTTTTTCATTTACCTCAAATTTCCCATCCTCATTATGTATTATTGAATGGGAGTAAATCTCAAATAGCCCAAAGGGGAGGTAAGACGAGTTGCACTGATACTAAAAATAATATTTATTTTTATATTTTTTTTGCTTTCGCTCAAGATGGGGATAGGGTATAATGAGATGGGCTGGATAGAACTAGCTCAATATAAGGATAAGTGGCATACATTTTTACGTAATAAAATGAAATATCAAGCTCCTAATGCCATAGAGTAGTTAAGTAAAGCGTTAAAATCAAATAAATTTGTTCACTATAGCAGTGGTTTCAAAACTGAGGGTCATTAAAAGCTTTGGGAATATAAAGATGCAATTATTTGAAAATAGATAGTAAGAAAGGGAAAATTTATTAGTAAATATTACATTTAATATTTACTCCCTTGTATTGTCCTCGTTAAAATTAAGTGGCTGACGTAAGTTTAATTTACTAAGAAATCGGGTCGAAGTTCTAAAATGTTTTAGAAGCACTGCACTATATGCTACAATTAATGTTCTACCGGAAAACTTATAAGAAAGTCGCACGTGTCTTGGTGCATATGCTGAATAAACTTCAGTCTTATCTAATCTGTATTTGTGGAGACAGGGAGGTCAAGGCTTAAATACCAGCCAGATGAAGTAATTAAGTTTATTTCCTTAAAGGTCTTCCATTATTCTTCCTCTAGGAAAATAGACTTACATTATCTCTAAATTTGTATTCTTAGTTTCTATATAATTAATCTGAATAAGTGTGTGAATAGCCTGGAAGATTTTGAATAAAACACATCTGTGAATCAGCTCAACAAATTCCTGACAATTCAATTGATTTGGAGTTCACCAAAAAAAAGTAAAATCAAGTCACATATCTATTATAGAACTACCATACCAGGTTCTACCTCAGTGGTTTTGAGATAAGATACTCACCTCAAGATCCAATGTTTTTGGGATCAACCCCAGCTGGGGTCGATGGATTTTTCTTGTGCGATATAAATCCGCAGCACAACTTTCTTTAGAAGGGAGGTAAATCTGTCAGTCCCATGTCAATTGAGGCATGTAAAAGAATTCTGTAAACTGTAATGTATGTGAAAATACCTTTCCTGGCAAAATTGTTAGGCCCTTTCACTCTCGCTCATAGAAATTCTTGTGTGTTGATGAAATCAGTTAATTTAGAAAGTGCACGAGAATACCTCACATAAATAATTAATAATATAATAACTAAAGACGAGCCTTGCCTTAAGAGATTGTCCTTAAAGCTCACGCAGAGAACGATGAGATTAAAATGGTTGCCAAACTTACCTTCAATCCATAACCACACCAACGCTATCCAGTCGGCACTGCCAACTTTAGATATAAATGACTGTCTTTATTGAAATTATTCAAGGTTTAATACACATCCACCACCGATAAATTTTGCAATAAAATCCTAATTACTTCAGTTGCTGCTCGTATGTTCTCGCAGGTCAAACAGTTTATCCAAGAATAGTATGGGGAATTTGATGGGAAATAATTTGACTGGATACATATAGGAAGGATTCCAATAATTCTTCTTAGATTTTTTAAACTATAACCTTAATTCAAAAAGTTTTCAACAGCTACAGCTACCCATTCGGTTAGTACGCTTTTTACTGGTTCATGTATGATAATATGTACTGTATACATCTACATACTAGTATAATTTCGTAGCTTTGAATAGTACTAGTCTAAACTAATAGTTTGATAACAATTATTATGACGACATACTGTAACTAGCTGTAAAATTTAAACATAATACAAAGGTTTTATAAGTAAAAATATATCAAAATACCATAAATCTAGCACAAACATATGATCATACCAATTAAAATAAGATTCAGTAATTCTTCTCCATAATATTGTTATCGTAAATAAAATATATATATATATTTTTTTTTTTTGCAAATCGGTTTTAAAGGATGTTAATGTTTTAAAATTATAATCGACCTGAAAGGGTCAGTAGGGTGTAATAAGAAGGACTGGAGGTCACAAGATAAGAATTGTTGTCATGATTTTTAACTGCATAAACTAACTTTTGAGTTCCTAATGCCTTAGAGGAAGTACTTAAATGTTTTAAATTACACCATAACTTTAAAAATAAAAACAAAATGCTCTACGTCCATAATTTCATGAATGGATTACATATTATGTAATTGACTATCCTTTGCAGCTTTTCCTACTACGGAAAAAGTAAGGTTAAATAAATTATTTTATTTTCAATTGACCCTATGAAAATTAATCGAAAATCACTAACTCTTAGCGACTTAACCTCATTAAACTTTCAGTACTCATCTTAGAATGCATTGGGGATGCAGATTAGCATGCAAGACTCTGAAATTAAATTAAAACCAAAATATATTTCCAAACAATTTATGTAAAGTTATAAAATGACTGTCAACTGTATCTGAAACACTTTTAGCTTCATCCTTACAAGAGCCCTGGGGTATTACCCCCACCCATCTCTTATGCTTTTACACTCCGCTACTAGACAATGGGTTTTGAGTGAACTGCAGTGCCTGAAAAGGGCAATATTTTATTCAAAACAACACCTAATACTGCAGATACTGTGCTTCTAAATATTACAAAATTTGTGTATATATGATCTTAAGTTGTATTAAGTAAAAATAAAACGTTTGTAGAACTATGAAGGCTATGTGTGACAGCTCTTACATGGAGCTACCTTTGAAATACATACATTTAAGTTATGTTATGAAATTTATTTGACATAAGCTATATGTATTACAAACATTATTACATTTCCTAAATAACTTGGATTTAAATAAACAAATGTATGTATATTTAGCTATATATTGACTCTTTGACACGGATTCGTATTACCTGGCTACTCATGACTGGGCTGACAAAACTGTTTGACCTTTTACCTGTGACCTCGTAACATACTGTCATGGAAGGAGTAGGTGTAGCGAGTTCCGTCAGAGGAAGGTGTGCATCATAGGGTCAACCGATACATCATCACACGACAATTTGACAGGTATCGCCTAGTGAGTAGGTAGATACCACAACTCCGCCCGTATATATATATTTTTTTGATGCAGTATTCATGACTGAATCCGTGTGAATGCCGAGTACATGTTTTAATATCTTTGGTTCAATATCAGTATGTATCAGAATTAATTTGTTGATGCATATTAATTCGGAAAAGAATCTATAAAATCTTAAATGGCACCTCTTTTTATTACATTTCAACGTTATAAGAATTTTAAAGACACTCGTGAGATTTGGGTGTGAAATAAATAATTTAGGGGAAATTTGCCTACATTTCCTTGGAGGGGGAGTTAAAAATCACATATTAAATAACACATAATCCTCATCCAGTAAAGATTAAACCCCCAGCCACTTCATCGACTTCTGATCTTAATAGAAGATCCAGTGATTTATTCCGTGTGCCCCCGATCGAAGATAAAGCAAACAAGTTTTACATGAACTTTTTGAATCTAATGATTATTTAAGCACAGGACTTACAAACTAACTTAATTCTAGATCATATTCCACACTCACTCCCAAGGTTATTAAATCATCAATGTGGAAGGGCTAGCCCTAAATTTACAAATTATGTTTTCTTTTTACCTAGCTGGAATCCAACCTGGGTCTCCCAGCTCCCAAGGAAGACATGCTATCAACTGAATTAAATAAGTGGCGGACTCTATAAATTAGCCTGATCCATCTACAACAATTTAAAATGCCTTTAATAACCCCGGATCCACAAGTTTGCAATGGTTAAGTAAATATAAAAAAGGTAGAATAGTGTGGAAGTTTTAAGTGGAGAAAAATAAAGTATGAAACAAATTGAATTAGGTAAAAATCATCTTACTACACTCGACTGATATTCGAACAACAACCACGAAGCAAGACAATAATGACGCATCTGCCCATGTTTAAACTTCTTTGTGCCAGCTTACTTTTTAATGAGGGATAATATTTAAATTCTTTATTCATTTCTGCTAAGGGGGCCACTTACCATAACTCTAAGATGCATTGCAGACATCCGAGATTCTCATGTTATTTGATAAGTGTTTTTTTATTTGAAAATATGGCTAATTCCAGAATATAGGTGAAACATATTCTATGAATTTAAAATCATCATTTTTTGTTTGTTTTATACTATAGATTTAAAAATATTATCGTAGAATGTTGCATAGACAATTATTTGAAAACATAATTATAACTAGCTTACAAATAAATAATATAAACGTTTAAAAAACGCCACAACATTTTTTTAATTATGTAATATTATTTAATTGATTTTATGGCTTCATAACTGCTATTCGGATAGGAAATGCTTATTGTAAAGATATTTGTCCTCAACTAGGTGATTCCCTATGAGGGCATTCTGTTCAAATGTTTTAGGTGGGGTTGAACATGTTTTAACATTTATTGTTGAGACTGCCACTCTTACAGTAATGCAATTGTGAATGGGAGTAAGATTAAAGTGTTTACTTCATTTCAAATATCTCTATACAACCATATATTTTCTTAATAATACATCATTTTTTAAAATATAACTCATTTATACACATGTAATTAGAGCGTATGGTCACGTTATGGAAGATATCAGGCTCAAAATATAGAAAATTACTTTTAAGGGTGTGGTGTATATTAAAGAAGGAAGGGAGTAAGTTGTAATCTTGGTTGGGTGCACTTAGGGTAGAAGGGGGGAATAAAATTATTTATAAATATAGTTTAAAAATTATTGATCCAAATTTCTGCAGTCAGCGTTTTTTGGTACCATCATAATTATTACCTCTTAAATTGATAATTAAAAAAAAGCAGAAGTGGTCCCATCACAACAGATGGGTATTTGTTTGAGCTAACTCCAAACAAACAAACAGAATAAACCAAATTGAAAGACAAATTTACGATTTT
Organism: Timema bartmani; assembly: GCA_902151455.1. Classification (NCBI taxonomy): domain Eukaryota; kingdom Metazoa; phylum Arthropoda; class Insecta; order Phasmatodea; family Timematidae; genus Timema; species Timema bartmani. The sequence goes on along the minus strand of CABFWB010000024.1, from coordinate 142,515 downwards.
ATTTATGAAAAGATAGTTTCTGTTATATATTCAAACATATATTATATATTTTAAGGAGTACTTATAAATATGAAATTGATTGTAATGCTCTTTCGTGGGCAGAGATTCTCCTCTTTTCTAAAAGTTTCTGTAACATTGTATTTTATTATTTATGATCTTTGGTGGAATGTTTATGCAACAGTATATATTATTTAGTTTCAAAATAATTACCAGTTTTTATTGAATGTATCTATTTTAACATTAAAGAGAGATTATTTTTGTGGGGTGCACTGTATTGTTTCTTCACGAAATATAAATAGAGTGAGAAATTAATAAGACCTTAAATAAAGTTTATTTAGAATATATTTATAAATTAAACGAGCCACCTATTTTTAGTGAACTTTAACTTTACTCTTCCTCTTGCATATATATAGACGTATATATCCCCCTTCTATGATCCTGTTCTCTCTATTCTCTCCTTCAACTCTTCCAAACCTTCCCAATGTGTTCCTAATCAAGCGTTACGCCCTGTCGACCTGGGATCACCATTGCTCCATGTTAGCAGAAGTGGTAAGCAGTGTCGTAAACCAAACCGGCTTTAAAGGGGGAGTGAGACTCGCGGTCATAACGCTTTCAAACCGACTAAAATACGATCTGGGATGAGTGTATGTCGTACTAACTCTCCCTACTCACTTCTAAGACTCGCTACCGTCCTTCACCTCCTCTTTTATAGAGAACAAGATAGGACAAAGAAAGAATAAATCACCTTAGTGTGGAGAACACCTTAAGGAGGTATGGAAGTGGACACCATCAAAGGTCAGTGTTTTTGTGGTTTTTTGTTACAAAATTTCTTGAACAAATTTAATAAAGTATTCCTACAGTAGATAAATTTATAACTTATTTTCCACACTTAGTGATCCTAGCAGGTTTTAAATATTTGAGATTAGAACATAGGAATTTGATGATACATTTTTTCACATACATTCATTAATTCATTTGCTGAAAAATTATTCAAAAATATTTGAGATTACTATTTGTAGCATTTTTACCAAAAATGCTATCAACCGGCTCAATATATATTTTTTTTTTTTGGTCAAGAACTTGGAAGCCATTACAAAATTACAGACCTTAGCTTGAGATCCCTTTATTTCTCCACCTTCCTCCTTAAAAGTTAGTTTCACATCCAAATAATCTGGGAATTTGATATAAGATTACGCTTGAACGAGAAAAAAAAGTTAATTCAGTTTTATGCATAGTTTATTTGAAGACTTCCTAATAGGAATTAGTTTAATATATATTAGAATTTTAAAATTATTATTTTTAAAATTTTGTGTGGGTTTCACTCTATCGTGACCCCTTGGAGGGAGGAAATATTGTGATCATCATAAAAATAAAATCAAGATTTTGATAGATATCGACCTATTTCTTAATATATATATATATATATTGTATTTATTTTATATATTTATACACGTATATAAATAAATAGGTATGTATGAGTATAAATGCCACAATTAATTTTTTATTTAAATACATATACTTTGACAAAATGACTAAATATCTCTTTCTTTATATGAGCGTGTGTTCGTGCGTGTATGTGTGTGCGCATATGCGACTGTGCGTAAGTACATATTTATGTGAGTGTGTAAAAAAAGATATATTTTTGTCTGTCCTAAATATTATATAAATGGGCTAGTTGTTTATATACTCCTTAAATGTTTATTATTGTCTCGATCTAATATACGAATTTATTTGTTAATTTTTAAATATTTTATTTTATTTACTTTAAATAGAATATTAAATTATTAATTCATATTCTTTTAAATTTCCAACCAAATTTTCATTTAATAAGAGAATGAAAGAAATTAGGTTAGGTAAAATGAGATAAAATTATTTTTTCTTAATTATTATATCCAAACGAATGATTTATTTATCTAGATTATTTATTAAATATACATTACCAAAGGTATAATTACTTATCTACCTTAATGATTCTTCTTTATTGTATTCAAAAATACTTTATTTGATTATTAATAATATACTATGTCATATTTACACAAAGTAATTTTAATAAAACTATTAGAAATATTAACGTTTTAAATATACAAAGTAACAATAATAATGTTGTATTACGTTTAGTGAACATACGTGACCATGGGATGAGTTTTATTTTATTGTTTTTGGGACTATAAAATTCTGACTGAATACATTATTTGACCACATTCAATTTCTTCGATTGTTTCGATAAAATGACATCGCCTAAATAAACACGCCATCCCTTTTTTTTTTCCTCCTTACTCCAAAAGCCCATCATGAAAGACATCGTCCATATTGAACTTCCAAAGTAAACTTTGAATTTCTTTCTCTATCCTGTTTTTATTTGCTTTTTGTTGTTGTATGGGAAGATTCTAGCTTTGTACACTGACAAGAAAAAGATTAAAAATGTATACATTTATATAGATTTATTTGATATTAAATATAATTATTTTGTATAAAATATATATTATTAATTTAGAAAAATTAAATTAAATTGTTTAATATATGAAAGTTAATTATAATTGTAGGTGTGAAGATGTTGTTATTGATTATAATAGATCAAAAATTAAAAAATAGGCCTTTTTATTGTTCTATAACGATCTGAGATAAACCATTATCATCTACGTGGAAGGCCTGGGGTTATTTGCCACTCTACTTTACTTTTCCATTTATTTTTCTAATTTATAAAAGTAGTTCTCAATAATTTATTATTTTTGCGGTGAGTTAAGATGTGCTTAGAAATTCGTCTGCGGCATATGTTGTCGTGCATGTCAAATGCACTTTATGTCCATTCACAAGAATTTGGAGGGAAGATCATCCAACTGTTTTAAATTATAACAATAATGCATTTTGAAATATGGGAGAACACCTACCTTTTATTTAACAAATCAATCCTTTGAAGTCTTATGTTGAGTTCTTATTTTTCATTTTTATGGTCAACCATAGCTACTCGAGACATGATCAGCTGATGACAATACAAGATTGAGTCTCGTTTGGAATGAAAATAAAATATGTCAGATATTTATTTGGACGGTGGGATTTTACACGGAGGATTTCCATTTGGACAAAGCTTATCCCATACACAAAGAGGATTCCTGTGCAAAGGCTCTTGGGGGAATAATAAATTTATTTACTTCCAAGCTAGTACGAATTTCGATTTTCACAGATGGAAGTAGATATTGTATATCTCTCTTTAACATCTTTCACTTTTATTTCTAAATCTCTTTAATTTGAATATGTATTTAAACTTTATGTTATATTTATCTTTAGTTCGTGGTCAACCCTTTTACCATAGTTATGATGTATTAAATTTCTTCTTGAACTGGGAGAAAAAAACGTTTTCTAAAATTTTGTTCTAGAAGATGATACTTGAAGCATCGTTTGGCTACAATTAGGGTCTTACTTCTTGGGGTCTAGAAGTTGCAGGACAAAATATATGTTCGTCCATGACAAAAAAAATAAATAATTATCCTCCTTTTCTGGTAGAGTGAATTTAAAGTATATTTAAATGAGCTAAAATCCTACAACTCAGCCTGTGTGTATTTATTGAGTAAAATTAAATACTTCGACTGGAAAAAATTAGCTTGTCTTCAACCAATATCTTGGAAGGAATAATAATAAACATTACTCTTTTTCCTGATAAAATCTGATAAATATATATTTTTACATAATCTTATATCCATAATCCAACATAAAAAACTGTTAAAAATATCATAATGAGCATCTATTAAATCTATTATATATTTTAATATTCTCCGGATAAACCATATTTTACTAAAGGAGCTTAACTCACCTAATATATACTGTAAACTATGTGAGATGGGTCAAAAATATTTGTCTTTTGACCCATCTGGCTAAGAAAATGTTAAAATCTAACTTTGAATTCAACTATACTGTATTATACATATAACATATAGATCAAAAACATATTATATAAATACTTTTAATTACTATTATTACTATTATTTTATAAGAAAAAAGTAGAAAATAATCTAAGAAATAAGCCATTTCAACGCAGGCTGTGTGGGTTTGACCCCAACTAACCCATCACCGTATATTGTGAGTTTTATGAGTAAGAACACACGAGGTCTGATTTAGGTGATATTAAAATAAATAGAAACAGTAAAAATAAATAGAGATAAGGACTTTCAACAACTAGCTATTTGTACTTAAGAGACTAGATTGTTCATAGCCACTGGAACGTTAGCCCTATTCTGAGAAACTTACTTGCAGTTTCTCACCAGACACCTAACTTTTATCAAATATATTTTAACATTATCCTTCCTTTGATGTTTTGGACAACCAAGGGTTCTTGTTTCTTCGGATTTCCTAAGTAGAATGTTTTATATGTTACGGGTAATGTGCGAGATCGTGATAACTTCTAGATTAGCCAAAATATGTCAGCATTAGCCAGGTGCAGTGGATAAAGTCAGAAATAGAAAGTAGTTCAACTCACTTACAACCTATCCGGATAATATCGACACTAGCCAGCAAGACTTGGATTACGTGGAATAATACTTTTTTAAACTAAGAAAGTTTCAGAACAAATTTTATTTTGAAATTTTACAATAAATTGAATCGCAGCAGTACATTAATATTCAAAATACCTCATTTTATACTTTACCTTCCACTAACTTCTAACCTAGCTTAGCCTAGCCTCAACTATAGAAATTGCCACAGTCCAAGTGTGAGTAGATAATGTCAATATAATCTGGTTAAACTTCGATAAACATTATTCAAACACATCTCACTCAACATTATCTAAGTATTTTGGATATCGTCAACATTATCTGGATAATATTGACTTCATCAGGATTCGAACTTGACCCTTAGAATATACACGAGGCCTACCTTCACCAATACGCAACAAATGACTATCCCACCTAAGAATGCGCACTATGTTAATTTTTAATTTGTCTGTGGATATATAAAAAAACATGAAGTTTTTCAAACACGCAAATTTAACTAAAACGATCACTCAAAGATATATATAAGCAGACACTAATCAAAACTATTCACTTTAAGTGTGTATTTCTTGGACGCCACAATTCTACCTTAAAAGAAACTGACGGATAAGAAGAAGGCAGGACCCAGATAAAGATGGTAGAAATAGCGACAAGAGAAGAGTAGAGACAACCACTGGTCCGGGAGAGCGGACGATTTGAAATCAGCGCTAGGATTGCTGATAAAACATGGAATTAATTGGTGAGTCGGGGGAGGGGGGAGAAGCTTCTAGGATGGGAGTTTTGAAAAGTAAAGGGGGAGTTAAAGGGGAGGCTCTAACTCACTCTTGCTAAAATAAATAAACCCTTGTCTAACAGGAAAGGAAGGAAAGATACACTTACATTGTTTCTCTTGTCCGTCGACAGACAAGTCATACGACCTCTGGCGCAATACCGTTTCATTCTCATAGCTTTTAGAAAAAAAAATGGAAAAAAGGTTGACATTGAATGTCTCCATATATTTAGATATATTTATTTATATATTATATTATAAATGGATATCCCCTCAGTAAATATTAACTAATTGAGTAATTTAAAAATAACAAAAGTACATGCAATATGTATAATACTAAGTCATGATAACACGAGGTCTATTAACATATTAATTTAAAAAATAAGAGGACAATTTTGAGATGTTAATTTAAAATAAAGTAAAGGTATGTTTTCCCATCTAATGCTACTAAAAGATTTTTGCTATCTTTCATAATAATGAAAACTTCTTTCTTTCATCCAAAAAGAGGATTGGCCTTTATTCAATGTCATGCCATTATAAAATTAAACTGCTCTCATAATGGATGGTATGGCTGATGGGGTGTTTGAAGGCAAGAACTCATTACAATAAGAAGCCCTTAGCTTTGTTCAAACCACCATGATATTTACTCTAAATAAATATATTCTTAATCACAATCCCGTTGGATTTGCTCATTGTGTTGAACTGATAACGAAATTAAAATTGTCAGGAATTGTGAACGCCTTTTTATTTATTGCGATACCAATGGCAATAGAACACTGTGCTGTAGTTTGCATAGGTCTAAGGGGACATCTGTTACTCAACAAAATCTTGGCCCGCTGCCAATAGAACAGTCTGTTACAGATTAGTAAAAACGTCAAAGACACATTTATCAAGCTATATTTTCGTAAACATTTATAATAATTCCAAAATAAAGTAGAATATAGCAGCACATTGTCAAAATATATATCTGTTAATTGCTCAAACGTTTTGTTAAATTGATCAATAATTAATAAACTTTTATTAAATAAATCAATGATTACACTGTTAAGAGGATTACACTGTAAAAATTAGTATATTCCCAATATGAAAAATTGTTTATCTTTTTTTTTTAGACTACATATGTCTACCCATCATATAGTGTGCATATTATATCCATATATTAATACTAATGGAGTAAAAAGAGAGAACCCATGCAGTAGAGTAAATATAACAGCGTCGGCGTTGATGTAAAGTGGAAACGATATAGTATAAACTAACCCTCTCCTTAACTGGAAAATCAGAGCTGATAATTATACACCATAGCTTGAATGTCCACCGATATGAGTAATATATTTCAAACAATTGTTATAATCTTTATTGTTTATTTAAATATAAATCATATAATATTTCCCTAAATATTATTTTTAGCTAACTTACTTATTTTAAACCGGATTCTATAGTACAATTTTTGAATCTAAATTAACTTCTACATATCAATTCATATTTTACTAACATTTTAAAATAAAGTTAAACTGTCTAAGCAAATTATATTTCTTACTTCCAATTTCCCGGAATATTTACATAACTAGTTGTAAAAATAAAGAATTTAAAGTGGAGAGGAGAAATTAAATAATCAGTTATTAATCACATATTAAAAACCTCAGAACAGTATACCTGTCTGAGATTAAAACTGATCTATTCGTTAAAATAAATGTAATCTAATGATAACATAACCATTTAGATCACGTGATCACTCCCAGAGGCTTTTATCTAGGAGTAGACTTTTACAATTTATCTAAAAGATTTATTCAAATTTTCAAAACAATTTAATTTCCGATAAAATATCAAGTGACAAAAAGTTTCTGATGAGATTGCCGTGCCAATATATCAATATCTAGTTTTAAACATACTTTTATGAGGGAAATTTTAAACATTAATACTAATCCAGCCCAAATTAAAAAAAGGCATATTATTTTTTAAAAAATGTGTTTATAAAAAGCTATTTTAAAACCTTTGTATAACTTAAAAAAATATTATTACAATATTAAAATTATTTATAATATTTAGCCATTTGGCTACATCGGGCATTGGTATTTTTAAAGACAAAAAATAATATAAAAATAAAACATAAATAAACGTATACACTAGGTTGGATAGGTTTATTTTATTATTTGTCTTGATTTAAAAAATTAAAGCAATATTATTTCATTTGAATAAAAATTGATTTTTTTCAATTTAACGCACTTATTTGTCTTGACTTTAAAGCTTTTAGCATAATAAACATGATTTATATGGTATGAATGTGTCTAAATACATCATATATTTACGTAAATAAAAAGTTAAAATGTTAAAACAAATAATTCCATTTAGGATTAGTAAACAAATTATTTTAAGAGATATTATACTTTTAAAGTAAGTATTTTTTTTAGTTTGTTCTAATGTCCACTTGAAAACCACTTTAACTCCATTTTCTTTCTGACATCTACCATCCTCTTTGCCGGACTACACGTTGACAGGAAATGACGTCAGGAGTTGACCGGAAATTCAACTGTCCGGAATAACTAGAACACATTTCCGGTTTTCATTTCCACGCGGATCCAGATAAAAAAAAAGAAGAGGCTAACGACCTTTGTGCTCTCTCTCGTTTCATCCCTCTACGTTCCTTCAAAGCCAAGGATGAATTGAGCTTGAACACTTGTTTATAAAAATAGAATTCAGTAAACATTGTGTCTATAGTTTTCATGCAGGGAGTTTTAGAAAAACAAAATCTTAAAAAACTTAAACTTAAAAAAATTAGGAAAATATTAAGAAATCATCATTGTCAATCTTTGTATATTAAATAAGCCAAGGGTATCCATAAAACCCCATTTGAGTGGAATCAGGCCTATTTCAGAGCATCGAAAATTGTAAGTAAACGAAATAGTTAGTAAAACTGAATTTTCTTACGTATTTTAATGTTCATAGCAGTGGAATTATCACTGTGGAATTTCTGGTCCAAAGGAATCTTCATTTACAGGAATGTGTCCTAAAAGAATATCCATTTTTTCTTCATTTTTGCTTCTTAAGTCTTTATTAAATATTCTAAATGGGATATGTAAAACGATGTGTGGCTGGTGCATCACTATCTAGAATTATATTGAGCTTTGAACAATCAGGAATATACTGTTCTCAAATATTATTTAGCCCCAAATCTCAATATATATTCAATATTTACTCTTACTTAAACTAATAGGGAATAAATTTCCTCTCATTGGTGAAGAGATAAATTATTAGACTCAGGGCTGTTTGCACGAATATATTTATTCTTCAATCACCTAATTGCCAATCTGATTGATATTAGATCAAGAAAAAATGTAGTTGAAAAAGTCCTATTCAGGGATCAAAATCTCCGATTAACTGACCAGAGATTTTATCAAATAATCAAGAAAAATAAACATGGAAACACTGTAAACTACATGGTATTTGGAAAATATTATTGTGAAATGACTTAGATCCAAACATAAGCTGGCTTAAGTATATAACCGTTAAGTCTCAAGTAGCTTAGGCTGCCTATTGTTAATAAATTAATTCACAATTTGGTGCACGTTCCTTAAGAAAATTTAAACCATATTACAATATAATCAATTCAAACCTCAACTTAACTATTATTTATATTTGATTAAATAAAAGCTAATTTACTTACCGCTGCTGTTTTGGATCCCAACCCAATGCTTATAACTTCATTTTACAGTAGAAATCTTCATCTGAAGAGGCCATAATTTTTAACACTATTCTTATATATAAGCCCCTCAAGATAATTATGTAAAAAATCATTAATTTAAATTAATCACTTAAATAAGGATTCAAAAATTAATTTAGTTATAATAACTTGTAAATTATGTTTCCCATCAACAAGATGATCGGAGAATCAAGCAGTTAATGGGTGAGAATTATTTGGTTAGAACAAAAGTTTTTTCAACAATCACCTCCTGATTGTTAATGGTAAACTGAAAGTGAGGTTTGAGACATTGATTGGAGATAAAACTGCATTCAATATTTTATCAGGCCACTGATTATTGTTTGCGCAACCAGCCCTCAGTATATCAACCTGGGATTTGAGCTCCAAACGTCTCCTTATCTTCAATCCAATATACTCTTAAGAGTGAAGACTCGTACTGTATGATCGTCAATACTAGGTTAATGCTTCTTAAAATTTAGTATATAAAATTACAATCTTTTTCTAAAAGTGTGTGTCGAACTATGCTTACTTTAAACTCTATTATTAAATAATTCAAACTTTTATACTATAAAAATCTCTTTCAGTTATGAAGTGAAAGTTTATAAATCAAGGAGGGGTAGGAAAAGCTTCGCTTCATTGATCACCACAAAAACCATCTAAACTAAATAAAGTCAGAAGATTACAAAAGGTATTCGACCAGGGTATCGAACCAGCCATCAATCATCAGCCAACCCCAACCTTCCCTCTCAACCCTCTATCAACACTGCAAAACTTTTTTTTTATAGTTCATACCTCAAACAAATGAAAGAGTTTGGAGCACAATACAAATTTTTCTAACAAAGTCCATCTACAGAATTTTACGGAAAATTCTTTTCCGCAGCAAAAGGCCAACTGATTTTAAATAATCTTTGAATTATAATTTTTTTTAAATTATTAAAGGTTATTAACATGAAAAAAATTAATAGGAAAAGCTATTTTTATACTAACTTCCTACCAAAAACTATTATTTTACTATTATGTGTTTTTGTGTGAGCAGCTTCTTACTACCCGTTCAGGTTGTACTTGTTTGGTTACACTAATTATGAAGGGATAGGGAAAATAATAATTCAGAGAAAATATACAAAAATTTTTGTGGAGGTAAATATTGGGGAGGGGGGGGTGTAGGGTAAACAAACCTCTCGAATATATTGCCGGTACTCTTAACACTGACCGTATCTGTAAATACAAGATGAACATAATATCCAGTCTGTAAAGCCACCGGATCTTAGTTGGTTAAATTTAGATTTATAGAAAGGGTTGGCAGTTTTAGAGGGAGTGAATCCAGCCAAAGGATTAAATGGAGTAAACATAATATAAACAACGTTAATAACCACTCAGAGCTACCGGCGGAAATTCTAACTCTAATCAATTTCTAAAAGAATGATGATAAAAATACTTAGAGCTACTCAGAAAAATTAAAATGCAGATATTACAACTGTAGCTTTCAAATTATCATACGAAGAATCGTTTGTAAAATAAATATATTGTTGTTTAATGTCATCATTAGTATTATTATATCTGCTTTGGTGATCGTACGGTAAAAGGCATCACTCTCACAATATACTAGATTGACGATTAAATGACGGGGATACAAAGGGTTTGAATCCGGGTCGGATATATGGATGGTTGTTTTTCTTAAATTGCTTTCAACTCTCTATTCACGCAAATATGAGTACACTTCGTATGAATTCAACCTTCCTCATCCCTAATTCATTAAATAAATGTTCACATATGTGTATTACCTAAACAGGTAGTAAGACGAGGAGTAAAAAAGATGTACTAAGTGTTATTTAGTAGGTACCTATTAAATCAATTAAAACTGGACAAAAGGTGGACCAATTTTATAAAACAATCGTTCATTTCATTATTACTTTTAGTGTATTAATATTTAAAAAAAATTGAATCAAAAATACTGCGTTGCATTCTAAACGTTCAATTACTTTTGGTTATAATTATCTTTAATATAAGTCATTTTACTATATTAGCCCAAATATTTAATTAAATTTTATGAAAATTTTGATATCCGTCTTAAATATAGTCACTATAATTTTAAGATAATTATAATACTTGTATATTAATCATTTTGATATTTTATTTGACTTTGAGTGTACGCTGATCCAATATATTTTATTTAACCAACTTCCCAGGTAGATATTTGGTTAAAAATAAAGAAACTTTAAATGATGTTTAAACCCAAAACAAAAAGTTAACATACTTTAATTTATATATATATGTAAATATATATATTTTACAAATCTAATAAAACAAAAAAGTAGAGAAATACGTACTTTTATAATAAAGTTGAACCAACCCTTTATCTTCTTGAATTAAATAAGTCGTATTTCCTCTTTCTCCTTTGTACCCCCCTCTAGACCTTCAATATAAAATCAAGAGATAAGTATATATCAGCAGGTTTTACTGCCTTGTGGCTATAATCCCACGCCCTGGACGAGATGGAATCAAGAGAACTCTGGAGCAAAAGCCACTAAGAACTTGTCCACCCGATATATTTACAGACTATGTCCCGACGTATCTCTTCTCCGAGAAGTGTCTGTGACATGTTTGGACGTCTTGAGGGTTGTGGGGGGTGAATGATGGGAAGAGGGTAAGGGGGGGACAACTTAGTTAACACATCCTCACAAATGTACAGGGGTGGGAAAACGTTTCCATCACATGCCTTTGAGCTAAACATATCCCTCGATTACATTCAATGTTAATGTACTGTACATTATTTTATACATGCATATGCTATAAATAAGTTTATTATTATATCTAAGCTGTGCTGAGTCTAAATTTCATACAACTTTATTCTAACAATATTTTGAAAATAAGAGCTAAGACAGACATCTAACAAATAATTGGTAGAATAAGACCGTTAGCAAGATTTTTTAAAATTTCTTACATATTGTCTAAGAAAAGAAGCCTGTGAATATATAATTTTTGCCTAGCTGCTATAGCCAAATGTAAAAATTGTCTTTAGCCATTTTTAAGTAAACTACCCCTAAAAAGAGTGTTATTCAATAAACAATACCTATAGTTGTGTTTATTATTTTTTAAAACAATCCCCATTTATCTGTTTAAAACTAAACTATTTAGATTAATTTCTACAAACACTTTCAAAATTCAAATCAAGTCATCTAACTAACATTAAAGTTTTTTACAAAGTAAAATCATATTATACCTTGCTAGATGAAAATGTATAATTATTTACTATCTAAATTTCTTATGAAATCGATTAAACTATATTCGCTCTGTCCCTGGGGATTTGGGGGCAGAGTAACATATATACAGACATATATGGGCCCCTAAAAAAAATCTGGAACCTCAATTCTGTATTTCAGCGGCACACTAGACGTTAAGGTCTTTCATAACATTGAGGTCAAAAAACTTCTCAAATACTATTGTTTCTCTAACGTTAGTCCCACGTAGGATCACAAATGCAGTAAAGATGATTAATTTTTATCAAGGGGAACTTCACTTAAATTGTCGTGGAGGAAGAATGGAAAACCATTTATAAAAGACACCTTAGTACAACCGGCAAAGAAAACAGATATAATGTGTGTATCAGTAGCAAACCAAACCACATGAGACCAATACCTTAGTCTACGTACCTTCAGATGTGGGTAACTAACATACTTACTTTATTGTGTGTACCGCAATTATTTTTTATGAAATATAGTGGATTTTAAACAATATTTTTAGATAAATATAAAAGCTGCAACTAATATAAGATTATATAAAACATTCATAAATACATTTAAATTGTCCATTATTTCTTATCACCCAACAAATTATGACTGGAATGAATTAATTTATGAGAACTACAAATTACAATACGTATTTTTCTAAAGCCATCCTAGTCAAGGTGATACTGACCTAAGCAATTATATTGTATGGAATATTTATTATTCTATCAATTTTGTACAGGTGATTGAACTGTGAATAATTTACTTCTAAGTCAATCGTATACTATATAGATCATTCAGAAAGCCAATACAAATCCTAGATGCTATAAATGTATTATATTTAGAACATTTACAGGTTCCTTAACATGTTTGAATATTTATTAAGGATTACAATCTCGAATGTCTTCTAGATTTTCTTTAAAATGAGCCATTTCTCTTAATCAGATGTAAATTATTAAATAGTCTATAATATTAAGTTTTGTTGAGTATTAGAGTTTGTTTGTATTACTTTCTGTAAACCTACTTTAATTAATAATATCTCATAAGAAAGGTGTATTTTAGGAAAATATACTGAATACACCAGAAAAGAAGATTGATAATCACTAAATTTGATTCAAAAAACCTCACTACAGCCAGACTAGAACCAAACATTAGTGTTTTAGAAGCTTATTTATTTTTATTTCTCAGCATCCTAATAGTCATATGCCCAACCGACATAACTACCCACCTTTGGAGTAGTTGTGATAGGGAAGAAAAATATTGAGCTTCAAATACTGGCTGGGTGTTATGTGAATGCTTTTTTCCTATATAGTTTATCAATTTATCTTGGATGAAAATCCTGATATATCCACTCTTTATATACCTCACCCTCCCTACCCGAATACAGTTATTATTAAATATAGGCCTACGTATGTTTTAAAAGCTAGTAAAACAAGTTTAAATAATAATTTTAAAAATATTTAAATGTAATTATATATTATACTTATTATGAGGTTAGTATTAAGGGTTCATTCGGACAAAAAGTTATCGAAGCTACTTACTAAATGGAACACGACAAGAAGGAAAATTATAAAGTTAATTCATTAATAATTTTGGAGATATTATGAAAACACACAAACGAAAGTAAGCCTGAGACGAAAACTCCTAAATAACCCATTAAGTCAACATAGCTGGTAGAATGCAATAGCTATTATTAGAATTCTTTAAATAACTTATTAGTATGGCCAAACAAATGTTAGAAAACACTCAATGGAATTAATCAATAAGTTCATAAGAGGGAGGGAAATGGGTTCGGACTGTTTCGCTGTGCCAGAAAACATCGTAAAACTGTCTGGCAAGTCTCAATCTTGGCATCGAATCACGTCTTCTGGCAAAGTTACACAATTACTTTACGAATTAGACTCGATACATATATACTCTTCTATATCAGAAGATGCATTTGAAATTAATTAGCTTACTCTAAATTAACTGTCGTAGAAACATTAAGAGCAACACGACATATTTGTAAATATATATTTAAACTACGGATAAGGTGACAGCCAAACTGGGCGAACGACTAAAATATAAAATAGAACACATTGGTTGTAATTAGAGGTGGCTAGACTGGAGCGCACGAGCGAGCGAATGAGCGACTGAGCGCACGTGCTTGAACCGGTACAGTCTAGTTTACAGGCGCTAGTCAATATTATTGAATGTTGGTTCATTGAGTGCTAAGAAAACTTCATTTTGATATTTTCATTATCATCGATAAGTTTAGCACACTTGCTACTAGCGGCCTAATTTAATTGGTAAGATCATAAACCATACCTATATATACATATATATATATATATATATATAT
>CABFWB010000024.1:102781-126975 GCA_902151455.1 Timema bartmani | reverse complement strand
TTTTTTTTTTTTTTTTGTAAAAGAAACTTTAACTCAGTTACTGTTCTTTGAAAAGTGTATACCCTTAAATACAACTAAACCAAATTTTCTTCGTCTCAAGTTGTTCAGAAAAAAAAAAAAAGGAAACAAACTTTATACATTGTATACTGACTATCACTCTTTTAGGACGTGTTTATAATATTCTAGAATATGTTTCAGCCACTTTCTGTTTATGTCTACCCCTAATATAACATCGGAAATCTCAACCCCTTAGTGCTTTTACCTCTATCTTTAACCACTCACCCCTCCAGAAACCCCTTCCCACCTCTAGAGCTGACATGACACAGCTAGGACAACTTGCCCCAAGGGAAGCCCACTACTGTAGACCTCCTCTCCTTACTCCCCCCCACACCCCCACCTATCTTTTTCCAGGCGGAAAGAAGGAAAGAAAGTAGGGCTAGAGTAAACATCAATCCGTCGTGAAGTATCACCAGAGATGTTGACGAGAAGCTACATTAAAGCGTGGAAAACAGCTTACAACCTATAAGCAACCCCCCCTCGTTTCTTAGGGGGTGTAAGAACAGGAAGATGAAAGTAGGGGCAGGGGAGGGAATATATATAACAAGCTGTTATAAACGAGGGTCTGAGAATTACTACTACTACTACTAATAATAATAATAATTGTAAAACAAGATGGAGTTGAAAGGGGTGAGGGAAAAAAACCCATTTCATTCGTTGAAAGATCACAGGCGCTGAAAGATTCTTTAAGACGAGGGAACACCATAAGGTTTTAATCAAACTAATTAATTTCAAGGTAATTTACGTTACGTTTCTATACTTTACATCTATTACTTCATCATTTAGAATAATTATTGCAGTCATCGACATTTTATACATATATATTATGATATAACTTTATGTTTTATGTAATGACAAACTCAATTATATGAGTCCTTAAATTCCATCTATTTAGATACTAGTACATACCTGAGGCTACATATAATATGTTTCGACAAATTTCTTTCAAACTTGATATCTTGATATTTTGTAGTTAAAACTCACGGATAAATTAACATTTGGATTCTAGCTATAAGTTTAACAGTAGTTTACTGAAAACAGGTTTTGAAAATTCAAACTCTTCTAGAATATGGATATTTATATTTGGTTCAAATTAAATATGATTACTAGAACTGTATCTGTTTTTTGAGAAATATTTGATTTGAATGTATCTAACTGATGGCTGACTTTTTAATTTGAAATTTTAATAAAATTATTCTTAACAACATTTTGTTCAAAAGTGATATCTGAGGAGTATTTTATATAATAAATAAGGATGTGTGTTGGTTTTTCTAGAAACTATTAGTTAAAGTCTACTGATTAATGGGTTTTGAAATTTTAAAATTTTCCAAAAAGAAACTTTCTGTATTGGTTCAATTGTATATATAGGGAGGATCTTAGATTATATGAAACACTTTGTTTTCAAGAAATTATTTACTGTAAATGGGTATTAATTACTGATAATTGACTCATTCCTAATTTGAAACATATATATGAAAAAATATTTACCATTCAACATTATCAAACATTTTGTAAACTAGTCAATATAGGTTGTGACACTAGTAATAAGCTGAATGTGTATGTGTGTGTTTCCATCAAAAACTATCATTTTATAGATGGGTACTTACTCCATTGCATTAGGAATTTGAAAGTTCATAGCCTTACTTACAAAAGTACTTCACCAATCCCTATCTTGAGATAGTTAAACCCAGTCCACCTCATTACATTCTATCTCTTTAAGTTAAATTCTGTTGTTATCTTCCCATCTGCATCTAGGTCTTCCCAATGATCTCTTCTCACTAGACTTACCAGTCAATACCTTAAATGCTCCTCTTGTATCTTTCATTCATGGTGGATGTGCTGCCCACCATAACCAGTTAGATCTAATTTCACTAACACTGTCCGATAATGGAACCGGATATCTGATTCATTATTATGTAATCTCCTCCACTATCCACTAATAATAATTTCACTGCTTCAGCCCACCTCATATATTATCCAATAAAGGGGAACCAAAATGATAAAGAACTATTCCGTTTTCTAAATCTAGTCTAAATTATACCTATATTTATAGATAATGGGTTTCATCCAATAAGATTAAACTTAATAATCATACTACTCACATAGGACATAATTAATTTTTAGTTTACTTGTCATATGTACATAGATTATTGAACACTTTGAACTAAACTTAATATTAAAGTTTAACGTTAATATATAAACAAACAATTATTCTTCAAATACACCAGAAACTTTATTTTTTGAAACGATTTATATTTACTTATTCTACTGTGAGTTTTATTTATGGCAATTTTAAAGTTTCATGGTGTGTCAGTATTCTAACCAGACGTTTATCCTGAAACATTTTATTTATATAAGTATGTTTTTTCTTGTAATCTATTTACTCAATAGTAATAAAAAACCCAATAACATTAAAAGAATTATTTCATTTGTGTGTTTTATTCATCTTACTTTTAGTTTCGTGTATTCATTTTGCACTATCTATAATGTTTTAAGTTTTTTCTTTACCCTTTTTTTATTAATTATTTATTACTAGAAAATACTAAAAATTAATAAAACTTAAAACTAAAATATTAAGGGTGTTCATCTTACTGCGTAGATCCACGATATACTCTGGCAATCTAAAGTAATTTAAAATATAGACTGCGATATATTGATAAGCTTATTTTATATCTAACTACATATTTACTCTCTGATATTCCTAATAAGGAGCTTGTTTCGGTATTTGATTAATATATTGCATTCCTTTCGCCATAGACTGTATAGTGTATGATGGTAGGTTCGGAATTATATCCCCGGTTGAGAATATTGAGTTTTTTTGTTGCTAAATGTTTTTCTACTCTTATTCCACGTAAATATTGGTACTCTTCCAGAATTTAACTTACCTCATCCATAATTGATCATTAATACATAGTTTTGCATCCCGAATAAGAAGCAAGGCGTGATGACGCAACTTATATCAATTAGAGGAGTATGATAATTAGATGCGGTTATAACCTTGGTTAACAAATATAATAGATTCAATCCTTAATAGAAATTACCCATGAAATAATTATATTAACAAATAAAATGTTATTAATGTGAATCTCAAAAATATAGGTATGCATTTTTTTAAATTATAATATCTTTATTCTTTATCTATTTGAGGTATTTAACTTGCCCTTTCTTAATCAACTGATTATATCAGCCCTAAAGAATTTCTATGAGTGAGAGGAAATGGACCTACGAATTTTGCCGGAAGGGGTATTTTATTTTACATGCCACAATCAACATGGGACCGAAGGATTTACTTCCCCTTCAACGGAAGTTGTGCTATGAATTTCTATCGCTCAAGAAAAACCTATCGACCTCAACTAGGTTTGAACCGACAAACATTGAGTCCTGAGTCAAGTACTTTACCTAAAAACCACCAAGGCCGACATATCTGGTAGATTATACAATTATATTATCTTGTTTCATTACAATAAGCTAGCCCAACTAGCCAATGACGACAATATTCATTATGAATCAATATCTTATATAAACAATGTTTTAACGTATCATTGACAGTATTTATAATTTATATTAATATATAGTAATTTTGGAAATGTATGAGTGGAAGATTAAAATGTGATTGGATATTTTGAAATTAAAATTAAATAAATATTACTGAGCAATAAATACCTCTTCCTGATTATATTCCGGTTGAATTTTTATATTATTATGATATAGCATTATGGTTTAGTCAACACCTCTACTCCATTATTCCAAATAATATGTTGACTGTGTAATGCACCAAACATATTTTAAGCCAGCCAGCAGACGATCTGTTAACTCAAAAGAGTAAGGAGTGCACAGCTTTCAAATATCAACTGAATATAGCCTACATATCTCACAAACTATTAATCATTTATACAATAACGTTTAATCAAATTCTTCCTTATACACTTCAAAACATCACACCATACATCTATAAAACTGTATCAGAATTTACAATAAGGAATACAAATATTTGTTCACACTGGTTTGGCCATTCTCTTTTTTGGAGATTTCATTTAATTCTAGAGTGATTTAAATATTTGTTTTTGGTAGGACTGGTATCAAATAGTCCCCTCCCCTATTTATTATTTCATCAGTATGATCAGTTTTGACCTGTTGTTAAGACGTTTCGAGTGGTTGTTAACGTAATGTTATGATTGCCAAGCATGGACATTGATTGTCATTAAACTACTCAGTGTGATTTACGTTAGAAGCGTGTGTTCATTATATATTCAATGCGAGTTTATCGCCTTCTGTGTGCCTTGTATTGTCTATTATTATTATATCTATATGAAATATCATACCTGTTCTTATTACGTGAATTCTTGTCCAGAACTTGATCTATCAATTTCTACCTAAATAGAACGTGGCAGCCACTGAACCAGGCAAAACTAACAATTTCACTTGTGGATTTTTCGCGAGCGGCTGTAACTCCTGGCTCAGGTAGGGCTACACCTATCTCTGTTCCTGGACCACGTCCTTTACCGAACCTTACTCAATCTTTATTTCTGTTTATAACGAACAGGAGTTACGAGGAAAGGGAAGATGAACGCCAAGATGAGTTTTATAACCAGATATGTTAATTACTATTGTTTCTCAAAATCCCCCTTTTCATTACAAGGGTGGTCCTCCAATTGTATGGTATTGTTTTTGGATATCCGCCACCTCACCCACACAATATCCTTTACTCCATTTTAAATTTTAAACTCTTCACCCCCATTTATACCAATTATGTCATACATATTCACGATTACTTTACAGCACTGTATAGTCTAACTGTCCAGTAAAGAGTTTACAAATTAATTGATCTAGCTTATTCTATTAAAAATATTATTGCTATCATTGACGACGTAGTGCAGCACAAACTTTTTTTTTATGCTTATAACCCCGTCTTACTATCCATTCGGGCTATTCGCGCACAGAACATATATTAATGCAACAAGGTTTAGTATAATTTCATGTTTAAATACATTCTTACCAAAAATTCAATTCAAAATGTTTACTATAAATATCTTGTATGATTATCCGTCCACGTCAATGTAAGGGTTCGAGTCCTTACCAAGTATTCCAAGGGTTTTATTCTACTGAAACCCGTTCAGGTTGTACGCACTTACGCTAATGTGTAATGATAGGGTGAGCGTGAGATGAAATGGAGGACCTACAGTATAACGTGGGATCCAAACCACGGTAGAGGGCTGGCATTCCACACTTTCACAAGTTGTGATTAATACACGTCTTGTCAGAGGTTTACTGAATATGATTTTCCTAATTTACTTCATAAAAAGCAGTTACTAAAATGAAAATTTTTAACTCTTATCTCATTGCAATTAGCATAATTAAAACGTAGAGCCATCTTTTCTTGGCCACATGGTCTATGGTGCTATTCTCGCAGTAGACTAGACTGGTGATGACGTGGGGATTGAGGTTTGAATCTTGGTCGGCTATACTGAGGGTGGTTTTTACTAAATGGTTTTCCACTCTCTCTTTATGTAAATGCTGGCACATTTTCTCTAAACAAAGACTTCCATATACCTAAGAATCAAAGCATAATTTGTACATAAACTTATAGCCCCAACGGGGAGTAAGATGCGGTGCCAAAAAAAAGTATACATCCTTGATAAACAGTATGACACGATGGAAAAATAATATGAGACAGACGTTTGTATCTGCATACCCGCGCGAGAGTAAGGAAATAGCTGCAGACATACAATAGCACTTCAGTATAAGAAACCTTTAGAAAATACAAATAGGTCCTACATTTATTCGATAGGCATTGATTATACATCCCAAAGATGAGAGATTAAGATTATATCACCTGACTTGAAAAAGGGATAGCGCATCTTTTTCCATATGACAGATAAGATTATTCCAACTAAATTTGGACTGAAGATTTGAAACCTAGTTTGAAACCCGACCCGTATAATTTGGCTACTGTTGTTTTAATCCCAGTTCAGAGCGGTGGCTAATCAGCATGCCAGTGTAATTCCAATTCATTCTAATCAAACTTACGAGCACTGCGAACACACAGCCTGAACATTGAATGCGTGCATTTGCCTACCGTCCATCTCTCACCCATAGACACGCATGTAGATCCGCGAATAGAGAGAGAGATAGAGAATAGGAGGTGAACGTGGCATTAACAACGGCCGCGTCGTATAGCACACGGCATAGAGCCGACCCCCAAGCTGATTGGTTCATACATCACCATAATTACATGAGGCTTGTCTTATCGGGGTGAAAGCAGAAACGGTAGATCAGTGAGAGAAGGGGGTCCCCTTCCATCGAACTTTGGTGAGGGTCCCACCACAAAGGTACCCCTGACACCCATACCCTTGAACTTTGAAAACAGGTCTAGAGAACAAGCTAATGGTCTAGGGAAATCGGGTGAGCCTCAGATTAAACACCCGTAACATAAATGCGTTCATATAACCCCTATTACTCTTTGATGATTGAGTTAAGTGTGCCTTTAATAAAGGGGAAGGTGCCGTAGGGAACAAGGTTTGAAAATAGGGTTGGGTCAGGGTTGGGGGAGTAAGGGGAAACTGTTATGTAATAGCCATCGTGTTAGTCGATATACAGTGTTTGATGGATCGTGTGAATTTAAATCCATTCGTGGTCAAATAAGGCCTCTTTTGAGTTAGAGATAATGAGAAAGGTTTTGTTTGGAGAAATTTAGGTTATGTGCTTTGATGGTTATTATAGTCGCACTGATATTATTTTATTTCACAGATTAGTCATTTGTGGTTGATAATTAGTGATACGAGTGTAGGATTTTTTTTACCTAGTCTCAATATTCACCTTGGCTATTGGCATTTAATTATCTAATTAGCAGGAATGGAAAGGGTGAGATTTAGAAGAAATGTAAGTGTAATTGCATGGAAGGAGAGGGACAAACAGTCTACGTAAACAGCCCTCACTATACCCAGCCGGTGTTTCAACCCTGATCACCTATTACTATCAATTCAACGCTCTCACCAATGGGGACTTTTTTTTGCGAATAATATAAACACTTTGGTTGCATAATACTGTTTTATTAATTTGTTTCATTACTTCACAAAAAAATTAAAAAATGCATCCGTCTCACAGGTTTTTAGGCCTCAATCTCGCAATATATTAAACTGCCGTTGACGAGGACATCAGAGTTTGAATCTAATCCCATAATAATGTGACTTTCTAAGGAGTATCAATATCGTCTTCCAGACAAATTCAGGTAAACTTACTCTAAATTTAGCTTTTCTCATTCCTAATAACTAGGTTTATAATACTATAAATCTGACACCTTATCTCAGTCGGTAGTGTGTCTATCTATTTAGTTAAGGGTCCCAAGCTCGCTTCCCAACATGGTCGAAAAATCTCACAGCTATGAATTATTAACAGCCGGGAGCTGAATGTTGTGTCTGTTCTATATTGAGGCTAGCTTATAAGTCGTGTGCTGGTATAATAAGTCGGTTCAGAAAGTGCATGTCAAACACCTTAATTAAATATATTTTTTAAGAGTACTTTAATATGATTTATTTATTTACTTTTATTTGTGCACCCTAGTGATCTTAGGGTAATGTTCTCAACTCAGAACTCAATGTTCATGGGTTCAAACCCAGCAGACGTCAGAGGATTTTTCATGAGTGATAAGAATCCCTTGCGTAACCTCCTTCGGAGTGGAAGTAAAGCCTTCGGTCACATGTCGATTATTGTGTGTAAAATAACCCTGAATGTTATGTGACAATATATTTCCTGCCAAAATGGTAGGCCCTTTTTCACTCGCTTATAAAAATGTTAGTGTGGAAGGGAACATGAAACCACCATACCATCTGAGCTTCCCTAGTACACGGGATTTATACCAGATGGTGCAGGCAGCATTATCCAGAAGAAGGGATAAGTGCATGCCTGACTTCAGATGGATTGAAATCACACTAAGACATTCTTCGAGTTGTTAACTTAAGAATATACTGTTATGTAAAATATGTGATTTAAAATTTTTATAATATATAAATGTTTTTAAACATAACTATAAGCACTTGCATTTTTTATTCGGCCTCTTTTAGTTCTAATATGTAGGAAAACTGGGGATCCCAAGATTCTACTTGTCTCTAACGTGGGACAATCCTAAACTGTATACTCTGAGAAATGAATAATGTCACCGTTACCCAGAGTTCCAATAACCTCAGGGCTTTACTGGTCATTTGTCACGGTGGCAGCCCTTGATAAATAGCAAAAGCAGTATAAAGGAGTTTGGGGAGGTCCGCTCTCTGTGTCCAACAACGCGGCAAAAAACATTAAACAGCCATAACTTGTGAAAACCACCGCCGTACCGTGGCGAGAAACGGAAGCTTCTTCTCCAGGGATATTCCTGCTTGCCGTCTACTGATGGTGACCCTGGACAGAATGTTCTTCGCACATGCGCACTAAGATTTATTGAGGCAAGGGAGGAAAAAAACTTAGGAGCGAGATGTCTGGAGATATCCATATCACGTACGAAACTGTCTTATGTATGTTCGTTGGAAATTAAGATTTGGATGTATGAGTGTATGTGTGTGTGTGCGCAACACGTTTTACAATCAACTCAGGCTATCTTCATTTTTAATTTTCTCTTGACACTTTGAAGAGAAAGTATTGTGATCATCAAAATAATTGAACTCGAGATTTTGATAAATATCGACGTTTCACGAATTCCTAAAACCAAATAAGTGGTTTTTGCAATGCCGTCTGTCTGTCCGTCTGTCTATACCTCGGTCTAGAGTCGAAAATATTTTACTGATTGAGCTAAAACTTGTTATATGTGGTTTTCATAAGGCTCCCCCGAGGGGTTTTTCGGAGTTAGATACCTTACCCTGAATTATATGGTTGTATACTGAAGGGCCAAAAAGAGAAAAAAAAATCAATTTTCTTGAACTTGCTATAACGATTTTGATTTAATTTTACATCTAGACTCTGTTTATCACTATAAACAGAATAGCAGTACTCATTTTCCCATGAAATAAATTTTGAAAACACTTCACATAAAGGAAATGTTCCTATTTTCATCATTTCTCCGCATTTATTTCAGATTCGAAATAAATATTTATTGTAAAGTTGTAGTACTATTAAAGATAAATATCTTTTACTTGAAATGTATATTTATTAAACTAATAGTGTCTGCGATATAATCAAATATATAAATACTTTTAATTTATGTCTTTGAAAATTAATTTGATTCTTATGCTATTTGGTGGGTACAGATGTTTTTCTTTTATAAAATCTTCTGTAACATTGTTCCTAGTTCATAATGCCATATAATAAAGTAACAATGTATATTATCTCATTTTGTCTTTGGTGTAATGTTTATACAACAATGTATATACCTATTATTTTGTTTCACAGATCTTACGAGCTTTTATTAAATGTCTATTTTAAGTTAAAAGAGGGAGAAAGTATGTTCAGTGAAACGTACCATTTATTTGTACACAAACTAGTTCCTACCAATTTTGCCGGGAGTATATTTTCTTATACCTTCCAGGGTTCTTTTACATACCCCAATTAACATGGGATGGACGGATTTACTTTCCCTCTAAAGAAAGTTGTACTTCCGATTTATATATTTTAAGAAAAATCTATTGATCTCAGCTGGGTCTAAACACACGATCATCGGGTTCCGAAGCTACCCAAGACCACCAAGGTCGACAATGTGAATATATGACTTACAAACTTATCTAACCTAAGACTGAAGAGTAGATGTGTTAAAATTGTCAAACACCATAACTTCGACGGGAGAAGATTCTATTTGAAGTCAAGGGTTCGATTACCGTAGCCATTATGTGGAATCCTAGCTCAATTTGGAGTACATGGGCGTTAAGATCCACAGTTTGATTTGTGGCAGGCCAAAATATATATTTTTGGTGATACGAGAACATCTCGATTTGTGGCTCTAGATTTACTGGTGGGAGTCCAAATGCTTTATGAGTATTACATTT
Source organism: Timema bartmani (assembly GCA_902151455.1). Classification (NCBI taxonomy): domain Eukaryota; kingdom Metazoa; phylum Arthropoda; class Insecta; order Phasmatodea; family Timematidae; genus Timema; species Timema bartmani. Next base: position 116,953 of record CABFWB010000024.1, on the reverse strand, counting down.
AAGCTAGTTTGTAATATTTGTGCTAATTTATAAATTAGTTAAGAGAGTTTATATTAAATACGCTGTTATACAAATGGGACAGAAAGAAAATTAGAATGATAATACCAAATACTAATACCATTAATAATAATTAAAATAAATTATAGTTACTACTTATTTAGAACTTTTATTCTACCACATAAGCAAAACAAATAGAAGTTTTTGTAAATGATTTCTTTAGTTGTCAATTTTAAAACATTAATAAAACTTGTTAAAAGGAATCATTATCCTAATCACGACATATAAAATGAGGTTGTTCATGTGGCATTTTTTCACTACAGAGTTGGTTTAATTTCTTCCATTTAAACTTGTAATTATATATTACTTGATATATTATTTCAGTTACTAATATTCTTAGATAGTTACTTCGGTAGGTGTCAAGTTTAAAGTTAAAATGTTTGATTCATCCTATTCTTTAGACTCTTAAACTTTATTACACTTGTAGTCTAAAGTGTTCTTTGTTTGACAGCTTTAGCTTGGCTACTTTTAAAATATTATAGATTGTCTCTTTTGATATAAGTCAATAAAATTACTTTCAGAAATTTATTGCAGTGGTCAATTTGAAAATGACAAATTGAATACGTAATGTTATGAGTTATTGTGAGTGATTGAGAATGTATTTAAAGTTAATAGCTATAAGTGTTGTATATTATCGAACGTTGTTTACTTTATTGATTTGGTCATGATGTGGACATATTCCTTAGGTGTGCTAAAGTAAACTGAAGGTTATTGTGATTTATTTGTGGTGTGAGGTAAATATAGGATTATGAGGAAGGATTGTAATATATAGGAAATGGATTGGTGGGAGTTTATATAGTTCCTAAATATGTGGGACTTATTTAGAAGGCAAATAAAAGTTGGAAAGGATGGAGGATCTATAATAGATAGTCATTCATTCACCATGGATCCAGCCAAGATTCGAACTCCGACAATTCTGGTCACAGAGTCAAGAGATAGGTGCTGAGATAATTAGGTGTGCTTCTTATTTATTTAGTAATCATTACAAATAATTGATTAATCACAAATTATTGAATCGCCACTCTTAGATCAAATTAAAATTGTTGACGCATTATAAAGACATTATAATTATTGTAGTTAGAACTAGAACTATAAATAATAGAAAAACAACGTACCTTTAATTAAATATGCATTCACGTTTAGCTACATTATTTTAAGATATTATTATTATTACTATTATTATTATTATTATTATTATTATTATTATTATTATTATTATTATTATTATTAGCACCACGTCTTACTAACCGTTTAGGTTATACGCACTTACGCTAATGTGTTATGGTAGGGTGATTGTGAGATTAAATGGAGATTCTACAGTTAAAGTGAAATCCGGACCACGGTGGAGGCCTGGAATTCCACATATTCATAAGTTGTGATTAATACACGTCTTGTCAGAGGTGAAAAGGGATTTGGCAATAGTATAAATCTGTGCCGGGACAAAGGATTGAACCCCGGACCCCCAGCACAGAAGTATGACATCTTAGACCACCAGCTCACCTTTTAAGATATTATGTTATGTTTTATGTTATATTTCTATGTAATTAGCTATTCATGTGATTTTACAAGATAAAGCTATTACATTTATACAACAAATTTTATTTTATCCTCCCATTAAAACGTGAAATGTGTTCGCAATTGAAATAGTGCGTGTATAAATTAAATTCAAGGAAAAGCAGGTGACCACTTATTACACACTATAGAACAACTTTTTTTTCTGTCCACCCCATTATCCTTACTCCTTGTTATTAGTCCTTCGAGTACGTTATTCCACTAATCACACCACGTCACGTCTAACGACTTATATAAGCCAAATTTGTGTTGTTTTACATCCGATACAACCACGAAGACGACCTCTTTTCCATTGTTTTTTTGTTGTTGTTGTTGTTGTTGTTGAAGGGTTAGAGGGGACCATCAAAAGAGGGGGGGGAGTGTAGAGAGGAGGTTTGCTACCAATTTTCATAAGAAAAGCTCTCATTAATCTCCATCAAACTTGAACAACCGCTAATAAGAGTTAGCCTTTTAGTCTTCTAGCTTCTTTTGTCCTCTGCTAACCATCACCATGACACTGGCTAAATTCAAACAGCGTATAAAATACAATTTACAAGAAGAAGGGCTCTTGAAGAGTAAAGGGTGGTGCTAGGACAAAGAGACAGAGGAGAAAAATAACTTTAATCTAGGAAAACATAAATTATTTGTACCAAACATATGATGTAAATTAAAAAGTACTCTTTTTTTTGGCCTACTTGCCAAATATATTTTGCTCGAGATTGGATCAACCCCCTTTCAATATCGTCCCACCTCAACTTATTTTTCTCCAAGTGTTGTGAATACGTTGCTATTAATAATACTAAAGTCCGTCGCTCGTTGGATTAAACCAAAAAGTACGTATTCACTCGAGCATTCATTCGTGCGCGCTTGGTAGGTTCTGTTCGTTACTAGTAAAATGTTCAAGTGAATATCTGTTCGAGAACACGCGCCGAACGGAACCGAACGAGCCGAACGCTATCGAACAACTGTCGGTCTTTTGGGAACATTCAAAGGAAGTCAGTTGTTCGCCTGTGCTCAGTGGATACGTGTTTTTGCACCTGTTCAGACAGTTCGGAGTGTTTGCCGCAAATGAGTCCCCAATTGCTAAAAAACTTAAAAGTTGATGTCAAACGATCCTTCACTGGTTTTGCTTTACGGATCTTTGTGTTCATCTTCGCAATTTTATGGCCTACAAGTTTAACCAAAATCTTAGTCTTGAGATGACATTCGGGTGAAATTTTGGAAATGTCCTTCAACCAATCCCCTTAAAAGTTTTGTATTTTGCCGCCTACAAAACCATCGTCTTATCTACATTTTCCTGTCCCTCTTTTCATTCTTTTTAGTCAATGAACACAGCACAAAGAAAGAATTTGCTGTCACTATCAAATCCATTTTGAGACAGAGCTCCAGTGCTTGTCCTGTTCATGGCGAACTTGGCGGAAACAAGTCGAGCACCAGCAAACGGTCCGAATGCTCGGAGTATTCGGACGTATCAGTTGTTCGCGCTCGTTCAAGGTGCTCGGCTTGTTCTGTTCGTTCGAAGTAAAATGCTCACGTGAATACTTACCTAAAGGTTACTTATTAGAAGGGGTTGGTTTAGGGTGAAGAAGAGGGGAGCTTAGTTTATGAGGGTGGGGGTTGTTACAGTGGACAAAAGACTCGTTGCTGGGGATCCTTAAAACACCTAAAAGGGTTTGGTGGGTAGGGGTTAGGTTGGTGGAAGTAAGGGATGCGATAGTGGGTGGTGGAAGGAGGGTGAAGGATAGTATAGAAAGATGATTTATGACCCCACGCCTTGTATAAGAGTTGCAATATGTTGACCTATATCATGGTCTCATCCGACTGTGCAAGGTGGGTTGTAAAGGGGGGAGGGGGGAGTGGTAGTAAAATAAATAAAGGTAGGTGGAGAAATGGCGTGTGTTCTTCTCACACCACGCTCTCAGGTTCTACTCGGGTAGTGGGAAGTTACAACCCCAACACTTTTTAAGGATGTAAAAGAAACACGTGAGGGGAAAAATATACACGCACATACATTATGTCGAAATTTCTTTATGAAATTTTTATCAACGACGATATAGCCATTTTCAGAAAATATTGCTAACTAACATGTAGCCTTTGTTAGCTAAGCTCTTTAACCCAAATCATAGCAAAGTTTTAATAAAATATTGTCAAACTATTATTTATTTATAAACATAGTTAAATTGATTTTATATATTAAATAGATTTTTAGAAAATTAGAATGGAATTTATAAGTTGGATATGTCAGTTTTTTAAAAGGTAGAAATATATATATATATATATATAAAATTTAAGATAAATATATTTATATTTTAAATACATAAATGAATGTGTGTACCTCATAAGAAAGGAGAATTTTTAAGAAAATTTAATAATATCACCAGATTTTCTTGGAGAATGTTTAGAAAACCAATTAAAAAATTCACCCGATTATAATTTGGGCTTGGATGGAAAACCAAACCATAACTAGCTTGTCATAGGACTCTTGATCATCAATTCGGGTCTTATTAAAGAGCAAGATAGTAAAATATATTATTTAACTATTTGAATATATAAGGATTAGTTCTAACAAGCCTTAGATACAAGGTGCTTAGGGAGATATTTTGGTTAAAAAAGATATGAGTATACCGGATAGAGGAGTAATTTACATAATAATAAGCTGCATACTATTGGTAAGACTTAAACCCAAATGAGAGTATAACATTAGTATGGTCATGTAGGAAAGAGGATGTAGTGAGATAGAATGGATAGAACTCGTTCAAGGTAGGAATAGGTGGCGTTTTATTTTAAGTGAGGCATTGAACTTTCAAGTTTCTAATGTCACATAATAAGTAATAATAAACATATTTGTTTTACCTACGCGTACGAGCAAATGTTGCGATATTTCACGTTCAATTCTGGCCATGTGCGCTATTTGTCGTTTCACCTTGATTGACATTTACCTCTTTACAGACTGTAACCCAAAATACCATTTTTGGATGCTAAAGATGGAAGTACTAGCAATATTAATCATAGATTTTTTCTTAATGCAAACTTTTTACACTTCATATGCCCCCCATATCCATGAATGCATTATTGAGCATCTCTAGGAGTTTTCCCAATAAATTTAAATGAGAAAAATATTCGGGATTGATCCGAATGTGTTCGCGAATTGATCCCCTGGCTATGTTAAATATTTAACTACACCAAAGGGATGAATGAGGAATGTAGAATTTTAGATGGAATCTACCAGCCTCCTACCATGTAGTTTAATCTAGTTTCCACCAGGTGCACCTAGTACGTGGGTGCAGGTAATTTGACCACGGTGATAAGTCGATGGCTAGATCATGTGTGGCGGAGGCATACTTGGCTTTTCACGTGAGATTCTTGGTTTCTCTCCCAGATTTTACAATTATTATTTTTAGCACAACATCTTACTTCCTGTTTAGACTATACGCATATGTACTAAAAGTATTTAGAGGTAGTGTACACGTATATGTATATATAAAATTAAGAGGGGGTGTACCAGTATTTTCGTGAAGGAAAAGAGGAAAACTATTTAAGAAAAAAAAGTCCTCACAGTACACCCAAACAGGAATTGAACCCTGATCTCTTTTGTTATCAGCAGTCTTGACTATCATGTGAGTAACCCCTTAAATCATGTGGCCACCAAAGCAGGTTCTCCCTTTTATTTTTCATTGAGCTGAGTGGGGAGGCCATAATTTTTAAAACTATAACAAAAAACACTTCGAGGTATTGTAGAAAATTAGAATATTTTTAATCTTGTACAAAGACCTCCTTTCCCCCCCCTCCCACCCCCCAAGATAATCTTAAAATAAAATAGATTTGAAAATTTTATTCAAAAGCTGGGGCTCTAAGCTTCACAAACTAATGGAAAAACAACTTTTTTTTAAGTGGAGAGTTAAAGATTGGTGGATAGTTGGAGGGACCAATCTCTCTTTTTAAGCCAATTTAATTTATGCTCTTGTTAAACTACAATTCTCTTTTTTCAATATATTTTTGTTACAATGTAAATAATCTATATTAACATATATTGGCAAATAATACATTTTCTATTAATTGCATTTGTTTGTGCACTTACATTATGGGTTTATAGTTTCATTTGAAAGATGGTTTTTAAAATTTATTTTTTGACATATTTGACATAGAATAGTTTTGGTTTGGTTTATTATATTTTACAAGAAGTTATACAAGGAATGCATCTGGATATTGACCATCCTGATTCGTTATAGTATTGATATTCGTATGTCCGCATTCATTCCAAACATCCTATAAATCTAAAATTGGGCACATCAATAGTTATTAACTAATATTATATTATTCTAGAAAAGACCAAACAGTGAAAATAATAGATGGTGGATTGAAAACTGCATATTGAATCAGGGCAGAAACGCTTAATATAAATATCACATTTTATAATATGTAAACAGTTAAAATACTTTATAACTTTACCTGGTGCTAACTTTTTTTTAAAACAATTATTTATGCTGTGTCACTCTTTCTGTTTTTACTAATACCAACAGGCAAGAATATAAATATTATATATATTATAAATGTTATAACTCAGTATATTTAAAAGAAATTTCAGCTTTTAACAAATGTTCAGATTATATCTTCTTTTTAGCACCCTAATTTCAGATATGTTACACAATTTAAACCAAAAAGTATTAATATTTTAAATATAATTTAGGATTTGGTTACATTTCTCTGTGTTGAGTTTTATATACCATAATAAAAACAGTTACTTTATTGATACCCCGTGTGAATAACGTGGTCATCAGATAGTGTTTAATAAGTTACATATAATTTACAATCCTATTAAAAACCAATTATAACTACAGTATTTGTGTTTACAAGTCCTAGATAATAATTATTTACACAATTTTAAGTCTCACATATATTTTATTAATAATGTAACTGAGTTATAACTTATTACATCCACCATAATAAACCAATTAAAAATAATTATTAATATACTTAATAATCTTCCAAAAAAAGGCAAATAAGTCTTGTTAGCTAGCTCTTAAAAATCGAAAGGATTACAAATAGAATGCTCTTCACTGTCCAAGAATGAGAGGGGAAGAAGCAGATTACACTTTAAGTTTCTTCAGACGTAATTGTTTTTTTGCCGTACTTTTGTTACAAGAGGACATTATTAGTTGTTCACTTGACTCAAATTGTCTTTTCTTAACAACATAGAAGATTGTTCTTCTAATAACGGGTGTCTGGTTGGATATTTCTCTTCTTGCTATAAGGTACACTCATGGGGCAAATAAAAAGTACACTCTCATAAGTACTGCACCTAATTGAAGAGAAATATCCTAACATTGCAACATGTCTGAGGGAAATGAAAGCTCTGAGCCTTCAACGCAACTAAAATTTGCAAGGTTTTATTTTTGTGACTATATTAATTGGTTTATACCATTAATTACCTTGAATTCAGAAACCTGATATTTTTCTTGGAAAGTCGGTGAATGCTAGCCAAAATTCATATTTATATTTTTAAATAAGACTAATATACTTACAATTTAAATTTCTCTTTACGTTCTTATCGGTAGGGATTGTTATATCATTTGTGGTTTATTGAAATTTTTAAAGTTAAATTTACTATAAGGGTCCAATATTGTTTTTTTACGGGTAATTTAAGGTAATCAATCATAAAATAAATCTTCCAATGAGGTTACCCTTTACTTGAAAAACTAACATGGTGCTTCTATTTATTCACACATTTAAAAAGACAAGATAGAATAGCTTAAGTTGATTTATGACGTCCTAACTCTGCCAATTTTTTTTCACCAATTCAATCTACCTGTCAGAGATATCCGAGAAAGCACTGCAATACATGCGAGTAAATACCTAACCAATAATGAAACAAATGCAGGTTCGTTAATACAAACATTAATTTGGATACTAATTTATGCATATTGTTAATTTTTTCCTGCAGATACTAAATACAGGCAAGCATATATATTTATCATATGTATTGATTTTAAAGAAAATATTTACTTGTAATTGTCATAGAAGAAATTGTTGAGAGAAAGAGTAGCTTAAAAAGAAGAAGGATAAAAATATTATATGACTTAAAGGAAAGGATGAAGAGAAGGAGGCAAAGGACAGGGCGCATTTGAGTTTTAAGTTCATTGACAAAAGGAATGGCTGGTCTTAAGACCAAAAGCAAATATAAATAAAAAAAATATTAAATGTGCCATTGAATTGATAGTTATGTTTGAATTATAAATGAAATAATATATTTATATGTGTTCATGGGTTTTTTTGTGTGCTATTCTTAGACGTTTAAGTCTGTGTGTCTTTTGACCCATTAGCTCCAAATCCAAGAAAGATAGAGAGCTTAATTTTGGCTCACGTATTTAGGCAAAACTAAAGGTGTGTGCATTCCAGATCATTTTTCTTGAATTTTGACATATTTTGTGAGACTAACGTCTTAAATAACCAAAACAATAATTATTTATGTCATGAATATTGTCTAGCATGCCATTGAATGTATTAATGATTTGTTTTCGCTCTAATTTGATGACCAAGGAAAATAATAGTATGGTGCACTTCGCAGACTTTGTCTTTATTTTAAATTAAAACTAGCTGGTGTGCCCATTCTTCGCCATGGGAATCTATCAGTGTATCTGGGTATGCTAGTCCTGCACCACATACCCATAAATATTTGCAAAAGATGTATATTTAGAAAATAATTCATTGTTAATTTTCCGGTAATTTCGTGTTTTGAATCATTCTCCTTCCAAGTGCTCTTAACTAGCAGCAAACTCAAAAGGCCTGCTGTTTGAGAAACGCAAGCTAGCTTTCACTTCATGACAGAGAGGTCCTAATGACCTTGTCAAATATCTGTGTCAACCATCCTTCCTCTCTCCAAACACTGAACATAGGCCAATGAACCGAGGGTTCTACCACCAAAGGCTTGCTATTCTCGAACAGCATGCAAGGCGGCACTTGTGCCAAATATTGAAAAATAACTCTAGTTCTTAATTATTATTATTATTATTATTATTATTATTATTATTATTATTATTACAGCTTAACATAATTAAGGTAAGATTATATTAAATTAATACATGTATTTGTAAAAAATAAACGTTCGTACTTGTAACAAGCATTAAAATAGAGATTTCTTATATAAGTGCGGTGCAATACCTTTGTATTTTAGAATAATTTACCTACATGGATTTGGCAACATGATTTCCGCCCCCCAGCAGTTGAGAGTATTAGAGGGATTCTTTTATTTTGAACTGAAGTAATTAATTCTCGTGTTTATCTAGTGTGTGGTGGTTCTTTTTCGAATTTCGGTTGCGTTTTTAGTTTTAAAGTTATTTATTTTAACCTAGATTGTTGTCTTGGCTTTTGTGATTTAATACCGTTGTACTGTACATAAAAGATTATTTATATTTTAAGGAAACTTGTATATTGCTATTATTACAATATGAATGAAGAAGCGCTAAACTGTCTAGTGGAGGATTTATTAAATTCCTCATTTAGTATTAGATTTAATAGTGAAAAACTATTTATTTTTAATAAAGGTAGGCCATGTCCATCTTTGCCACTACTCATAACAGAGCATAAAGAAAAAAGGTGTGAATATGTTATACATTTTAATATCTCAAACTATGATAAAACAAAGTGGTTGGTGGGCAGTTCTAAACTTAGTAAGTTTTTTGTTGGCCCTATTTGCTTTTTTTCTAACGAATGTACGGTGTGGACAAAGAAGGGTTTTGGGAACTTAAATGTTTTAACAAAATCTGTCATAAAACATGAACAGTCAAAGAACCATATTAGTGCCCACCTTCAGCAAAAAGCTTTTGGTAGAACACGTATTGATTTACAGTTAAACGAACAATTAAAGATTAACGTTTCTCAACATAATGAAAAAGTTTGGAAAAACAGACAGATATTCGAGCGACTCATTGATGCCGTTTGCTTTTTAGCCACACTAGTGCTACCATTTCGTGGTCACAATGAATCAGAAGATTCTTTAAACAAAGGAAATTATAGGGAACTTTTAGATTATGTTAGTGGATATTACTCTTTACTGGCAGACCATTTAAATATTTCAACTGTATTTAGAGGAACGTCCCCTCAAATTCAAAACGATTTGATTCAATCTATTAATAGTGTATTGAGGGACGCAATCCTTGAAGAAGTGTCTAAAACACCGTTTGTAGTGATATTGTTGGATAAAACAATGGATGTCACCAACAAATCACAACTATCATCAGTTGTTCGCTATTTAGATGAAAGTGGTAATGTGCAAGAAAGCTTTCTACACTTTGCTGACTTGAGTAGAGAAAGATCAGCTGTAGCTTTGTGTGAAAATTTCCTTCAAGTAGCTAAATCTTTTAATTTTGGAGAAAAGTTTGTTGCTAAAACTTACGATGGTTCAGCTGTGATTTTAGTAAATATTGGTGGATTGCAAAAGAAAGTACGTGAACCATATCAACGAGCGTTATTTGTTCATTGTTACTGTCATGTTCTAATTCCATTCACGGTAGGAATTACTCTCCGAAAGGCCTTTTTTCCTACCAATATCCTACTATATAATAGATTTCTGGTAGGGAAAAAGGCCTTTCAGAAAACAATTCCTACGCTGAACAGACTTTAGCTTAGTGCTTCAGCAATCTGTGTCGTCTATTGCTCAGTATCGCATCTTTTTTCAATCTCTCTCTGGTCTAGTAGCTTTTTTTTTTCAAAGTCAACAAAACGAAATGAAGCCCTAACAAAGTTGGTTGATAAAAAATTGCCAAAAGTAGCACGTATTCGTTGGAATTTTTCATCGCGACTTGTAAACACTGTGCTTGAGTTCAAAATGTGTTTGTTAAGTTTTTTTGAAAATATTGTAGAAAATCCAGGAGACTAGGAAAATGACACAATTATTCAATCACAAAGATTTTTGTCATTTTTAAATAGTTTTAAAACAGGTTTCTTACTTGAAATTTTCTTCTAGTATATTTTGTCACACTGATATATTATATAATATTTTGCAATCCAAATGTATGGATATTTCATATTGTTTTGAGAAATTTTCAGAAGTTAAGACACTGATTCAAGAATTTAGGGACATTTGATTTGAAAGGTTGTGGGAGAAATCATCCCCTGAATTTCAAACAGATCGGCAAAAAAAGAGACAGCCTTTAAATGATGAGCCTAACCAACGATTCAACGGCTATTTTTTGAAATTTGTGATCATCTTTTGATACAAATTACTGATAGGTTTTCATCATTTCATGATTTGTATTTCATTTCTCATTTGGATCATAATAAATATAATTCTCTAAGGGTTCGGCCAGACTGACAAGCGAGCGAGCGCCTAAGAGACTGGGTGGCCAGACTGGCGAGCGCGTGATTAGCTGATACCTCTCGTTATTTGTTGACGAGGAGGCTCCGAATCTTGGATGAGTTAACTGAGGGTGGTTTTAACAAGTGATTTATTGTTGCGATTTTCTCCTCCTCTCTCCACGCTAGTGGTGATTTTTATTTGTAAAGGCCTACTTTGATAATATTGAAGTATTTTAACATATCAGTTTTGTATATATAAATATATAGATATAAGTATGGTTTATGATCTTAACAATTAAATTAGGCCGTTAATAGCAAGTGTGCTAATAATAAGAATTGAATATTCAAACGGTGACCTAGTGGTCTAGGGGTAAGGTGTCTGACTTCTGTGCTGAGGGTCCGGGGCTCAATCCTCGGTCCCTGCACAGATTTATCTGATTCCCAAACCCTTCCTTCACCTCTGACAAGACGTGTATTAATCACAACTAGTGAATGTATGGAGCGCCAGGCCTACACCGTGGTTCGGATTTCCACGTTAAACTGTAGGTCCTCCATTTCATCTCACAATCACCCTAACATTACACATTAACGTAAGTGCGTATAACCCGAATAGGTAGTAAGACGCCGTGTTAATAATAATAAACACTATAAACTTTTTTTGTACGGAGGAAAGAATAAGAGCCCTCTACATCATTCATTAGGTAAAAAACACTCACTCTCAAAATGTTTAAACATTTTATTATTGGGATTAAAGTATTTCTTAGTTGTTTACATATTCGTGCAAACTGTTTTATAATGACGAAATAATAGCTTTAATCGTCATAGTATAACCATTTACCATAACCCTTATAGTTATTATAAACACAGTTAAGTAATGACTTAAGTTAGTGTCCTACTTAGAATGAAGACGCCCCTTGGAAACCACCTCTCTCACACTTTAAACCACTCTCCGGATGACCATATAGGGGGTAACATGTTGTATTCATGTGGTTTTAGAAGGTTGGAGAGGCATCTCCGAGAGGGCGTAATGTGAGCCTGTTACGTAACAAGAGGGCTGCGTGGAGAGAAGGGGTGGACTGGTGTAAAGGATCTGACCTCATGGTTCAGGACAGGGGTGTCTCCGAGGTCTTACTCTTCCCAAACTAGGGGTATTAAGTTAATCTAGAGCGAGTTGTATCTTCAGAGCAAGAGGTTGGTAGGCTATAATGGGGAATGGTAAGGGTCTTGAAGAACATTTCATATTATGTTTAAATTGCTAATGTGTGTTTGGATAGCCACTTAATATATCTCTATTAAAAAGTTTTTATTATAAAATACACACATTTGAAATGCAATTGAATATTGTTTTACTTCGTATAAATAAAAGATTAAATATTTAGTGAAGTAATAATATTTTAGTAGATAGGCCCTATGAGACGAAAATAGGCCTAATATAAGAAATTACTTTGAACAACATATATTTGACAGGGTTTATGAATTTAAATATTTAAGAATAATTTCATATAGTAACAACGATATTAAATAGGAAATTGGGTAGATAATACAATGGGAAAGGTTTGCCATTACTGGGTCAGTAAGTTATTGAAATATCACTAGCTTTCCAGGAAAGTAAGGCTCAGACTATTAAAAACAATAATTTTACCAGTTCTCTATGGGTAATAAACGTTGTCTCTTAATTTACATGACGAAACAAAATTTAGGCTGCTTGTGAACAAGGTGCTTAGGAGGATATTCGGTTAAAAGAAGGATATGGCTGGATTCTTCTTAAACTTTAGTAGGCTGTATCATGACTAAGCCTCTAAGTATTCTTTTTAACTTTCTTCACCAATAGCAAACTTTATCAAATAACATTTGGAAAAATTCTACTAAGGTTTTTAATCAATAAATAGGATGAAAGTATCCTGGTATAGTTGAATTTTTAATTGATTAAACATTTTATTAAAGTCTTAGAACTATTAATACATTATAAATTATTTGTAATTATTTATAATACAGGAATGTGAAAACTTTATTACAGAAGTGCCAAAATAGATAATACAGACGCTCATCAGAAGTCTATTTCTAGGATCACTTTTCTTAAATTGCATGGTTGAAAAAACTTGTCTGCCACATTTTATTCCCGCCATCTGGGGGTCAGAGTTGCACTATGACGGAATACCACGCTACACCTTTAAATTATTAATTCCGCGGGCCGTATTAAACATATCATCGGGCCGTATCTGCCCCATAAGTCATAGTATTCCCATTCTTGATCCCATTTCTTAAAAATTTCACAACTTGGTTAAATTTTGGCTGAATTAACTGATCATGCGAAAAATTAAATTTTTTGATAAATTACTATTAGTTTTATATGGATAAATAAATAATAAAATATTATTTTCATAACCTTATCAAAAGCATTTTCATAATTTATTTTTATTAAATGTAAAAAAAATCAGGGATAATAAGTATTAACATTATTAAATCAAAAATTATCTAACATTATAATATAAAAGTTCGAAAATTACGTCAAAACATATCTTTAAACAATTAAATATTAATCACAAAAGTTATATAGTTCTCTTTAGATGTATTTACTTCTAAACTGAAAGAATGAGTTTGGCAATTTATTTCATAGCATATTAAATGACTGCATCTGCCTGAAAATAAATGCAAATATTTGGAGTATTTAATTTGAATTTTATGAACTAACATATTATACCAGACCATTATCTACCATAGAATATGAAATGCCATTTTCTCAATAAGTATGGCTTTTTAATATAAACGGTAATCTTCTTAGTAGACCTACGCGATGTAGGACGAGTTATGATATTTTATCTATAAATTAGTATGTATACAATAGACCAACCTTTGATAAATATTATTAAAATATCAATTATTAAACAATATAAAAGGGCCATTAACAAATTTAATATATTTTTACATCAAAATGATAAACTAAAACGTCAAGATATTTTACAGTTAGAGAGAATATAGTCAAGAATACTAATACTCCAAATTTCACTTGCTAATTAATTCTCCTTAAGAAAACGTATCTGACCTTTTAATGTACGACGACATACATATGAAGTAATGAAGCCAGTAATACCTCTTTTCTTCAATATTTTGGTTTTAGAGCAGAGATTAAAATGTTAATTAAACACAATGCCACTATGTTATTATGTATTTAAAATATAAACTCTCAAGTGCCATTTCATAACAGCATCTTGCAGTAGTAAAACTGTAACTATTACTGTGACAGTTAGACTTTATATATATATATATATA
>CABFWB010000024.1:50717-93649 GCA_902151455.1 Timema bartmani | reverse complement strand
TTTTTTTTTTTTTTTTTTTTTTTTTTTTCCTCTTTCTTTCCCATCATTTCTAGTTTGCTTCTTGTCCTACCCCAATTTCTCGTTCCTATTTTACGATATTGGAGAGAAGTTGCCCTCAAGTTTTCTACGGTATTTTTTACTAACTTTTATATGAATTGAAGTTTTTTGGTTTGTAATTTTTAGAAATGGTTTGGATGATGTCATATTTTCACAGCACATGCAATAAAATAGTACTAGTGAGCAAAATGTCGTTTTGGAATCATTATTAAAATTTTGAACTACTTTTACATGTTGAAAGTTTGGTGAATCCTTTACTACTTTCTTAAAAATTATGGTATTTAAATTTATAATAATATTCATTTATATGATTAATAAAAAATGGTTTGTTTCCAAATATATAAATCTAGTACCATTCTTTAAATCTTCCAGAAAACTATAATTGGGCTAAGAACTGCAAAAATTGAATTGAAATTAAATTAATTATCTAATTTATTTTAACATAAAACTACTATACAGAGTTTAAAATGCATATTAATATTATCTTATAAAAATGAGCCCCGTAAAAGTAATCTGGTATGCACATTATTGATGGTAATTTTATAACTTATTGTTTATTATTTTTGTTTCTTTCTCTTTATTTTATATAAGTTTTAGTTTTTATTCTATAACGACAACATGTTTTGGTGATTTTTCAACATCTTCAAGTCTTATTTGCATTATAGATGATTGATTTTACTTCATACCATAGGAAAGTTTGTGAAATCTTACGGTTTTATATGGAATAATTTTTAGTGAGATTATTGACAGTATGTATAAAGTTACCAATATGAAGAAATAAAATTAATCAATTATTGATAAAATGGATAGTTTTGCTACTCTATCAATAAATACTCATCACATAAATTACACTCTGTGTGACATTAGCAACACTATCCAGTTTATCAATTGTTTGGTTTTATTTCTTCATATTGGTAACTTCATACATATTGTTGATCATCTCACTAAAAATCATTCCATATAAACCATAAAATTTCACAAACTTTAATAAAATAGATAGTGTTGATAATCTATCTATATTTACTCATCATATAAATAAAAATCTCTATCACATTAGTAATACTATCGATTTTATTAATTATTTAATTTTATTTATTCATATTGGTAGCCTTATACATATTGTTGATCATCTCACTAAAATTATTCCATGTAAAACCGTAAAATTTCACAAACTTTCCAATAGTATGAAGTAAAATCAATCATCTTTAATTCAAATAAGGTAGTTATAAGCTTGTAAATTTAAATGATTATCTATTTAATATTTCGTACTTCACATTATATTTTCTCTTAAATATTTCCATTTCTAATGTTTGATTTTTTAAATTCATGTTTTTATAAAATATTCTTACACAATAATGTGAAATAACATTGGTATTGAAGATGGTGAAAAATCACCGAAATATGAGTTTGTCATAGAAGAAAAATTAAAACTAATATAAAATAAGGAGAAGGGAATAAAAAATAAACAAGAAGATATAACCTTACTATCAATTATTATCACTCCTTACCAAATAAATATGAACATTATTAGAAAGACACACCATCGTTAAAATTATCGTAAAAATTTAATTTTTGAACATATACCAAAACAATAAAATACATCTTAACTAAATTAAATCACATTAATAAAACATAATGCACTACCCAAATATAACAAAAAATTTGAACAAACCTACAATTAATCAATTAAAAGATGTATTTTCGATATGTTTAATACAATGGTACACTTGAAAACCTTATTAATATAATAATAGTCAATTAAAAAAACACGATTCTGTTTTAAACCCAGGTTAAAAAAGCTAAACACTCGAGTATTATTATATGTAGTTTTTAATCGATGAAAGAACTTACAAATAATATTTTAAAATAAAAAATATATGAATTTATGTATGATGAATTGGAATAAACAAATGATAGCCATTTGAATTGAGTTTCTAGATGCTTTCGTAGCAACAAATTGGGTATACATGCATCATAAATTCAAGGATCAAATCGATGAGGAGGGGTCTATAGATGTCCTGAATCTTCTTTTCTGGAAGATTGTCCAAGAAATAAAATAAGTAAAGAAATTCTCTTTTGAACGGAATAAAAAATAAATAAAATGAAATAAGAGATTCTAAACAGAAAGTGACAGAATACCATAAATTATTTGTTAGAAAGTATTTCTATGTCTGTAAAAACGTAAAATAAATGTTATATTATTTTATAGAAATTATTAAGCCCTAGGTTTCTCTGTTGGAATATTTTGATACTAGTAGGCTATTTTCCTTTGATCTTAGATAATTTTCAGGCATGATCAACATTGTTTGTTTGATAAGAAACTGTAAAATTCATAGACCTATTTGAATGGAATTTTTGCTGACTTTTTTGAATCCTTGCCGAGTATTCAATTTATTCCAAGAAATTATTTTAGTTTATCTGAGCTAAGACTTAAAACCTAGTGTTACTTTGAAACAAAAGAACAAGCTATGGTGTGAGAATTAATCTGAGATATTCCGCCCCAATATCTATTGTGTATTAACACAGGGACGGATTTATTTATATCAGTCAAGGCCCCAAGGCTGTAAATAATTGGAGGCCACAGCACAGCTGTAAACAAATATTTTTCTGCTCAAATTTTTGAAATCATCATTTTTTATTTACAAAATTAACTGTAAAATGCTTAATATTTATTATATTATTTAGTTTAAAAAAATATTCTGTAGTTACATATATAGGCACTGGTTTCACTGCGATCTAAAGGTGTTGTTTTAGATTTGAAAATCAAAGTATGGTAATTATTTGACGAAAGTGCATTTAAATTTTTATACGTATATATAATTTATAAGACGACTAGTCTCAGAACGAAAAGAAATGAGTTATATTGTAAAGGAATCTTGTTTCACCACATTTAAGCACTCTTTAATCACTCTAATCCTTCTAATATAACATTTAATCACTCCTCCCCCAGTATTCCCCCCACACACACCCTAAGCAGTACTCACTATATATAAAAGTATATATTTTGTGTTATTGAGGCAGTTAAGATTTTTAGGTAACGAAATATTCTACCACCAGACTGAAAGCTGTAACCTCCTTCATTGTGCATTTTCGAACTACAAGTTTTGGGCTATGAACTATTTAACAATAATTTGTAGGTATTGAACCTATATTTACTCAACTGCAAGTTGTATTTAGGAAACTGGTAGCTTTTTTAAATAAATGGTACGGAATTCCGCACGGACTTTCTCGCTCTATTGTTTAGAAATGGAAATATTTACTCAAAACTTATAATATATGTGAAACGAAATAATATACACAAGAAAGTCTAAGCATAAATTTCACTACACTTATTTAAAACATTTTTTGAGTAACGTTTTTAAATTTTATAATTTTATTCTTAAATAATTAATGTCTTCATTTGTTTGTTGGGACCGATAAAAAAAAATCAATATTGTGTCTACAAGGGTAGACACTTCGTATTAAAATTTCGACTTCCGGTTAAAATTTGCGAAGTTTTACTAGGTGTTGCACATCTTCAGGTCATCGCATTGCTATTAAATTCCTCATATTCATTTTGACTAATAAAAATTTTAAATATTGACTATTGAGTCTAAAATGGAGATAGACCACTGTTGTACAAACATTTCTCCTAAATGGTTTAAATAAAAATAGCATGCACCTTTGAGAGACTTACTTTTATTTAATTGCTCTATGGCTCTGGAGAATTATGGCCTTTAAATTTAAGTAGTATCTCTTTACAACTAAAGCTCACAAAATTAAATGAATATAGTTGTGAATAACTCAGAAACTGTTGGTTATAAAAAATATTTTTCAAATAAAAGTTTTTATTTTTAAAAATACTGTACTACAATTTTGCAATGATAAATTATTTACTATCTCAAATAGTTGCGGAGATACGGAATACTGCGCTTATGTAAGGTACCCTAAAAGTCATTTTCTTAGGAAAATGAAAATAGAAATTTTATTTGTGATCTTAATCAACGTCTAGATACAAATTTTAATCAAAGTCATTAGAGCCGATTATCAGAAAATAATTTTTTCCCTTTTTATTAATCTATTCTTAATATTAGGGTTAAACAGACACCCAGAGAGACGGCATTACTAAAAAAAAACCTTTTTAGGGTTAGGAAGCTCATGTGACGTCGACCTCCATCAACATTTCAGGTTAGATTATTTTTTTACGGTCGCAATACTTTACCTTTAGTTTTTGAAAAGTTAAAAAATATATGTAATTGCGTATAGCTTGAAAGTAATTAGTTTTATAAAAATATGTTTGAAATAAAAGATTTGTATTATAAATATATCTACATATTTGCTCTGATAATTAAATTCATATCTCAAATAGTTTCGGAAATATGATAAGAAATAGTAGTTTACACATCATAACGGAACCCTTAAAGTCATTTTGCCGATATCTTGATGGTAGCCATTTTGTTTGGAATCTTTATAAATGTTTTGAAATGAAATTTATTCAAAATCATTAAATCCGATCTAAATTAAATCGACTTATTCTCTTTCTGGCCTTCAGTAAATTACCCTTAATTCTATGGTTGGATATCCAATTCCAAAAATTGCTCGGGGCAGCCCTATGAAAACCCTATATACCAAGTCTTAGCCTGATCGTTAAGATAGTGTATGCTCTAATCAGAGGTACAGACAGACAGACAGACAGACAGACAGAGGAAAATTCAAAAACAACTTTTTTTAATTCGGGGGCTAATGAAACGTCGAGATTCGTCAAAATACAGAGTTCGATTTTCTCTATCTGTAAAATAGCGAGAAAGTAAAAATCAGTTTATTAACTACAAAAGTATTATTGATGTAAGTAGTAAATTGATAATTACTGAACTTTGAGTTGTAGCTAGAAAACCGGTAACTTTTTAATTATACGTTGTAGATAAAGAGCTCCTTTACTATTTATCCATAGGCTGTGTAATATATCAAACTAAAAGCTACTGAAATACAAATTGTGGTTGGTGAAATTATTTAATACTGATCCATTTAGGTTTAAGTTAATGAACTGATGATTACTAAACTAAAAGCAATATCTAATGAATTCATATACTATTTAACAACAATTTTCAAGTAATTAACAGTGGAACTATTCAAATTAAAGCTCTAATTCACGAATCAAAAGTATAGATAACGAACAGATTAAATATTGAATCAAAGAGTGGCAAAGTGGTTAACAACAATCCCTATTGAACTAAATTTTAGACGTTATGAAAAATTTTACTACTAAAGTCATCCTAATTTTTGGTAACGAGCTAGTTTAAAAAATCTCATATAACTAATCATTTTAATGAATTAAGACCATAGGAATTTAAGATATTTCAAAGATAGTTTAGGCCCTGTACCATTCAAACATATTATGAAAATAAATAAATCGTTTTACAATTATTTAAAACTCTCTGTCATTCCACAAATGAAAGATTCTCATTTAAAATTTCTCCTTTTCTTTCAAAGTGACTTCTTTAGTCGGGGCTCTGTGCGGCATGCTATTAACAAGACTGGCCATAATGACCCGTGATTTCGCCTGTCACATTTCGTTGTGTTAGCACGATGTACGGGGACGAATCTAACAAATCATGAAGATGGGAAAAGTACATGATTTCTTGACTAGGAACATTTATCTCATCTGAAACTTGATAATTTAATGTTGTAAGAAGTATGTAAAATCTCAACAAATAGACTTCCGAGGAAAAGAAATATAAAGTTTCGCTCAGCTTGAAATACCTTTTCTCATTCCTAAAGATTCTAACGAGTATGTTTTCTATTATATAGGCCCCTTTCTAATAAGTTTAGTTTGTGCCTCACTTATCTCCCTGGACATATCAATTTAAATAAACCAATGAGGAAGGGCTTTGGATGGTAGAATTTGGATTAAATATATACTTATTGTCTTGGAAATAGAGAGAGAAAACATATTTAAAAAAAATACATCTAGTCGGGATTCCAACCTAAATTTCCCTCTTTACGGCAAATTTTACTAGAATATCTATTAATCTACGTGCCCATCGGTGTGGGCTCTAAAAAATTTATAGTCAAGAATTTTTGAATGAAATTTTACAAATAATAAAGTTAAATGAAGAATATATATTATATTTACTGTTTAAATCGCCCTGAACGGGTAATTAGGTATGTGGACAAAAATAGTTAAGAATTATTGATATAGACTAGCTACATTACGAACGATTACAATGGAACCCACACCAATCAATCTCATCTAGTATGGGTTGTCTGTGACTGGTAGGTCAGGGTTTAAATCCCGACTTTATTTACTGGGGTTCATTCACCTAAGTCATTTCCTAGCCTCTTTTAGGAAAAATTTAGGTATATTTCCGCTAAAATCTACCTTAATCATTCTTATTCCATTAGAATGAAAAACCTAGGATGATACGGTGTAATAGAAAGAACAATTGTATCAATGCGCGCAAGTGCGCGCACACACACACATACACATATTTATATATATATATATATATATATATATATATATATATATATATAAATACACATACACACAAACAAATACATACAAAATATTCTAGCACCAAAAAAAAATTTAAAACTATTACGCTGCTCATGTCAATAATATTAAATACTGATACTATCGGCACTGCACTTTGAAACCAGAGATGAAATATAAATAACAAACTTTTGAAATACAAAACTTATGTTCCATGTGGACAAAAAATAGATACATGATTTTAACAGGTTTTGATGAATATTGCTATACATAAATAATTATTCCTTCCTTGAATCATGAATTTGTATTTTATTTGCTAGTTTAGCTGGAAATTCCGGCGACAGATGTAGACAAGATTCCGGAGAATAAATATACTCTCTATATTTTTTGTTGATAAAACACAAATATGAGAGTTATACATATTAACGGTGGATGGTACACTTAAATATTATGAAAACCACAGAATGAAAAAACAAATTAGTTACAAATTAAATTAAATGATGGTCACACCACACAAAGAGGTTGCTAAGAGAATTTTGTGGGTCACAGCAAAATTTGACAAACGTGAAATTAAATATTTAATAAAACAAGATTGAAATTAAAATACACTACACCATTTCATTCTATATTTGTTTAATTTATTGCAGAAATAAACTTCGTCCAGCACTATTACACGAATATAATTTACCAGTCAATATCCTGAACACGGTTCTATATTATTCTGTTACGCTGCCATTTAATCGTTTATACCTGAATTAACTGGATGGGTATTATCGAGATATTTAATGGAGTGCTCTTATATTTTTAAGCCCCTATTCCTTGATACATGCCCAAGTAAACATTCATGGATTCTTTAAAGGTTTTTTGCTTAAAATATCCTTTAAAATTGTGCTATTACTATGAACATAGCTAGAGAATCATTATTTGATACACAATTATTGATTTTCAATTTTCCAAACTACATAAAGAGAAATAATATTATTATTTAACGGTTCTTTACAGAGTCACACTATTTTTAATATTTCTTAAAGAAATTTTTAACATCAATTTAGAAAATTGGCTTCACTTAACTATTTAGAATCTTGAATGATAATTACTTAAGAGGATAATTCCCCATACAAATCAAACAAGACCACTCATTTTAAAAGAATTGGAAAGTTCTAAGAAAATATTTATTTATGTAAAAAAGGTTTTCGTTGAATTTTATTTTAATGTGATAATTTATCTCGGTATTTTATAAATTTTATTATATTATATCTATTTGTACTAGTATTTTTTATATAAACTTGCAGAGTTTATTTTGGTATAATCAAATGTGAAGGTTAATGCTTCTGATTATAATCATTCGCTTAAATTAGTATAGTATAATATATTTATTTTACTTATTATAATAAGGTTTTTTTTATAGGGGAATGAAGATATTTCTTCGTGTTAAAATTTGTACGAAGATTTATTTTTCGTCATCGATTCTGATATCGGCAGCAAGCGAGAGTTGGGTTATATCGTTTGACTTTGATAAACCGCACGTTTGGAGGAAGTTAAATGATGTAGAAAGTGCAAGGAGAAGAGAGGAGGAAAGAAAGTATATATATATATATATATATATAAAGAAAGTGTGCAAAGAGTAGAGGAGAAAAAAGAAGGTGAGTAACGTAGAAGGGTCAGTCAGCTGGCATGTACAGATCAGTCCCCGCTTGGTACGTGACTCGGAAGGTAGGTGGGAAATGTATGGCACATAATTATGGAGCTAAGGGATGTCCAGAAGGTTGAAAAAGATCCCAATAAAGATAAACGTGAAACTTTCACTGTTTTTAATCAATCTTATGGCACATGACTTTCTTCCAGATTTCTTTCAGAAAAATGTTACTATGAAATTTTCATTAAAAACCATACCAAATTTCTTTGGACAAGAACAGTCTTCAAATAATTTTTTAAAGAATACGTTGGAATTAATAAAATTACTTTAATTGATATAATCCCAAATTTAAATGGATATAAATGGTATTTCGTAAACAGATATGAGTATTTTTTTAACTCCTCTAGGCAAACTGTATAAATACTTCAATGGATCCAGATACTCTGCTCTTCATTATAACATGCTTCGGTGGTGGCATGGTCTATTTCAGAACTCTTGCAATAGGATATACTTCCAATGATGGGGAGATCGTGATTCGACCCCAGTCGGGTTAACTGAAGGTGTTTTTTCCTAATTAGTTTCCCTCTCTATCTCCAAACACATGCTGGTTCACTTTATTTAAATCCAATCTTACTAAATCCTAATCAATTAGATTTATTATTAAACAGACTTATAAACCTAATGTGTAGTAAAATAGGGTGATAAAAAACTAAACCTATCCTGAGTTCTTTATTGTTTCTTGTTTATTTACAATGCGTAGCTTTAGTCTCGAATGGTCATATTTATCAGCTGATTACGTCTTGATTATCGGAAAGAGGTTGTCTATTCCAATCTATGACCGCAGTTTGTGAAGCTGTCAATACTTGAAATGTTGAAAAGTGGATCGATTGGGTCTAGTTTAGTTATGCAGAGTAAATCGTTAGACGAGCTGACGTTACACGTTCGAGAGAACCTTTGAACATCGGGGCAGTGGTATTATAATAATAAAAATGAAAAGTTGGCAGCACCGCCAGGTTTGAAAATCTACGATGTGACTCGAATTAGGTTGGATAAATCGTTCACTTATTTTCAACAGGATTGATCAGGGAAGGCCCACAATCACTACAACAAAGGTTCATGGGATTCTAAGGTCCTATTTTTAAACGTACTTTTGTGATATTTCTTATATCTATCATAAACACATAATGCAAATCATTTATGTTTCTGAAATTAGTAGACACCGGTTAATATGCAAATGTTTGATGTGACTTTTAAAGTAGAACTTTCCTTAATTGCACTTTACGATATTATCATTATGATATAAAATTAACTGGTTAATGATTAATGATTAATGATTAATGAGGAAAAACATAAAATAGCCCCTGCTTCCCCAACACTACCCATCACATGCCATTTTATGTAGCCACAACATTAGCTGCGACGTATATTCACGCGCAGTTTTATAGGCACTACCTCTATCGCTGTTAAGATAAAGTTATAGTATGGAGCTTACTGTATTCTCTTAATATTAATCCGTACAACAAAATATGTTCCATCTAAATCCTATGACTACATTTTTGTGTTTTCTGAAAAAAAACAGACAGTCGATTATAGAGACAATCCTAGAATTTTATTAAATTATTATATTAGAGTCTGAACGCTGTTTAACTCACATTTAATTATGGTGGATTGAATATTTTCCCAGAAAGTATCTAAACTACTATAAACACCATTTCAGACAAGAATGAGACGAGAAAACTTTGTATAGTTTGACAACGCCCAACATTTACGACTACATGTAGTAAAGAACCAAAATGGTGGGCTTAAATTGTTGCAGTTCTTGCATCAAGACTAGCTTCATTATATGGCGGCATTGCTGCAATGAATACTGAAAGAAACATTTGAAATCTACTATCTAAGAAACAAAAATAAATAACACTAATTAACAATTAAAATCATAAAATATCTTAAAAAGTTTGTAGGCTACAATTTAGGGTTTAAAGAAATCCATTTTAATTTGTGATAAATCTGGTATTGACAATTTATATTTGCTAAATTTATCAGTCCAGGGAACTTTTCCATTTTAAAAATGTTCTTCCATTCTGAAGAAATAATACTGTATTAATTAACTCATAAAAATATATTCCAACAAATAGAATAAATAAATTTAATTCTTTTATTGGAGATGTTGGGGGTTTTTACTTAAATTTAAAAAGTTTTACGTGAACCTAAATGCATCTCCATCCCAATATCTACGCTCCAAATAAAATAATTTAAAAAATATCTTCTGAACAAGCTTCAATAAACTCTCAGGAGTGGTAAAGTGGTTTAAATATTCAAACAAAGATTGCACTTGTTCATCGCTGACGTAAAAATTGATGTTAAACTATAGCTCTTATTCATCCATCCAGCCAAGATTTTAACACCGATTTTTATGTCAATGATGAACAGGTTGAATGAAAAATTAATAATAGGATCATTCTAACATCTCTGAATGAATATTAAACATTGTTAGAGTGGTATTGTTAGGTTTTGGAAAGGGATTGCCCTATATTTTCTTCATACGAATGAAGGTTTCTTATTCGTGTTCTTCCTCCCTCTTTAGGGAACCAAGTTTGAAATGAGCCTTTCGTTGTGTGTTCTACTGCTAAATAGCACACTATCTGCAATCCATTTTGTTAAATGAACATACAATTTAAAAATAACAAGATTCAATAAAACTCATAGAATAAGCAACAATAAAGCTATTTTTCCAGTTTCAAATTGGAGAGTACAATACCCCAGGGTCATATTTAGGCTACATTTACTACAGCCAAATTATTTATATAATGATTTTTATAAATCTATCAGGTACTATAGTAATCAATCAATACAAAAAATGTACTAATAATTGGAAACCTATTAATAATGTAAAGTTTATAGACAATTAAATTTTGAAATATGAACGTAAGTGAAACATTAATTGAAAATATTCATTTATTTACTATCTTACTCTTTTGAAATTAGCTATGATAATCTAATTTAATGGCAAAGTTAAGGCTATTGTCTTTTCTTACACTTAACCAAATTATTAATACTAAAATGGAAACTAAACCAATAATACGCATAAAAAACACATAAATAATTACATAAACGAACTATGGCTAAATAGAGATTTGTTATGTAGAATGAAAACACAGTCAAAGTATAAATATTTACCCACCTCGGTGGCGTAGTTGGCTAACGCGCTAGTCATGTTGAGGTCGACCACTGAGGACGGGGAGATCGAGGTTCGAATCTCGGTCTGGTGAACTGGGGGTGGTTTTTCCTAAATGGTTTTCCACTCTCCCTCCACGCAAATTCGGGTTCACTTCCTCTAAATTCAACCCTCCCAATTCCTAATCCATTAGCGTAATTAGTATAACCCGAACGGGTAGTAAGACGCGGTGATAAATATTATTATTATTATTATTATTATTATTATTATTATTATTATTATTATTATTATTATTATAAATATTTATGTGATATAGTATCAATTAGTTTTCATATTATACCGCCTGTATTAAATAAAAAAGAGTATTAAATTTGTTTTAATTATATTCATTAGAATTGTTTATAAAATATTATATTCTAAATAATTACTAAAAGAACACAATTTTGAATCATATTCATCACCATTGGACTTGACTGAGTACGAAACCACATTCTTCTGGTTCAAAGTCAAGCTGACAAGGTCATACCAAACTTTGTTAGTGTTTGGATTATAAAATATAATAGGTTGTTTTTACTATAACTTATTATCTAACCTTATAAAATAATGGAGTCTGTAGAGTTAGTAAAGGCGTCGAATGATCAATAAACCAATATCTACTTTAGAGCCTTGCTACTCTTGGACATGGCACCGGAAGTACAGAGGGGGATATAAATGGAACTAAGGCGCATCGCGATGTGTAGTAGTGACGGTGTATTCGCTAGCGACCAACCATAATAACGAGGCACCAGGAAATCCTATTTGTAAACGCCAAGCTTTCATCCGCTTCTATTTGCCAGGATGGTGGTGTGAAAAATGTCACGAGGTGTACCTAGCCCTTATCGAGGGGGATGAGGGGGTGGTTTTTAAAGAAATAGTATTTTATCTGAAATCCCACCTTTTTCATGCTATCCCATTAGCTTAATTAATATATGCGTATAGCCCAATTTTCTGTTAAGTCTTAGTAATAAAGCACAACATCTTTATAATGGTCTAAGCTCTAAAACCTCATTTTATAAATAGAATATACTATCTAAGATAGGGGAGTTAGAGTCTAAAACGGGTATAATAAATATGCCTTTTCCTAATTGGTTTTCCACACTCCTTTACTGCAATTGTGGGGTATACTTCCTTTAAAATTCAACTTTCTTCGTCTCTTTTACGTTAGAGTAATTAGCTTATATTCCTATAACCTTAACGGGTAATAAAACATGGTGGCTAAAAAAAAAGTATACAAACATTAAAGTAGACTTATGTATATGTCACAGTTAAAGTAGATTGTTAGGGAGAGTTGACTCGGCCTAGGTAAAGTCGACTCTTACTAAAAGTATCAGTAAAAGTTGATAGAGAATAAACAGATCAACTTTTCCTAGGAAGAGTTAACTATGCCTGCTGTGGTTTAGTAAAAGTTGATTCCGCGATGTTGCTCTCCACATGCGACTTCGCGCGCACATCTTTGTTTTGAATATCCCAGCTCTATTTGTTTACTGTTGTTTTTTAGGTTAGGTTAGGTTAGGTTAGCTCTGCAACTCAAAGTGTCACAAATCTTTACCTTGCTGTAATAAATAATAAATATTTATATCTCTCTTTGTATTATAAAGGTTTTGCTTTTTTATTTGTTTTTTATTAGGTAGTAGACCATTTCCTTGCGAAAAGTCAACTTTTACTTACTCAAGGTAGTAAGAGTATACTTTTCCTAGGTACGGTCAACTCTGACTAGTAAATGTTGATCGAAATTCAACACTTTTCGCTTTTAATCAACTTTTACTAAAAATACCAGTAAGAGTCGACTCGGCCTAGGTAAAGTCGACTCTTACTGGAGAATCTACTTTTCCTGTAACATATATACATAGTAGTAAAATAATGTTCTAAAAAATAGTATTTGATTTGCAGTAATGAGAGTAAACTACCGATTTGTTATCTTAATATATAATAATCCACGTAGATGATGACCCTCAGCCTGAAACCCACACAATAAGATCCAAACCGGTAAAAACCACAACGTGGTTAAAACCCGCCTTATTGGCGCTGTCCTCTTTCCACCCCCCGAGTATTGATGTGTTCAGAATTGACCAGTTTCCTATCGGGAGAGAAGGAATGAGCGAGAGGGAGGGATGGTTTGCAAAAAGTAAAAATAAAAAAAAATAAAACTGGGGATTTCAAGGACTGACGCTGACCAAGCTATAGTCGGGATCAATTTCCGGATAAAGGCCTTGGAACCCACCGTCTTCTTTTAGTAACCATTCTTGCTCCAGAGATTGAGGGAAATAGAAGGGGGTTAGACTACATTTAGGAATTCTTGAAATATAAACACAAGGAAAAGGAAAATGGGCCAACATTGAAGGAAAAAGTTTTGAAATGGTGAAAGTATATTATATGTCAATTAGGTTCAATAATTACTGCATCAATTTGGATACCAATTGGAATACAAGCTGTTGCAAATATTATCAAGAAGCTAAAGGTATACTCAATCTATGATTTTTATAATATGTATTAAAACCAGACATTGCATTTACATCCTGGAGTTATTTATATTATATATTAATTATATCTCTGCGATAGTGCTGACGCCCTCTTTGGTAGATAATCTATTTCCTACACCCCCTTCTTCCATGTATATTGCTATATTTATAAAAAAAGTTATTTATAATATTCTTTATTTGTTTTTAAAACTTTTAAATATCATCAGTTAGGACTGCAAGTTTTGCCGAATCTGAATAAAAAACATTTTTGAAAGGTGTAGGCAGAACATGTGTTATTTTTCGTTAGTTATGTAGTTTTCTACTTGTAGGATTTAACTGTCGTTGTTGAATGTTCATAATATAATTTTAAAATACGCTATGAGTGTTCCAACATGTATCATTTCTAGTGCAAGGTCAAGAGATTCATGAAATTGTAAATTAACAAGTGTATGGTCCCCGAATTTATTAAAACTTGTAGGCAATGTTGCAAATACCACAGTAAATAATTATCTTAATAACTTTTGAAAAGTGATTTAAATAAAAACTATCTTAAAATGTGTGATTTTTAACGTAATTTCAGAATTGTTCCACGTCCCCCCAGGTCAGTAAGCCCTAGAGTCTAGGAACCACTGCTCTAGACGTTATAACTATAAAACCAATAAACTTAGAAAGATGAAACTTATCTTAGGAAATGTAGGTGTGTAAACAATGCGATTTTTTTTTTACAATTTATACACTTGCGATACTCACGTCTCAGACAGCTTGACCACTGATTTATGTCTTATGTGAGGTTCTAAACTTAGTGATATTTTCTCAACATGTTTGGTATCTATTGTAAGTTCAACTATCGCCAGTCAGCTAATATTTGTAGAGTCAAACATCTGAAATGTGAGGTAGTTCCTGTACAATCCACACGTAGGCCTATAACTGCTGACTCCAGTGGGAGAGCATTGGATCCGTGAGAAGCGATGTTCAACCATCGCGTGGTGTTGAATGATGTGTATCTAGGCACGTTGATTGATGCTTAATGTCGTCATTGGAATCTCCTAGTTGGCAGATTATAACAAGCGTGTATCCTAGACCAGAGCTCTGGGCAGTTAGTTCCAGACAGTTGGTGTAGTAAGATGAGTTCATTTAGCGACGGCGTGCCTCACGCGCCATGAGTGTAACCATGATTAAGACATTGCTGCCCACTGCTGCCAAGGGAAGTTAGGGATCTCAAGCGATATGTTGACTGGGGATGGATGGATGACACAGCAGAAGGTGTCACGAGTTCGAAGGCAATGTATGTGAGCAGATTGCTTTGAGAAATAAACCGGGTAGTGTGTGTGATTTATTATGTTTTATTGTGTCTCTTGCTTGCAACATAATAGCTACACCACCTTATATTTTAGTGTCAGAATGGGATGATAATGTATAATCTCACCACCAATTTACGTTTTGATTTATCGGAAGTGGGATCTTTATGTTTAGAAGCCAGGCCCCCACATCCATGTGTTATAAACCCGCTGGATCACTCCGGCTCCAACTTTACATATTGGTGGCTATTATTATTATTATTATTATTATTATTATTATTATTATTAGCACCGCGTCTTACTACCCGTTCGGGTTATACGCACTTACGCTAATTTGCAATGGTAGGGTGATTGTGAGATGAAATGGAGGACCTACAGTTTAACGTGGAATCCGAACAATGGTGGAGGCCTGGCATTCCTCACATTCACAAGTTGTGATTAATACACATCTTGTCAGAGGTGAAGGAAGGGTTTGTCAATCAGATAAATCTGTGTTGGGACCGAGGATTGAACCCCGGACCCTCAGCACAGAAGTCTGACACCTTACCACTAGACCACCAGGTCACCAAATTTGGTGGCTATTAATGTATAATAAGCTCGGCCGGTACTCACACTTACATATTCACTTAGAAACATGTAAAAAGAAAATTTAGCTTACATTTATTGACTTAAGTAAATCTTACTGTGTACTATCTATACCTATACCTCTTTATTGAACATATCTACCAACTGAGATCCAGATACCTTAAGCCACGTGACTAATGGTAATGATAGTGATTATGAAACTAATGAAAATATATAAAAGAAACATTGCGTGTTTTACTATGGAAAACTTACCTAAGTACACCCCAAGATTATATAAAAAAAATTAAATTCATGCGTTGTTTTCATTTAGAAACAGCCTGATGCATGGAACGTCCTACCACATATTCATGAAACTTAATTACTCTACAGCATTATAACTCAAATGTTAGTTATCACACTTAAAAAAAAAGTTACGCCACAGACTACAAATCCTAATTCTTGAGTTATTTCTATCCAGTCCACCTGATTCAATCTATCTCTTTCAGGTCCATTCTAATGTTATCCTCCAGTCTGCGTCCAAGTCTTCCTAATAATCACTTCCCATTGGGTTTGCAAGTCAATACCTTGAACACAAAAAACACCAAAACTAAAAAAACATAAAAATATGTTAAATGGTTTAGACCTGAGAATTTTGCGTTAAACTTGCGCTTTGCACCTCAGGGTTATTCTATTTACTTTTACATCCATTACGCCTTACGTTCTTGACTATTGACTATTAACTCTAAAACCAGAAAACTTAGAAAAAGTAAAATTTACATGTGTAGAGAGGTTAACCTAACTAGGCCTATTTGCATTTCAGGACATCTTTATTTATATCAATAGCTCGAGCATATGTATTCTTACTTCTAAATCCATTTTAAGCTTGATGCCTAGAACACGTGACCGTATAATATTTGTAAGAATCTAAAACCAATTAATATATAAAGAAGAATCATGGGCTCGATATAAATGCTCAAGATTAATTCAGGCTGTGAATCTCTTCGGTGGCTGCATGGTATAAGGCGCACTAATATCGCAGTAGACTAGATTGCCGATGACGGGGAGATCAAGGTTTGAATCTCGATCGGGTTTACTGAGAATCGTTTTTCCAAAATTGTTTTCTATCCTACCTTAGCGCAATGGAGGGTACACTTACTATGAGTATAGCCCTTATACACTAAAACCATCATCGTAGTTAATACATAAGCGTCTTGCTCGAACGGGTAGTAAGACGTGGTGCTGAAATAGAAATCAGACTGCATCTTGCGAGTATCTTATTTATTAGCACACCTATGAGTTACCACTTAGACCACGTAGGCAGTAATGTGAATATATAAGAACCAATATAAGTTCTAAACTTCGCATATAGCACTGTGTTTTCCAGGGATCGTCTCATGGTCTGGGTAGTTTGTCATTAGTATTTAATTCTTACTTTATGTAAAACATATTTCTGTATTTTATATAAAAACTAAAGGCGCATAGTATAAAAGTAGAAAATATCTATGAAAATATAAATAAAAAGAAACCTAATTTATTTAAAAAAATTTTAAACAAAATGTTTAGTTGTCTATGAATAAATATTAGATGCAATTTAAACCTCTCCACCTCAAACAGCATAACCAAAATTATGATGATCTTTTTCAGGCTCAAATTTACCAACATTCCAGTACATTTTGGTTTTTTGGGGTGGGGGCGAAATTCGCTGTGTTTTCCACGGTTTTTTCCAGACATAAAAAATTCCACCTGTTTTCCAGGTGTGTGTCTACTTTGTTTTTCCATCGGTAGGAACGAGTTTTAAAGGTCAAACTTGTCTAGTCTGGTTTGCATTTGACATGGAGGTCAAGGTTCAAATCCCGGCCAGGTGTACTGACGGTGTTTTATTCTTTAACAGTTTTCCATCCTCCCTGCGCGCAATGCAGTGAAGTTTCCTTTAAATAATATCTTACCCATCCTTACTTCATCGACGTAATCAAATTCAGATTAGCATTAAATCCGTATGCCCAGCAACGAGAGATGCATTATTATTTTGGGAAGTTTGTTTTCCAAAACGTATCATAGAGAGCAATTTAAAGTGTTATTTCCCAGGTATTAGAAAATAATAAAAAATTCAAAAGATTTTCTTTTGTACTTCAAATTATAGAACACAATTTCAAACAAACCATAAATCCTTCTGCAATTTTTTAAAAATAATATGAATGTAGCTAAACTAATTATTCTCTCACTTAAATGTTTTATTTTTAATAAGGTTTAATTAACAAATCAAATCCGAAATAATAGTAATAAATTAGAAGCTCCCTTCAAGTGCGAACATAATATAATACTAAGTAGATTAGAAACAACAGTCACCAGTGTTGTCAGTCTGTTCGAGAATGACTGGAATAATTAGTTAAGTTCGAGGTAAAAGTTTTAATGAGCTCGTCAGTTTTACTGCCATCCTGATTCACACGAACACACACACAGAAGCGCTTTTTTTATGTTTGAAAAAAAACGCTTGTCGCGCATTCTTCTTTCTCTAGTCTGCCTTTCAACCACCTCAACCCCTTTATCCAAACTCTTCTCTACTACCCTTCCTCTCTGGCCTACCCTTATACCAACCCATTTTACGTTGATATTGTCTGTTTGCAGTAGACACTATTTCATACAAAAATCAACCATAGTATAAATTAGGAAATAATATAATAAATATATTGTCTAAAGTAGTGGTTCTAAAACATGTACTGCGTATTTCTCTCCATTAGGTTACCGTTAGTAAAAATAATGAATAATTGTTTGATATAATTATAGTTATTGGAAAAAAATAAATGAAAAATGTTTGAAAGCTTTAACACGTTTATTTTCCAGATAATGTAATGTATTACAATGATGGAGTAGAGTAAATAATGAATATTTGGTGGTTTATTTCATGAAACTTAAATAGTCATGGTCAAATAGAGGATACACTGACGCTCATTTCTTGTTCAACTGAGAAAAGTTTCTCAGCGCAGATTTGAATCCCCGTAAGTGTCAACAACGGGAACGTTGATTGTGCCGCGTGATGAAGAAAAAACTCGAAACACTGCTCTAAAAGCTGGATCTTCATTTATTAGTGTTATTTTTATCATGTCCTTTGAAGTTTTCTTATTAAATTGAATTTGTTTTATTTTTAAATATTGTATTGAGAATATTAGGTGGACAGACAGGACCAAAAATGAAGAATCCTAAGAATAGTGGGTGAGAAGAGAACCATTTTGAATGGCAAAACAATGTGGATTGGAAACATCCCTAAGAGTAACTGTCTTCTGCATGACGTCATATAAGTAAAGACTAAGGGAAAGAGGAGGTTAGGAATAAGGAGAATTATAAAATTAATCAATTTAAGGAAATAATAAAATGTGGTGAGCTAAAGGAGAAGGCAGAGGACAGGGCTCAATGGCATTTAAAATTCACTGACAAACGATCGATCTGTCACTAAACAGAAATAATAATAATATCTATATAGAAACCAATATTTATTTTTAATTATTTATTTCTTAATTTTTAATTTTAATAATATTAATTCTGTTTTCCATTAGAACAGATTGCACACCCAATTTATCATGAAAAGTAGCAAGTCGAACATGACGGGCTACTTTATGGTGCATCTTATAAGACAGGGCCACATTTTTACTAAATATGATAAGATAGATAACTTTCAGGGTAAAAAATTGTACACAAACATTAATACATTTCTAAGAAATTACACCTTTAAAACTTACTATTCTAGTCATAAGCAGTGGCGGTGTCTAAACAGATGAATGCGTTTCTCTCGTATTTCTTTGTTTTCCAATGTCGGCAGAATGGGTTTCAAATTCTCTATACCAATAAAGCTCTTACACACTCCCTTCCCACAAAAAAAAAGTACATGACTTATTAAATTATACAATTCGCATTCATAAAACTTAACTCATCTGCAAGAATTGTTCAGGTCTTAATACGTAAGTAATTAAGGCCCATATTGGACTTTAAAAAATCATTCTATCTTTCTATGATAAGTATACCAACGAGCCGTGACCTAGGGCCAGTTTCATGGTCATACTTAGCACACCCAAAGTTTGGGCAATACTAGACACAATACGACATCTACTTAACCTCGAATGTAAGGGGCCAGTTTCTTATATGAAACTGGCCCATTCAGTTTTGGTCTAGGTAGGTGTTCTCTTATTTAATAGTGCACTGCAATTATAATCAACTATTTCTGATTATGAAAATGGCAAATACCATGGATTAACATCTACGTACGTTTAAAAACCATATCAGGGCAGAAACTTGGTCACGTGATTAGGTCTGAGCCAATAAGAGGATCTCATCGCGATATAGGTGTTACCTATTTGAAGTTGTTTGAACATTCTGAACTCTTCTTGAAGGATCCAATCAAATTTCAAAACCAACTGACTCAGGCTTTGAGCAATAGCTTACAAAGTGATATAAAAGGAGGTGACTACATCAATTATTTTGAAATGATATGAATAAACTATTTAAAAATAAAATTTTTGTTTTTTTCTGTCTAATATTGATTTGTTTCGCTATACAACCAAACACTTTTTATTTACCACGGCGTTCTACTACCCGTTCGGGATGCACAGTTATTTTATAGTTATTCTGTTGGTTTATGGATCAGTAAGGTCATATTTATATTAAGTGTACCCACATTTGCGTAGAAAGAGAGGTAGGAAAATTATTTTAGAAAATAAACTCTTAATACACCTGACCGAGATTTGAATCTCGATCTTCCCGTCATCTTTAGTTTAGTGTACTGCGAGAATAGCGTGTCAGACCTTGCGGCCACTGAAGCAGGTACAAGGTAGTTTGATAATAATTTTAATGATCTGTTTATTCTCTCCTAAATAAAATATTCTTGATTTTGTTTTGCATTTCAAGGCATCATTTCTGATAGCGTTTAAATTGCTCCACCACACCACATAATCAGATTATGGTCTCCAATTTTGATGAATATGTAAATTAAGCTAATATAGATGTAAAATGACGTATAGAGTTAAAGTTGTACCCAGTAGAAAAATAGTCTGTCAAATTTTTGGCCTGTCCTTGTCACGGGGTTTAGTAGTAAAGTCCAACGTGATCTGTAATTTTCATACAAATCTTCTAGTGTAGATTTTTTTTAGAGACTTTAACGCCATTTTCATGATATCGGAGGGTTGCTCTTAACAACATTAAATAATTCACTGATTAATGTAAAATGCACACAGATTGCGGCTTCACTATTAACAATTTGGATACTTCTATATTAGACAATCCTCAAAGTAAATTATTTGATAAATAAAAAATATATCTATAGAAATAATTTTCTTTTTTTTTTTTAATTAGTTTAATGTAATTGAGGTTTTTGTTTTAAGTATGTTTGAAATTTGAAAATTTGAGGCACATCATCGGTGAAACATAATCATAAAATGATTGAACTTCCTTCCTTGTTATAGGTTTTCAACATTATATTATCAGCGAACATGAACGAAATATAATTAAACACTTTAATAGCTGCGATCATGTAGTTTTCATCGGAATAACAGCCAACAATAAGGTGTCCGAC
Source organism: Timema bartmani (assembly GCA_902151455.1). NCBI lineage: Eukaryota > Metazoa > Arthropoda > Insecta > Phasmatodea > Timematidae > Timema > Timema bartmani. Next base: position 72,389 of record CABFWB010000024.1, on the reverse strand, counting down.
GCTGATGCGTCGGTATTCGATTGTGGCACGTATTGTTTTACAGTTCACTCAATCCCGAAATTGTATGGTAGTACGTATAGGAATCATGTTATGACTAGACGTAATTAGATTGATAATTTATCACTCGATCCATGTATACCTTCCATTGAATGAAATAATTTCCAGCTATAATTTTAACTGTTCTTCATAAACCTATATTGTTGCCCTCTATTAACGAATAATCTAGTTTCATGATTTAATTTTCATATAAACAAAGTAAATTTAGGGTTCACATAAATGAATAATTATAACACGATTTAGATTTTGCATTTTCTTGTATAGCTATAATTTTGTGTTTTTTAGATATTTATATGCTCCTAGCTTCCATAGTGATTATTATTTTAAGAAACTTCCAATCCACTCATTTGTTTGAATTCAATACACGCACATATTACATTTGACTCCCAGGGACAAATTTAGACTTCAGATGAGATACGCGTGGGGCTTAGAGTTCAAGAGACTTATATAAGTTTATCTGATTGCCGTTACCAAAAAGCATTTTCGTAAACAACATTTAAGTTTCCTAACCCTATATTTGGTGTTAATTAAAACTATATGCCAATGATTCCCAAACAGTTATATTTGGAGGAATCCTTAAAATACTTCATAAAATCTCGGGGAACTGCTCCAGGCTAACACATATTATCATGTTCGACTGAACAGTACTACAAAGATAGGGATAGGGTGTAATGAGGTGTAATGGATAGAACTAGCTCAGGATAGGGATAGGTGGCGTACTTTTGTAAGTGCGGAAATGAATTTTCGAGTGCCTGATGCCATAAATTAAGTAGGTAAATTAATAATATATTATGTGGAAAGTGTGTAATTTAACATAAACAAACTTATAGTTAATAAAATTGCAAAGTTAGTATAAATGTGTTGAATTGATGTTGAAGTGGCACATTCAAAGTTCAGTACAAAATTCCATAATATTTAGGAAATTAAAAGTTAACTAAACGAATTGTGTAAATTAAATAAATTATTCGGACGGACAGGGAATATCATTACTCATGTTCCTTTTTAATGCTAAACTAGCGTAAATTATCTGTGAATGTAATACATTACATAATACATTAAAAAAATGTATTATCATGAAAAAGTGTTATTTTTAAAATATGTAGCTCAAACAAACCCGAACATATTTCTAAAACTTAGTAAGCAGGCTGTAGAAACATTTAATTATTATATTTTTTATCGTAGTTAAATTATTTGGTAAAAAAATGCCATCCATAACAATCACCTTTCCATACCATTTATATTTTAACGCAGACAAACATCTTAAACATTTTATTAACTAAGTAACATGTTGATTAATTGTAGAAGTGAAAGTGGCACCTGAACTAGTAAATTCAATGGCTTTATTGAGCTCTTCCTGCTATAAAAATAAAATAAAGTCAGTATTTTAATAATTACTTTAAATTAAGTAAAATTTATAGAATATATATTTGTTTATAGTTTTGCTCGTGTTATTTGAACCTATTCTTCTTTATTCACAACCCAATATAAACTTCTAAGTCCATATCAGGCTTAGTTTGGGTGTTCAGGCTATTGTGGCATCTACTCACAGATGCGGATAAGGTGATAAGAGCAAAATTTTATCTGATTGCTAGGCTACCTAGAATTTATTCTTCAACAAAATATGTATAATTTTGATTCGGTTACTATTTTATTAACATTTAAAATATTTGATGTGTTATAAACTCATGTATTTTAAAAGAATAGCAATTTTATCACTAAATGCAATTTTGCTCAAAATTTATGCTCTACATTTTATATATTAAACTGAAATTGACCAAATTATATTTAGATGATACACAGCAACAAAAATAGATTAATGAACATTTTGTTTACTGTTTTATTCCACTAGTTATTCATACAAAAACATCTACAACACAATACCTTAATAAAACAATTAACATATTTCGAAAAACTTTAATTTCATTATTCAACACAAAACACTATATTCTTTTCAACTAATAATTGTCTAGTAAGAAATCGTAAAAATATTAGATTACAAAATCAAAACTTATCTATAAGTATTTATATATATTTACATAAATATTAATATGTATGTATATTTATACAAATATATATACACATATTTGAATATATTTATACAAATATATATACACATATTTGAATATATTTATACAAATAATTATATATATTAATGCAAAAATGTGTATATATATATATATATATATATATATATAGAGAGAGAGAGAGAGAGAGAGAGAGAGAGATAGAATTATCATAAAACCCAAAAGAGTAGTAAGATGCCACGCTAAAAAATAAGAATATGTATATAAGTTTTGATATTGTAATCTAACATTATTACGATTATATAAAAACTTTTCATTTAAATCTCGTTATAGTATTTAATCTAAAAGCACTTTTATACATTAAAAAGCTTCAATTTTTTAAATAAATAGTGGCTAAATTTTAGCAATGAAATCTTATAAATATTGAAATTTTAAAACATTCACTTAGCTCACATGTGTTTTCCTAAATTTAAAATAGTTTCAATTTACTTTATACTGAATCCTATATATGGCATATGAATTTAACATACTTAAATACATATGTTTTGTATTTTCTTCATAGTGGAAGCCCATTGTTTTATTCATATTTATTTATTGAGTAACATAAATTATCCTTCTCACAAATGTCTCCTTACCTTACTATTAAGATAAGCTTTGTTTAATTTAATTACATTATGGAGCGAAAGTCGGAAAAGATGTTGGAAAATCAATTTTTACAACACCCAGTAAAGATCTGAACTTCAACCTTCTACTCCTCGGAAAAACAGACAAGATGATCCAAGCGTTATCTTCCCGTGATCGTTGATGCTTGTAACATGTTAATAGCTCATATTACTGATTGATGTTATACATTCAATGTATTTTTAATTAAATATATTTGCTAACATAACATTATAAATTTAGTTAGAAATCAGAATATTTCCCCTGTTCTACTATTACTCTCATTAAGCCTCCACTGATATGAACACAGTCTAAATTTCAAGCTCATATAGTCTGGTTTGACAGTTAAGAGATGGCCTAGTTTAAATCCTGGCTGGTAACATTGAATGTGTTTCTTTACTAAATGGTTTCTCACTCTCAAATCACGCAAATGTAGGTACTTTTCTATAAAATCATAAAATGTCATTGATTTAATATTTGTTTCATATAAATAAATTATATTTAAGCGTATATCCCAAACGGGTAAACACATGCAGTAAATTAAACTTTAAATATAGCACCGTTCATATAAATCTCGCTATAGAATGAATTTAAACATCACATCTCACAAATGTGTTTTCTATTCTTCCGTTGAAATTTATAAAATTATTAACTGGTAATACAATTATAAGAAGAAATCTCATCAACTTTTTACTGGTTTCAGATAAAAGTTAATTAATTCAAGCAATTGATTATTTTATGTTCACAACATGTCACTACCAATTTAAAGTATTGTGCATTTTTTCACTTATAATGTTTTCATTTGAACACAAATTAAACACATTTGAGTGCAGAGAGAATGGAAAACCTGAAAGAAAAATATCTTTAATTTACATTAGATAAGAATTTGAACCACAAGCTACAATTTAGGAAAAGTTACTTATACCGTACTTCGAAAGTTACGTGTTAGACTATGCGATCACCGAAGCGTATTATAATATATCAAGATTATGTTCAACTTGGTAGAACCTTAGTAAAACAAATATTATGTAAGCGTTTTAACGCAATACAGTGGATAGAGCTGTTTGGTAAAATCAGTGTTAAATTGGTAACTTTAGTTAACACGTATTAAATATAAATTAATTGTATTTATTTTTTATAACTTCACTACAAATTAAAGGGATTAATTGAAGGAGCTATTTACACTCCACTTTCCCTTATAAAGCCCTACATCTATTAAGTTAAGTTTATTGTTTAGTATTTAAATGAGACCAGTATAATTTTAGTTTTTTAGTTTGTAAGCACTAATTACATTCCAAAATCAACTTCACAGATTAATTTGTTATTTCCTCTCGTTTAATCAATTATCCTATTATAGTATAAAAGATTTCACTTCATGACATTTCTTGATACTTAGAACAATAATAATTAATAAGCTCGAAGGATCTTTTATTCTATTACAATTTATTACGTAGTGACCAACTTAAGTATTTAAAACAATAGAAAAACGTACACCAAAAATGAAACAAAGTATACATATTTATTGGGTTTACATATTATATATTAGTATATATATCAACCCTATGAATAAATGTTTTTTTACATTTGGATATACGTTGGCCTATTGTTTTAAACTTTAATTTGGTTTACGCCTAATATATATTTATTTATATATATATATATTTATATAAAAAAATATAATTATTTATACAACTTATATAGCTTCAATTTTGAATTTAATTTGATTTTTTTCCCTATTGTTTTAATATATAATTTCTTATGCTTCCAAATACCAGGAAGCGTTTGTTTCAAAAATTCTGCCAAGCTATCGGATTTTTTTTATGGGTTTCGTTTTTATTTCTCATAAAGATAAGTATCGATAGGCCAAAATTATATTTATAGCTGTAGCCACGTGAGTAATAAGCGCTGAGTCATCCCTGAGGCCACACTACAGTCAAATAAATTCAGTTTTGAGTAATTTGTGGTTAACTACAGCACTTAGTTCATCAGTGCGCAAAGTTATAACTTTTTACCTCATCGGAAGGTTTGATAAAAACTCTGGACAAATAAACACCAAATTCGCATTTTTTATAAATATTGCATGCTATATATACATATGCCCAATAGATACATACTATGGGAGTATGATGGAGCCTACATAAAGTAAATCAATTAATTTCTTATTTCTTGGCATTGATTTTTACTGCCCGCTTGGCTTCTAAGCATATGTACTAATTACGCTAATGCGGTAGGGATGAGGGAGTTTAATTTAAAGGATTTGCGCATTCGTTTGGAGGGAGAATTAAAACCCATTTTTGAAAAATATCTCATCTATTACAAATATAACGCCTTAGACCAAGGGGCTACCGAAGCTGGTTTAATTGATTTAAATGTTATTTATCTACCTTCATGTTTGGCTAAACAGCGAAAAACTCTTGAGTTTGATTTAAGAGACAATTTCAAATGTTAAATATGATCTTCCAACTAATCTTTTTTTCTGAATTTTACAATATTTTTAACTAGCTATGTTTAATTCACTGTCATTTTGAGATATATTTTTATTCATATAATCTGATGGTGAATAAGATATATGACCAAATTTTTAACATGAAAACCCTTCTTGATCCAACTACCCTTCAGTGGGACATCTGGTCAAACTGCCTTTATGGGGAATTAATTGGTGGATGGGGGTAATTAAATCGTACAGTTAACTTCCTAAGAGGGTTTTGCTGTTGTTTATAGATTTATTTTAAGATTTATGTTTAGAGGACCCTTAACCTTTGTCTAGAAAATAGAAATTCCTTTATTCCCAATCACATTTTTGGGAATTCAAACAAAGTTCTAACTCGTATTAGTGGGATGGAGGGCCAAGGCGTCAACATATTCAGTTCTGTTTTTTCATGTAATGAGAATGTCAGGGTTTTATTTAATCTAGGGTGTTTTATCATATAAAGTTTCCCAATTTCTCTCCCAACGCAAATTTAATTATAGTTCCACTAAATTTTAATAGCCACATCCATAATTTTTTAAAGTAAATATGAAGACAGTTCGAGAGAATTGTGTGTAGCGGAGCATCAAAAACGCTCTTACTTTTAGAAACATTATGTGCTTCATAAATAAGTGTTTTGAGAAAAAAAAATAGGTTTTAGTCTATTTTTCAGTATATGAATAGGTCACTTTAACAACACTACAACCCACTTCAATGGCCCCGTGGTCTAATACGCTACTCTTGCAGTAGACTGGATTGTCGATGTTGTGAAGATCGAGGTTCGAATCTCGGTGGGGTGTACTGATGGTGAATTTTACAAAAACGTTTTACACTTTCCCTCCAAGTAGTTGCGGATAGACCTCCTCTGAATATAACCTTTCTAGTCCCTAAAAAAAGTAGCGAAAATTAGTACATAGAAGTATATCACCAACGAGCAGTAAGAAAGGGTACTAAAAATACTACACAATGTGCATGAGTATTTTTATGTGCTTTTAATTTCTAATGTATGTAAAGCCGCCTTCAAAATGTATAGTTTACGTATTATTCCTCCAAAACACGTTTTGGTTGAAAAAATTGATATAAATATTTGACCAATTGCTTTATAGGTAATATTAAAACACATTTTTAATAGAAGACTAAAAAGAAGTGCCTTTACTATGATGTTTATTGAGAAAAGTACTAATTTCTAAGGTAAATGAAATAGGACAAAAGTTAAGGTAGGAATGTTTACAGTTTATTAAAATATAGAAAATATGTTTGGCCAAAATAAATGAAATATATCTTTATTGGATAAGTATGGTTTAAATTTTACTGTCTCTCAAATTCTCCTTTCTCTCAAATGCTTGGCTAGAGAATTATTGTGATCATTAAAAAGATCGAATCAAAGATTTTTTATAAATGTCCCTGAAACTGAAAATTGATTCTCGATATGCCATCTGTCTTTCTGTATCTCAGAAGAGAGCCGAAACCATTTTACTGATTGAGCTAAGAATTGGTATCTTGAGTTATTATATATGGCGACCCCCAAGGGGTCTTAGGAATTAGATATCTAACCCTAAAATTAATGGGAGTTTACTTTTGGGCAAAAGAGAGAGAACATTGCATTTATTGAAATCCACTTAAACATTTCGTATAAATTAGGTATCTAGACACTGTTTAACAATACAAGCAAAAAGAAAATTTTAATTTTTTCATGAAAATGACTTTGTAGGTGCTTTCCAATTTTAAAAAAAACAATTTTGAGCGTATATCAACAACTATTTGAGATAATAAATAACTTTTCATTTTAAAGATGTAGTAATATTAAACACAAAAATCCTGTAATTGAAAAATACTTTTACAATACAAATAGTTTCTGAGCTATAAGCAAATGTAGATATTAATTTAACCAGGTTGTAAATAAAATTGTTTGTTATGCCCTTTGATGAACAGAGTTGTACTTCCTTAATGTTTTAAACAGTGTGTATAATTTGATTTAAGGTCTTTCGTTGAGCGACCATGCTACTATGTGTATTATTTCGTTTCAATAATTATACGAGATTTTAGTAAATGTGTCTCTCTTAAGACAGAAGAGAAAGGAAGTGTATGTGGTACACCGTACCATTTATTTCTTGTTAAAATATATATTTTATCATAGAATCTGTTTTTAGCCAATTGATACCTTTTTTCTCGTTTTCCTTTTAGTAAACTGGTCTTAATTTTAGAGTTTGACATTTAGTTCAAAAAACAACTAGGTGGAAATTTATGAAAACCATATATACCAGGTCTTAGCCCGATCGGTGAAACGGTTTTAGCACTAGTCCGATAAACAGACAGAAGGTATTGCAAAATCCATTAACCTCATTTTATAAGTGAGAGATGAGAGATTACAAACGAAAGATGAGAAACTTATAATGTTATAATATATTCCGACAAATTAAGGTTTTTAATATTTGAAATTGCATAGGAAGAACTTATATTTGCAGGTAGAAAAGATACCTAATTTGTGTTTACGTATTCCTACGTAGGATCATATTATATAAATCTTTTTTTTAATAGATAACTATCCATAATTATAAAATAACGTTTATAATGTAATAGAGATTAATTTCTTTGTTTATTTTTGTTTATTTTTATATCTTCTTAAGAAAATGGGACTTTACATTTATAAATATTTCGTTAAAACGTAAGGGTTTTTTAAAGTATAATTTACAACTCCACATTTTAATTCTAATATTAATTTATGTGGTTCATCCAAATTTAAAATCTAACCCTATCAATGTTAACGAAGTCTAAGCCATAATGCTCACAATAGACAGGTGTCAGTACATTCACAATAGAAAAACCCCTGTACATTCACAATAGACTAATGCAAGATGCATTGAATGTAGTTTTTTATATAATGATTTAACATTTAGATTTTCCTCTTTACTCTACATTCTAGTGTGGGTATATTTTACTAAAATACTCTTCTCGTTCCCTATACCTAAGATCAACTCCTTATCAGACTTTTTGCAATAAATTAGAAAACAAACATAATGTTTGTGTGGTAGAATAAGTAAAATATTATTAATCTCCTTAAAAATTATTAGTGGACCCTTTTCTGTGGCCACATAAGCTAACGTGCTATTCTCGATATTCTCAATATTCACTCAATCTCTTAATCTCCTTAAAATCATTTTCTGAAAATTTAGATATGACACCTGTACACGGGAATCGAACCAAGGGTCTTTGGCTTAAGGGTTCGATTCCTGTGTCCAGGTGTCATTTTTCAATTTTCAGAATATTTTATTTAGATGGAGTATTCCTCACTAAAAAAGCATAAATAATAGCCTTGGCTATTTAATCCTTAAGATAAGTAAAATATTATCATCTTCTTAAAATGATTTTTTTTTCTAACGCGTTCTGTAAACTTTAATTTTCAAGCTGGACAATAACACGAAATTGTTTTTGATTCATTTGTTTTATTGCTATATTAAAAAAAAATAGATTATATATAAGAATTTATAATCGTGAGAATCAAGTATTAAAAATTTGTGTAGTAATTACTTTTTATTTATATAGTTCGTTTGTAACACAGATACCAAACCAAATATTCAACAATTCAAACTAAATACCATTTGATGGTACCTTAAACTTTTAAAAAGTTTCCATCAGCCTTTTAAACAGTAGAAAATATCTAGAACTCTTTATAATGATGGTTGGGAAATCGGTATTTGCAGTACCATATCCGCTCGGGAAACAATCAAATCTGGCTCTGAAAAAGAAAAAAGAAAATATATATTGATATTATATTTTTTTTAAAATAACGATTTGACAAAGATTTGATAGAGCTTCTAGTAACAATCTAAATAATATTCTTATAAAATAGGTTAACATTTCTAGGTTATATGGATAAATGTATAATTTTCAGTATACAGCTAAGAGAAACAGCTATTTTCCAATTTTTTAAAAATAATATATAATTTTAAATAAAATAAACAAAATTTAATATTCAGTAAGGTTTAAATAGATTTTCTATTTTTAAAATAAAATACAAAAGAAATTAAACGTTTTCGTGTATGAACAATTTGAACATACGTTTAAAATATTCGGAGGTAGTATCTAATACTATTTGAAATATCCTATTACGCTAATCACTACGATAAAATATCTAGACATAATATTTGTGAATAATATTGCCCCACTTGTCTTAAAAACCATGATTTTAGTTTGCTGTAGCGAATATTGACTCTTAAGAGAGTCAAATGCGTTTTTTATGTTAATGTTTTTATTGGTTTAGTACCTTTGCGATGTTATTCGAATCTTTTTATATTTTTATCCAAATTAAAATATTTAACTATGTTGTTTTCAATGGTCTAATTCAAAAGTGGCTAGGAACTTTAGTTGTTGAAAATACCCCGTTCCCAAACACAGATTACAAAAGGAATCAATAAAAATAGGTACTAATCAATTATTCAATTTTGTTAACTCTTATTACAATTTTCCATATGCAAACACAATTTGAATACGCTTGGTAAACTAGCAAATTCTTTAACCAGACGTCCAACCAATAATAATGTGAGATTTCATCGCAATCAGCGTGGTGGTTTTTGCCTTAAAAAGGAACATACAAAGAGCAACTTATTTTTATATAAAATAGATGCATAGGAAAGCTCAGAAGAAGGAAATTATAGGGATCTTCAAAATATTTTAGAACATATTAAATAAATGAGAAACTTACTTTAATTAAATATTTTATCCTAACACCATTAAAAAATTATAAGACTCTGTAGATACTATTTTTCTACTCAATATAATTTGAAATATATTTTAAATGCCTTATATTATTTAAAAATATTTTAAATCAAGTACTTACGAAGACATTGAAATAAAACCAGAATTCGGGCCTTTAAAATGATTATGCTAGATTAAAGGTAAATTGTTAGAAAGTTTCACCCCCTTTCTGTAGCTACATGCAAAGTTGTTAGATATCGTAACACCATCCAATAGTCGGCACCACAAAGAATATAATCTGTCACGCATAGCATGTGAGAATTTCTGCACGTCATATTTTGGTATAATTTGATAGGCTGACCATTTTTATGTATGTGTATGTAATATTGATTTCGGTATCTCTTAAAGGCTGAAACGGTCAAGGGCATCGCTCTAGTGTTAGACTGGCATGCTGAAGATACAGGGTTCTAATACCCCTTGGGTCTACTGTGAGTGATTTTTTATGAGTGGTTTCCCACACTTCTTCCACGGGCATAAGTGTAAAATACCTCTAGAATGCTTCATTTTTCGCTTCTACCCCATAACCTGACCAGGTAGTAAGACTTGGTTATTATATATAAACTACTTATATAATCTGATGAATAAGTAACCTGAAAGTTCATTGCCACATTTACAAAAGTACGCCACTTACCCTTATTTCGAGCTAGTTCTATCCAGTCCACCTCATTACACCCTATTTCTTTCAGGTCCATTCTAATGCTATCCAACCCATCTGCGGCCTTGGTCTTCACATTGGTCTCTTCGAACTAGCTTCTCCAGTCAATTCTCTGAACATGTTACCTTTCTCATTCAGGGTGCATGTCCTGCACACTTGACTATCCTAACAATATCTTGTGATGAGTACAGGCTATCTAACTCATCAATATGTAGCCTTCACCACTTAAAATTAGCCTTATCCAAATCACCTCGTTTTCGAATAAAAGTTAATTTTCTAGTTCTTTGGATTCAATTAATAGTGTTTTTCAGCACCACGTCTTACTAACCACTCGTAATACAGGATTAGAAAGGTTTAATTAGTATGTATGGAGAGTGGAAAACCATTTAGAAAAACCCTCAGTGCACCTGACCGGGATCCAAACCCAATCTCCCCGTCACGGCAGTCTATTATAACTCTAGAATATCACGGTTGCGTACGTGGCCACAGAAAAGGGTTCACTAATAGTTAAACATGAATTAACAGGACTCAATTATTTTTTTATAAACAAGTATACAAAGTATAATAAATTGATGTAGTCAAACGATCGTACATTTAATGTTTCGTTACTAGGGAATCTTAGAAGAGGGAATTAATCATTTTGCTACATATGCAGCCGTATCAGTTATCGTAATACAGTAGTATAATTTTAAAAATGTCAACTGCATATGGATTATGAACTAGAGCCTTTGCCTGACTCGCTAATGTTCAATTGATTCCTGCATACTGGGTATATTTTTCAAATTTATTAACTATAATTAAGTTTTAAGCACACCGTAATACTTATTTTACTATCAGGGGTATTTATTATGAGAATTTTAAACAAATTGAGTAAACTGACCTATTACTTACACACTAATCAACCTTAGAAACGACATAAATCAGTATTCTAAAATTTAATTTGTTATTTTGAAAAANAAAAAAATTACTTTCGACCAGACCGTAAATCAAACCTAGAGCTCTTTGTTCATAAGTCAGTCACAATGCTGACTTAGCTAAGATCAAAGCCAAAGTTCTTCAGTTATAACTCATTTGGAAAGAAAAAAACACTTGTTTAAAATTAATTATATATTTTTTGCCATGTTGAATGTCAAACATATGGCTTTTGGTTATGTTTCTTAATTTTGATCCAAAATAACGGATCTCAGCTGTAAATGAATGTGTCAAGCGTAGTCATTGTTAAATATTGCTCAAAACCAATGTACCTATCATTTATAAATTCTAAATTCTTAGCTTTAATATTTCACAAATCGACCAATGTTTAGAATATTTAAAGATAATTTGATAGCAACTAATGTATTTTACGTTGGGTTCCAAAAATATTCAAAGCTGACATTTTTTGGCTATCAGGGATTTTATGTTTAGTCAATATAGAATTATAACACAGAATGCAATCAATTTGAAATGAGAATAATACGGAAAAGGTTTATTTATTTATCATACTTGTGAAAGTTGTCAACTTATCGAAGGCTAAGGGGGCGGCCAGACTGAGAGATCCAGTGCGCGAGCGACTAAAATATAAAATAGAACTCATTGGTTGTAATGAGAGGTGGCCAGACTGGAACGCGCGAGCGAGCGACTGAACGCGCACGCTGAAAGATAGAACTGGTTATATTTTTCAAGTACGCACGTTCGACCCGGCACAGTCTAGTTTACAGGCGCTAGGCAATATTATTGTATGTTGGTTTATTGAGTGCTAGGAAAACTTCTCATTTTGACATTTTATATATATACACATTAAAATACTTCAATATTATCAAAGTAGGCCTTTACAAATAATAATCACCATTAGCGTAGAGAGAGGATGAGAAAACCACAACAATAAATCACTTGTTAAAACCCCCCTCTGTTCACTCAGCCAAGATTCGGAGCCTCCTCGTCAACAACTAACGAGAGCTATCTGATAATCATGCTCTCGCCAGTCTAGCCACCCAGTCGCTTGCGCGCTTGCGCACTCGCTCACTCGCACGCTTGTCAGTCTGGCCGAACCCTTACAGATGTAAAACCAAAATTGATAACCTAATATCGCCTTCCCCCCTCCCGTGGGCCAGATCTGACAGGATAGCTCGTGGGAAAGGGTAGACTCGGTGGCAAGGTAGTTGGTTGGGCTCGAAATGATACCGAAGGTTTTAAATTTTAGTTTAAAATTAGCACTAAGAGGTAGACACAAAGTGTGATATTAAATGTGAAATGAATAAAATATAAAATATTGGACACTCGTGATCGTGGAAGAACTGGCTTATTCGTCAAAACTTAGACTAATTGTCTGATTGACATGGTTTGAGACCTCCTACAGAACTCGAACTCTAGACCCTGGGCTTGACGGTATCCTCTAAACACAAATGCTACTGATGACCCGAAGACCTAATCTGCTATGGTCCGGCTCCGGGCAGCGTCACTGCCTCCGAAATATATGGCAATGTGTCAGACCCGATGTCAATAAAACAAAGACATTTATAGCCCTATCTGGCCTCACTACACCACAACTAGTGTAAGTTTGTTGTGATTGGTCAGCATTCAGCTTCGATGCTTTCTAATTAATTACATCAAGTTTGCTAAGATAGTGCCTTCAGTCACGTAGGTCCAACAATATTATGCAATATTAAGCACTTACGCTAATATTTAATGGTAGGGTGATTGAGGAATAAAATGGAGGACCTACAGTTTAACGTGGAATCCTAACCACGGTGGAGGCCTGGCATTTCACACATTCACAAGTGGTGATTAATACATGTCTTGTCAGAGGTGAAGGAAGGGTTTGGCAATCAGATAAATCTGTGCCGGGACCGAGGATTGAACCCCGGGCTCCTAGCAAAGAAGTCCGACACCTTAACCCTAGACCACCAGGTCACCAAAATTTTGTATGCTTTTTGCAAATAGGTTGGAGCTTGAATCTTATACTTTTCTCTTAAGGTGATTTATTATTATATTAATAACTGCTCTTTATCTAATCTAATATTGGTAGTTGGTCCTATCCAAAAATAATGATTAATTCAATTGAAAAAATTGTTACAAATTGAGAGTTTCTCTCAAATATATATAGATTAATCAATTATTCAAAGTGAATTTTCTCAGAACAATATAAGTTAAGATACGTTTAATATTATTTATTCATTATAAAATATAAAATTCTTTACCCAGGTGTGAAATCGACTCCCTTCCTTACCTCCCTTCCATACCCTTTTTTGTACCCTTCGATTCTGTCAAATTGAGTTTGCGTTCAGATAATGACCGTTGATTCGTCCAGTGGCGTGTTTAACCCGGTGTGCGTGATCAGATTGGCCTCTACCATGATGCTACAAATAGCTCAGCGTTTCGCGAACACACGACCCATTCTAAGAAAATCAAACACTGTATTCTTTTTTTTAACAATACCTACTCAATTCGCCTCCTAGATTTATAAATATCATATTTTTATTATTTAAAAATTATAGATTGTTTGACATATTTCAGTATCTGGGATAAAATAAAAATGAAATTAGGTATACTGTTTTTTAGGAATTGTAAAATTATTCATAAAGGATGCATAATCAATCTTACTATAGGCCTACTTACTATATGCTAGGGATAGCGAAATATTTAAAATTATGAGCTTGGTATGAGGAATCTAGAATAAATATTAATTTTACTCACATTTACTACTAATGAAAATGGCAAACTATTTAAGAAAACTACAGGATGTTTCACTCGCTATTGGTCTCTGATATTCCCTTATAACCTTTAAACAAATGGACGTAATTGGTGTAAGAGAACTACTCAGGGACTGAGAGCGAATGTAACAACCTGAACAACGTTTTAAGTTTTGATTTTACTTTAATCGGAAATATAGTCAATGTGAGACACATCCGCTTTCTCGTGTTTCTACTGGAACAGGTATGAGTTGTTAGTCGATAGTTTCCTAGCTAAAACTGTTTTATTTTGGGAGTATCATTGTAAATCAAGTTAATCAAATCCAGTTAGTTTATTGTGTAACTGGAACCACGAAAGTGGCTTATTTTGCAGAAGACATATCGGGATAATTCAAATGGAATAATTCCTGGATATTATTTAACTAAGGAAGTTGTTCAAGGACACCTATCCTTATGGCTTTGCGAGGACTCCATTGATGAGTTTCAGTAATATAACAGCAAATAAATTTAGGTTATTTTATACACACAGGGGGATGCGCAGTTATATATATTTTATATATATAATATATTTTCAGTCAGGTGTTGACCCTGTCAGTTCTAAGGGACTCTAATTTACCGGTACAGGTTGTCAGAAATCTTCTGAATACAATACAGTGACACCTGCCATGAGCACGATTTTGATTCTGAGATATCTGTTTTCTTTCTAGAACCTTATTGCAGGTCTAGTCCAATATCTTACTCCTGTTCCATACGATCAGAGAACATAATATTTTAAACATATTGAATGTGCGACTCTACTACAATATGTTGCTCATGATGGTTTGATCATTAAAAATATTCAAAGGTTAGTTAAATGTTGCATGCACTTTTCTAACATCTGCTAATAAAGTAACGGATATACCTGATGACGCCACTGCAAGGGCAATACGTCACTTAGGCCTAATTTTAGCCGACAAAAAATTAACGGGTAGAAACTTTCCTGCACTTCTTTCAAACGCATCTCAAAAACACTCTTCAAACTGGATATTGAACTCTAGATGTTAACTTGAGCTAAGCGTTAATTTGTTCTGCGTTCAATATAGACTCGTTTTATTACAAGTTTCATGTCTCTCGAATAGTCCCTTACGATAAAATGATCAGGTGAAGAAAGACCTTAGACCTTCACGGTCTCATCTAAGAGAGACCCTACAATTTGGTTGATTACAGTCAAACCTTTACTATACATATCAACATTGAAGTCAACCGCTTCAATGGCCGCGTGGTCTAACGCGCAGCTCACATTAGACTGGACTACCGATGTCAGGCAGGTAAAGGTTAGAATATCGGTCGGGTGTACTGAGGGAGGGTTTTCCAAAATATTTTCCACACTCCCTCCACGCAAACACAGGTATACTTTCTCTACATATAACTTTACTATTCCCTAAGACTATTAGCGTACATAATTGTATAGTCCAAACAGATAGTAAGAGGCAGTTCTTGGAAAAAAAACCCTTTGAAGTCCAAGATTTCTACCAATTGCTTTGTTTGGATGACGTCTAAAATTTCCTTCAACAACCAACATGATTTCTCTAAGGGCGAGCCAAAGGTTGAGAGGATCTATCACGTGACCGAATATTATTATAATAAAGAACAGATAGCTGATCGAGGAAGATAAGCTACACAACATGAATAAAAAATATATATATACACATAAACAATTTATATATATATATTAAATATATATATATATAAATATATATATATATAAATATATATATATATAAATATATATATATATAAATATATATATATAAATAAATATATATATATATAAATATATATACATATATAAATATATATATAAAATATATATATATATAAAATATATAAATATATATATATATATATTTTATTCCTGTTGTGTAGCTTATCTTCCATAAGATTTAAATATATATATGTATATATATATATATATATTTCAATCTTATGGAGCTGTTCCCGAGATCTAAGTTAGCAGGCACATTGTTTTATAAAAAATAGATATATTTTGATCAAAGTATAAATTGATAAATTATTTATTTAAATTTATGTATAAATGGTTTATCAATCATGTATATTATATAGACATATATTAATATAAAAAAATATCTTATTTCAACATCAAACATTTCAAGAAAAAATGTTTGCCTATATTTTCGGTTGTTTGAGACAATTTATGTCATAGTTCTAATACTCGCTAAAGATATTTTTTTACGCCATAACTGATAAATCAAACTTTAACGAGGCCTGTGATAAAATAAAAGGGAGAAAGACCCCCCTAAGTCGGGGAACGAAGCCATGACCCGCAACCTTACAGTCTGTGCGCACTCGCCTCTTGGATAACGGAGCGTGCAATATTCCCCGTAACCGCAGGAGACAGAAGTCTAAAAAGGTCTGGAATGGTTCCAGAAAATGAGAGATGAGGTGGGTGAGTCAGGATATCTGGCGCCTGGAGTTCGAATCCAAGTCTTGTCTCCTTCAATAACAAAACATAGTATATATATATATATATATTACAACGGCCCACGAAACTTCCTTTTCAGTAGAGCGGTTAGGAAGGAAACATTTGCTAAGAAGAGTCAAACATAAATTCTGGCCTATGGAATGGGTGAGAGAGTAATTCTTTGAAATATTTAAACATTGTAAAGTTATTCTAAAAACCCTAATAAACACATTCAAACCAAAAATCTTGGATGAGTAAATATAATCCTAATTTTATATTCAAATTTTATAGGTTCAAAGATTTTTTAAAACAAAATTTATATAAAAATATTCTAACTTAAAACTTAATATTAAATACTAATAACCAAGTAACTCAATTTAAAGAATATAATTTAATTGTAATTAATGTACAAATATCCATACCAACCCTTAGTCAATTATTGAATCCAAACTTATTTTATTTATGAAATCAAATACTGAAAAATGTTATTGAATAAAAGTTTTAGTAATTAATAACTAAACGTATTTCTATACAAAAATTAAAATTGTAAAACTAAATTGATAACAACGTGAAAAAGTGATTATTGTCCACGTTAATTTAAGTAAATTTCTTGGGATAAAGTAATTACATAATATAATAAATTATTTATATTAATACATATTGTCCGTAATAATTTACTCACGTTGGTAGTTTAGGATACTGAGATGTCAAACTTATTCATATGTGATTTATTTTGTCAGTTAAGGAAGTTAAAGGCTGGAATTTAGTTCGTGTGGGCTATTCCAAACTATTTTTCCACTTTAACTCCATGCAAATGCGAGTACATTTTCTTTAATTTCGGACCTATTCATACCAGCATCCATAGCGTAAATGTGATGATTGATCAGATGGTTAATAAGACGCTCTGTGTACAACGAAATTGTTGCTTATTCATTATGTTCTACTTGAAATAATAAAATACAATTAAACCCTTGAGAAACTTTCGCACATTAAACCTTCCCGCCGCCCCTCCGCACCACCCCCCCCTCCCACACGCACACAAATGTAGTCTTTTGTTAGGTTGTTGAGATCAAATACTGAGCGAAGTGTATGCACAAAATAACAAAGATAGTTTATTAAGGTGAACGTATTTACAATTTACAATACCTCTTTGAATACAATATTTGTATCAGAATGCAATCATCTTGAATTTAGACTTTTCTTTTAACTTGCATTTTAAACAAACTATGTGTTTTAACGTAAACTGAGTATATTATGTCAGAAGTCAGTAAAAAATCCTATCTACTGATACCTTATTCATCGATGTAGGCTTTGTATTAGTTGAGAAAAGGGGATGTTGAAGACAGAAATAATATATAATATAGCCTAAATATTAACAAATGATAGATCTTATACTCGTACAATGGTTTTTAAGAGATTCGATCAACTTGTATTTTTTTATGTTATAACATTTTAATTTTAGTCATTTGTGAAGTTTGTGAAAAACTAAATCTGTTTAGTACAAGTTTATTTAAATTGATAATAGCTCATGAATATAAAAAGATTTCTAAATAAACTATTACACAATGTTGTTTTTGTATCTAAAGCTCACAGAAGACATTTGTAGAGTAATATTAAATATGACAAGATTCCAAAGTGCTAAATATTAATAAGAAAACCTTACCCTTATCACTCACTGTTAATTGTTTACGTAGCCTAGTGTGATGTAGTCAGAATTTAAAGATAATCATTCTGCGAAAACAAAACACTGAGATAAAGGGCAAGCGTGAAAACGTCCACACACTTGATCTCCGTATGTTCAAACACCGAGCAACTTTTCTTAAGGCAAGAACCGCATATGATACATATGCATAGTGATACTTAGCACCGCGTCTTACTAACCGTTCGGGTTATACGCTTAAGTACTAATTAAGCTAGTTAGGAAATGGGAGGTTTGAATTTAGAGGAAGTAAACCCACATTTTCGTGGATGGAGAGATAAAAACTATTTAGGAAAAATCACCCCCAGTTCACCCGAGCGAGATTTGAATCTCTAACTCTCCGTCCTCAGCATTCGAACTCAGCACGAAACTAGCAGGTTAGCCGTCTACGCCACCGAGGCAGGTTGTTACATATTAAAAAGGATTCTATTTAAGTTAAAACTTAGCTGGTAAAACGATTTTGAGGCATAAAACTATAAGATACAGAGTTTTATTTAAGTTAAAATAAATGGTACGGAACTCCATGTGAATTTTCTCGCTCTATTGTTTGGAAATGGAGATGTTTACTCAAGATTCGCAATATAATATTAGTAAACCCGAGAACAAATTGCGCTAGACACACGTAAACATTTTTTAATTATGGTTTTATATTTCATAATTTTATTTTTAAAGAATTAACGACATCATTTGTATATTTGAATCAATACAAAATATCAATACTGGGTCCCCAAGGGTACTAAAATTTTGACTTCCGGTTAAAATTGTCGTAATTTTACAATGGGATAACTTATGGTTATTTTATTGCAATTACGTTTCTCTTTTATAAATTTTGACCAATTAAATAGGTAATTATTGATTATTGAGTCTAAAATGAGAGCGATAGAATCGTTTTAGCCTATTTTGAAAAAATAGAATTTCTCTCTTTTCATCCTTTAATAAACTGCTGTTAATTTTAGGGTTTGACAGACGCTGTTGCAAAAAACACTTTTTAATGTTCAGGCGGTCATGAAACGTTGACATTGATCAACATCTCGGGCTAGATTTTTTTGACGGTTGTTATACTATATTTTAAAGTGTTGACAAAGTTTAAAGAAAAATATTTTTGTGTATAGCTTGAAAACTTCTGGTTTATAAAAATATATTTCGAGTAAAAGTAGTTTATCATAAATAGATTCAAATGTTTGGTTTTATAAAAATATATTTCAAGTATAAGATGTTTATTATAAATAGATCCAAATGTATGTGATGATAAGTAATTTCATATCACAAATACTTACGGAGATAAAATTAAAAATTAGAATTTACACTTCAGGCCGGAACGTATTTTGACGAAAAAGTTGAGAGTAGCCATTTTGTTTGTAATATTGATCAAAGCTTAGAAGTGAAATCTAATCAAAATCATTAAAGCCGACTTTGATAAAATCGATTTTTTATCTTTCCACCCTTAATGAAACTACCATTAATTTTATGGTTTGATATCCAATTCCAAAAATTCCTCTCGGTAAACCTATGAAAACCCTTTGTAACAAGGTCTAGCCCAATCGATGCAATAGTTTAGGCTCCAGACCGATGTACAGACTTACAGATAGATGGACAGACAGACAAACAGACGAAAATTCAAAAACCACTTTTTCAGAATTGGGAGGTCATGAAACGTCGAGATTCATCAAAATCTCGAGTTCAATTTTTTTTTTTTTACGATCACAATACTTTCTCTACCTGTATGAGAGTGAAAAAGTTAAAATTTTAATACAAGAAATAAGTATTTATTTTCAAAATGTTTGATTTTATAAAATAAATCTCTCAAAATCCTTTTAAAATATTCATATTTCGAAGACTGATTTTGGTGTAACTGTTTAAAATATGTTTATAATTCATGTAATAAAAACCAAACATTTAACTACTAATTGAAACATTAGCAAAGTTTTGGTTTGATATTAGCTCATATATTATTTTATTAGCAATAAAATATCCGTTTATGTAGTCAATTTGATCATAACACCCACTAACATTGCTAGTAATTCCAGTTTGAAACTATTTGTGTCTAATAAAAAAGAAAAGGCTATCACAACTTCATTGCAAAAAAGTGGGACCTTTAGTATTTAGTTTGTTGCTCTGTAAAATAGAGAAATTAAATTTTAAAATTGAGTTAATTTTATGTTCATCGAATGAATGGGAATTATTACATGTGACCATTGTTTTCTTAAGTCATCAACACCGTTTAGTAACAATGAATATTTATCGACTATTCTCCACCAGGAAACCAGATTAATTAATTATTCATCCAAACAAACATGAACCGAACTAACACTTTCTACATCTCATAGATAAGCGCAGACATTGACTTTTAGGTAATAAATTGAAAGCAATATAAATGAACCCTTTAATGGAATTAAAATATTTTTTATATTTAATAATGACCTAGTTTAAATAGCTGTTTAAATTTTTTCATTGATTTCGAAAAATAACTTTATTCACATCGTTGATCAGATTATGGAATAACTCTCGCAACGGAGAGTGTCGGGAAAGCGGTCATTGAATCCAACCTAGGTTTTCTTAGGTTTTTCTTATTCTCCACTAAATGAATGTATACTTTCTAAAATTTCAGCTTCCTCATCCATATACAATATCATATGTATGGTATCCACAAAAAAGTAAGGGAGAAAAAATTACACACAACACTTATTTTCCTGGATAAACACTTTCATCTATTAAGACCTATAAGCACCCCAGGAAATATATTTTTCTAATTGATTTAAATATAACAGAAACCTCTCTTAGCGAAAGTTTAAAGTTCACTAGAAACGTCTAAGATAGTCGAACAGATAGCAGTGCTAATTCATGTTGAGCTAATATTTGAATTTCTACCCTCACTCATATGTACCCTTCATATTTAAAACATGGAGAGCCCGGGTGGAAAGTAAGACGAATTGATTATTAAAATTCCAATTATTTAAGTGAAAATAACATTAAAACCAAATCAACCGCAATGTTTCTATAAAAAAATTAAGAATAAATAAATTAAAACTTGTCTGACTGGTGCAAAACCAACTTTGAATCTTTTTTATTACTTTCTCTCTATCTTACAGGTAGAGAAAGTATGGTGATCGTCAAAAAAATCGAACTCGAGATTTTGATGAATTTTGACGTTTCATGACTTCCTGAATCCGAAAAAGTGGTTTTTGAATTTCCGTCTGTCTGTCTGTCTGTCTGTCTGTCTGTCTGT
>CABFWB010000024.1:0-49806 GCA_902151455.1 Timema bartmani | reverse complement strand
AAATCGAAATTTTAATACGAAGTGTTGACCCTTGTGGAAGACATTAAACTGTTTGAAATGCTCTTAGGTGGACAAAGATGCGCCTCTTTTCTCATTGATTATATATCATTGTATATTATTTTATGCGTGTTCTTATGTGGAGTGGTGATGATACAATGTACATTATTCCGTTCAGAAATCTTACGAGTTTATAGAAAGAGAGAGAAAGTCTGTGCGGTATGCCGTACCATTTATTTTAAAAATGATTTACTGTACGTTTCTAATCGTATTTATTTATTCAAAATTTATGAATGCATTTGGCGGAAAAGTGAAAGATGAACTACCATCATTCACATATATTAGACAAGATAATGCAATGAGATCCATGTGTATAAATACTATTATATTTTTATTTAATAAATTACTCATCGTACGACAAGCTGATTAAATGTCACTCTCTTCTATTCTAGTTTTAGGATGACGTGGAAGTTAGTATTTGAGTATAAGTTTTGTATTCTCTAGGTATTTTCGGCTAATGATTTTCCCACTCTCTCTCCACGTGAATGCTGGCAAAGCCCTTTTGAAATTTAACACTATCCCTAGCCTATTGATTTAGTAAAAAATATATATCTAGGTGGGTTTTATGATTAGGTGTACCAAAATGTGTAATCTAATAAAGGATAGGTACATCCAACGCTATGGAGAGCTTGTTTTAACTCCAATTCCAGTAAATATCATAGTTAAATTGAAGATATTTATCTCTAAATAATAAATTATTAGCAAAACTAATAATGTCCTATAATTCAGACATGGTGAACTTTTCCCACAAAGTTTTGCAAATTGATTAAATTAAACACAGCCTTTATTTCGCAAATGCACAATCATTTAGAATTAACTACTCTGTGTTAGTTTTACATTTAAAGTCGTCCATTCAAATGAGATAATCAAAAAATATGCGCAACTTAACAATTTAAAAAAAATCAAAAATTTCTTTAAATAAAGCTATTGATTTATTTTAAAGATAGCAACTTAATAAGAATGATCATACAAAGGTAATGTTGATCTATTTATAAGGATTAAGTCGCTTGAACGGTTTTGGTCCTTCCTGGAAGTAGCTGATGCTTTTAACGCTTGAATACAAACAGAGCAATTGTCTAACCACCACCGTTAATCCATTTTGGCGCCAATTCTCTAGATCACTAAACTCAGGGCTTGCTTATAAACTACTTGTATTAACGAAAGCTTCCCTCAACTTTTTAAATAAATCACCATGAAAGTTTAAGCTTCCTTTTCCTGTGTAGCTATAGAAAGCTTCATCCTAGAAAAAATATATAAAAAAGGATTTAATTATTTCTCACGTGTTTTTACTATAATAATTAATCAAAAACTAGATACCCTTTATATTTCAATGAATGAGTGGTAATTGAAATATTAACAGGTTTTCTATGATTATATTGTAACTGCTTCAGAACTATTTGATGATAAATTAACTCTTAAACTCGTTTGATAATGATAATATTTTTGAAGTAGAATCTCGACTGTCACAAACAACAACATTCTATATCAAAACAATAAGAGTTGTTCTAAAAAACATTCACAATCTGTTTAATTAGTCAGTACCAAGTACGCTTGATGCTAAACGTGATAAAACAATATTGTTTAAAACACAAACGAGACGTATTTGACGTTTATTGATCGGGGACTAGAACATTTTGGGGTATTAGAACATCTTCTGGTGATTAAATGTCTAATGACTAATTCGAGAGGTTCAGGAGACGGAAGCCCACTGTCATTAAAATTTAGAACTTAATTTCGTGGGTTATATTTCGTATAGATATCTTAGAGTATCTCAACCAATTGTGTTTTCAACTGACACATATAGAAACCATATAAAAAAGCCATCATGAAGAGGAGTCAGCAGGTATCAGCGAGAGAATAAAAATTTTCCGGGTATTGACCCAGGTCCTACTCACGCTAATACCGGTAGCTGGAATGATGTATGATGGTCTTCCTTTGAGCTTATCTATTATTTTAGACAAGACCATCATCACATTTGCCTGTGTTTGTCATGCTCAAGCTAGAGATTTTTTTCAAAAAACAATTTTAAGCTTCTTAAATTTTTCTCCAGGAACCTGCCTGACTATAAGCGCCTTAGAAAGGCGGACATCGATAGTATATTAAGATCTTCGAAAATAATTCAACCAAGATAAGTTCAAACGAAAAGTTAATCATTCTAATGAAGTTGCCTTCTTATCAAGGCCACAAAAGTTTACTGCGTTTAGGCTTTCATAGAAAGACGTTGATCAAACCACTTATGAAAAAACGTGATTCAAAACCCGATTTGTATGATTGTTAGTACTATCTTTTCTGAGGATTGTAAATATCCGAGACTATCGTAGATGTAGAGGAATGTTTCTTTGTTTAGCTAATATTCAATTTTTAATCTTACCATCTGAAATTACAATATCAATAGACCCCTAAATTCCATTGAATGTAACCACACCATTATTGGTGAAGACGTGGATAAACATAAAGTTCGTCTAGTTTTGTTTTATCAATTAAGATGAGATTGGAATTGTAAATCTCGGCACTATTTTAAATAAGATTATCAAAGACAATTTTGAATTTTCATTCCAAGTATTTATATTCATCTGGGATTTGTGCATGAGGTAGGAATGATGAAGGTGGGGTTATAGATCAAATGCACTCGCATTAAGATGAAATATACTCGCATTTGCATGGATAAAGTTTAAAAAGCCATTATAATAAAATCACCCAAATACAGAATTACGAAATTTGCAACTCTGACCGCCCCGTAGCCGACAGAACAAAACTAGACGAGTTTGATGTTAAATCTGTGTTACCATCAATGTTAGTGTGGTGATAGTCAATGGATAATAAGGGCCTTAAGCTATAAAAACAGTTCTCAAGCCACTCGACTAAACGTGTTGGCTGGATTAGCCCCTAGACAAAGTGCTTGCATTTCAGGAGCGGTCCATAAGAATCATTCTGTACGTACCGTGGTACATCTTGATACCTTGATATTCCTTGAGTCAAGGACTACTTCCGTAAGCTTGAGCATTTCAACAACAAGATGCCTGGTTCCAGCAATCCTCTTATCTAGGCTCATGCAAACTTTATAATAGACCCAGGAGGGCCCTTTAGATTTCCCAATGCTCTGTTTGGATAAGAGAGATGCTTATCACCAATAGTCCATTCGTGACACTCACCCAGTCCTCCGTAGATTACTGCAATCACTCATAGTTATATGAACACTTGTAGGTGTGATATTGTTTTATTTATTTGTGTTTACCAACTTTTTTTAAAAAAAATTATCGTGAACCTTAGGAGAAAAGAATATTTGATCGTCCAAAAATTTAACTCAATATTTTGATGGATATCGACGTTTCATGATTGAATGACTCTTAAAAAGTGTTTTTTAATGCTGTTTGTCTTTCCATCTGTTACTGAGACCAGAGCTGACACTCTTTTACCGATAAGCTAAAAATTGGTTAAAAATATTTACAAGGTCCTAAGAAGTTATTTGTGGAATTATCTCTCAAACCCTAGTCCCGGGTGTATTTTGCATTACAGAAAAGATAAAAAAAATACTGTTTTTATCAAAATAAGCTTTCAGGTATATGATTAAATACTGTATTCAATTATTAATTATAATTAAAAAATGATGCATCTCATTTTACCATTTATTATTCTATGAGCACTTTACAAGCGGAAATTTTCATTACCAATTCTCTCTCTTCACAACCCTTTGAAATACCAAATAACTTGTTATTGCATAGTTGACCTATTCTTTCTCTTCACAACCCTTTGAAATACCAACTAACTTGTTATTGCATATTTGACCTATTCTCTCTCTTCACAACCCTTTGAAATACCAACTTAACTTGTTATTGCATAGTTGACCCACTCTCTCTTCACAACCCTTTGAAATACCAACTAACTTGTTATTGCATAGTTGACCTATTCTCTCTCTTCACAACCCTTTGAAATACCAACTAACTTGTTATTGCATAGTTGTATTGATGTTAAAAGAAGTAATATCGTATTTATTATATATTTTCAAAATTATAACAAATTAGATATATATTTTTTACATAGAGCTTTGGGAGAATTGGGGTTTCATGGACATACCTTTGATTTAATTCCAAATAAAATACTAACGGAACAACTTTGAGCTACATTTAAAGTCATGGTGTGAACTATGGGGTAGTAAATGGTTTAATTAAATCTTGTGCTACCATAGTGAAAGCGACCAAAAATACTTTCAGTCATCGGAAGTCGATCCATACCGTTGTGAGCTCTGTGGTGATTGAAAGTTACAGAGCCTCCACCCCCACCCTCATCTTCTACAATACTTGTTCTCGTCACAGGTTGGGACTCCTTTTCAGAGTCCTCATTTCGAAACCTCATCCTAGAAAAAAAAACAGTTATGTTTCGACATGGATTTTTTAAGTTAGAAATAAAGGAGACTTCAGAAAATATCACTGTTTTTTCAGTGTTTATACCAACATATTTTTTTGGTCTAAATGAATCAAGTATTGCTTCAGTACAAACATAGAGTTTAATTTTCTTCACAAAGCTTCCTCAACATTTCTTTAATATCTGTTAATGATGTCCTGAAATTTAAGGACAACATTTTATCTTAATTAAAAAAGTGTCTCATTTAAGGCAGTATGTTCAAGACAGATTGTTAATAACTTTTGATATCACAAGGTAAATAAAATTAAACTCTTTTGTACGAAAGCAAAATTTGATTTATTTTGCGCAAAAAACATGTTTTTCTATAAAAGCTTCAAAAACACTTGCCTTCTATCGCGTTTCCTAAACCCCACCAAACATATTTTAAACATCAATATACCTACCTACCAAATTTATTTTACAAACATATTTATTTGACAAACATTGTTATTACGTAAAGCATTTAATTAATATTTTAATCCTCCTTAACGCAAATTTTACTAGCAAAAATTTTTAGATTGGTAAATGTTAATTCAATATTATCATTTTACCTTTTGATATTTTTACTAATCCATTAAATACAAATTCTAAATATTAAATCAACTTTCATTCATTTGTTTTAGAAAACTTAGAAGTTTGTGCTAAGCTTTTGAGGGGGGGGGAAATAGTCTCATAATAATGTATTATTTCATTACTAGAAATAAGTTAGTCTACTTAACACATTAGTGTTTAGAAAAGTTTGATTGGGGAATATTATAAAATCATGACACTATACCTATCTATCTGTACCGTGGACTACAGTAGAAATCAATTTTGGATTTCATTCGAGCACTATTTTTAGATAGAAAATTATTGTAATTTCAAATTAGATTTGTGAGTTTAACCCTAGGTCTTAAATTAATGGCAGTATAATAAATACTGGTTTTTGAAATATTTAAATTTAAAAAAATGCTTTAAGGATTAACTTTAAAATGGATGTATAGGGATGGTTTAACATTATAGTTTAACTTGAATAGTGCAATCTCGAAAAAAAAATTATTTGAGTGTAGCTAACTGGTAATCTATTGTTGGAAGAATTGTTGTTACAAATTAATTAGACTTTTTGAGAAAGTATAATTGTGCCGTTTTATTAATTATTTAAATGTGAACCAGTGGTGACATATATATTGTCATCAGCTTTAATCTGGATTGACTGAAATGTAATAATAAACTGCTTCTTCCTCTGAACTATCAATTTGACTAACCACGATCACCGTTTATTTAATTTAAAGGAAAATGTCTTCCACCAAATATAAAGATGACCATTTA
The DNA here is from genome assembly GCA_902151455.1 of Timema bartmani. NCBI lineage: Eukaryota > Metazoa > Arthropoda > Insecta > Phasmatodea > Timematidae > Timema > Timema bartmani. Next base: position 44,040 of record CABFWB010000024.1, on the reverse strand, counting down.
AAGCGTCCACTCACATTCGGAACTGACCACAACCTGCGAACCAACAATGCAATGGAAAAGCAGAGAGTGCAGAATACCTGGGCATCACAACATCCGCCCTGGGAACTCTTGCCACGTGCGTGGGCACGTGTACCATTACATTCATCAGCTCGTCATGGTACATCCCCCCACCGCACCCCGCTACCAATGACGTCTTGGGAGGACTCTCCCGTAGGAGCTCATCCAGAGGGAACTGCTGTGGCCGAGATCTGGGGGCCGTGACACCCTGAGACGCCAAAGAGCGGCGCTTGCAGATGACGAGGCCAGCCGTCACGAAGATACCACCCAGGATGAGGAAAGCAGCAGCAACCATCACGCCCAGAACAACAGCCATAGGTTGAGTGGATGCCCCACTTTCTGCTTCTTCGGATACTGAGAGACAAACACAAATGATATACATTTTGTATATAGGCCTGTGTATAAAATAACTTATACAAATGTTACCTATATATAAGTTAAGTGAGAAATTGCAACCTTGAAACGGGAATCCAGGCTTCACGCTACAATGTTCTGTCGTTAGCTCATCCTTGTTTGTCTCTTCGTTTCCTTAAGCCAGCTGTTTTGTATATTTTCTTGCATGTAGATAAATGCATACGTGATAAAATATGTATATGATATATATACATATTTATATTATATATATTATATATAAATCCTTCTATGAGGGGTATATACGTATACAAATATTGACATATATGAGCTGTGATACAATTTTATTGCAAGTGTATATAAATGACATTTGCAAACAAGTTCGGTACACATATGCTAAATATATAAAAATTACATTTGTAAATATATTTATAAATATTTTAACATATATGCAACTATATACGCATGAAAATAGGACTAATGGATTTTTGAGATGTCAAGAAAGATTATTCCTCAAGCAATTCAACAAAAGTTCACCATCTACTATGAGAGCATCAGTTTCTATAAACAGGCTTACAGGCTAAATACATTTTCTTAAATATGATATATCAACTTGGAAGTCAAGTATTTGACTCTTTCATTGTGCATTAGGTGCAGTTTCTTAGTGTTGATTCTGGTCTCACCTTGTCCGGTAAGTTTCTCCATGGCGGTTGTCAACCTGACCTTTGGGATGATGACAGGAGGGTCACTCTTGCCCCAGTCATTTCTGGCATATACTGCCAGCTCGTAGTCTTTGCCCGTCTCCAAACTATGTAGCACGAACACTGGCTTGGCTCCCAGTTCTCTGAACATAGATTATACTAAATTTACTCAAAATTAATGTCAATTTAATGGGAGAAGCAACTTGATCCTTTATTGTGTTTATCCTTAGAAAAGGCCTATTAGCGTCTGATAAGTCATCAAAGTTTCTAATTTTTGAGATTTTGTCTAATATTTTTTCTCCAAAGAAATAAAGTATTGTTTTAAATCAAAATAAAGCTTGAGTCTAAATGGAATCGAAAAAGCAAATATTTTATAAGTTTTATCATGGAATAATATAAATCTCGATTCATACTTTTGCTAAAAACTTAAAGAATAATCTGAATGAATGTCCTCAGCAGTTCAAATGCTTTCGTAAATGTTTTTGAGCAATCATGGCGTTAACCAAATGCTAAAAGAGGCTTATTAAAAACACATTCAATTTTATAGGCAATAAACAGTTATTTAAGACTAATATCAAGATGGAGGTTTCAAATTATTGTGTTTTAGTCTTGAAATAAACCTAAACAAAACCAGTTTAAACACACCCTTATTATTTAACGAGATATTTCACATTAGTAGATGCAGTGGTCTTATAGCATATTATAATTCTGCAGACATATGCGCACTTATTGAGTATACTGGTTTAAGCACATTTTCACATTGTGTACTTTTATACCCCATTTGTATGCTTGGCAGCATATTAGCCCTCCAGAATCGTAGATGACTGTGTTATATGAACGCCCAGGCAACTATTGTTCACTCATAGCTATGAAGCTGACGTTTCAAATGACAATGACAATGACAACGGGACGAAACCTGGATTGCTAAGTGGTAGAGAAATGATGCAAAGCCAAAAATTTTGGGTGTAATTTCTCTGTCAGCGTATAACTTTATGCTTGGTTTATATTAATTAGAGCTCTGAATTTCACACATATTTATCATAGATATGTTAACTACTTGAGTTTATATTGATTAGTCAATTTGTGATTAATTTATTGTCAAGTTTGTATTTCTTAAATCTGATTTATTCATGAAACAAGATTTTTAAGGTGGTGCAAGTAAGATAAAAAAATTCTAGCCAGTTTCCATAGTATCTCTTTTACATAATTTGACAAATTATTTTATGAAATAATCTCATAGTTGTGTCAATGCATTTGAAAATTATATTTATATTTATTATGTTCCTGTTGATACATAAACTAAATAAAAATATCACAGGAAATAAATACCAACAGATGTAGTAGCTCTGATAATAAGGTAGAGATTTAAAATACCGATTTTGTAGACATAGAAAATTTAACAATCTCTTTAGCTAAGAATATGAAACTGAAATAGATTCAGAAGTTTCTTAAGATAAATAATTTTTCTTTAACAATCAAATTTCCAAAGCAGAAGAAAACAAATCTGAGGCATCCGTATCTGAGAAATAAACTCATCACAGATCTAAGCATTAGAGAACAATAAATGATCAAAGATTGAGATTTATTTAAAGTCTTATAGCTTGTCAGAACAATTCACACTTCACGCGTACTTACAAAGAGAGAAATATGAAGTAGCATTCAAATCAAAGTTTTGATTGATTATCCTACAACAACAAGCTCTTTAGCTAACTTTGATTGTTTCCTTCGATTTGTACTATAATTTTACCTCTAGTCCTTTATACCCTTGAACACCCATTCACAAATTAGTTAGTGTACACTTTTTAAAATTTTAATAAATATTAAAAAAACGAACACAAGGCAAAGGTCAAGTGTAGTGAATGGAGGGGGAAGGAAGGGATTTATAATAATTCAAGCCCATGACCTCCAAATATCTTGAGACTCCTTTCTGAAATAGGTCGTCTCTCAAGATGGAACTTAAGTTCTTCTTTTAAAATAAAATTTTGGTGAAATATAGACAAGGTTGTTAGCCCAGAATTAAGATAAAACATTCGAAATTTTATTTTATTTTATTTTATTTTATTGGCGACAGATACTATAGCGTATCTGCACCTATTTCGTACTGTCCCAAAGATACGTAATAATTTTTTAGAGCTACTACTATATAATTGTTATTATTTAAAAAATTTAAAACATTGCTAGCAATCAATTAAATAAGAAACCAAAAAAATAAACATATAAAAAATTCATTATTGTATTATATAGCCAGGATAGCAAAGGAATATTGTTTTTTGAAGGTGACTAGATTTTTATAAAATAATAAATTTCTTATTTCATAGTCTCAATTATTTTTATTTCTTTGAACAGAAAAGCCTTCACTTCACATTTTAAGGTGACAAACATATTAGCAAAGTAGAATAGTATGGAACTAATTTCTAATATGTTCACATAAGTCCAAAGTACTAAACTCTATCTTAATTGAAATATAGCCAAATATTATGAAAGCATACTAATAAGAGATTTGTTAGTACTTGTTCATTTCTTCATGAAAGGATCTCAATCAACCTAAAGTTCACGTAACGTAACGGTACTCCTCTTATATTTAAATGGAAATTTTCTCGTTGCAAAGTCGATATAACGTTCACTTAACGTGAGGTAATCTTTAACGTCTTGTTTCTAACGTATTCCTAAATAACAATCATGCTACGAGCAACGTCAACACGACTATTTAATACTTCACTAGTTAGTTTATGTTGTGTATACGACTTCATATCTATAGATTGTTCTTTTACAAACAGACGGTCTTGGTTTCTTATTACACTTTATATACTTACTAAATGGCACCGGGAACTTGAAAGTTTTTACCGCACTTATAAAGGTATGCCACCTATTCCTATCTTGAGATAGTACTACCGAGTCCAACTCACTACATCTTATATCTTTCAGGTAAATTCTAATGTTCTATTCCCGTCTGTGTTTAGGTCTTCCCAATAGTCTCTTACCATTGGGTCTGGCAGTCAGTACCCTGAACAAGGCTCTAGGTTATCCATATAACGCTACATGTCCTGCCCAACGTAATCCACGAGACTTGATTATCCTAACAATATATTTTAGTTATATTCATTTTAATTAAAATAAGGAGAAATATGACATTAGTAATAGAAGGAACGTCCTTGGTAGAACGATTATTAATTGATTGTTACACTTCTTTAGTCATTTAAACAATTTAAGTTATGAATATAAGGAATTAGATTATTAAATAGAAATTGTTAGAGCAAATGAAATGATTTAAATCAATAAGTGATTTAACCATTATATTTGATGGAGATAACAAGAAATAAATTATTCAAAGAGAAAAAAAAGAATAATTAATCTTTGAATAATTAATTCCTTGCTATCTCCATCAATTAATATTGTTAATTCACTTATTGATTTAAATCATTTCTCTTGCTCTAACAATTTTTTTTTAGTAAACTAATTTCTTATATTCATAGCTTATAGTGTTTAATTGACTAAAGAAGTGTAACCTTCAATCAATTATCGTTCTACCAAGGACGTTTCTTGTTATCTAACTAATAATATCCAGTGATGAGTGCAGAATACGTTATTCGCCATTATTTTACTTCCACTCCCCAGTATTTATTTTAACCCTTTTTGTACCAAATATAATTCTAAGCACCTTGTTCAAGAATACCCTAAATGGGTTTTTGACATGGAAGGTGAGAGAGCATTTTTCAAAACCGGAGAGAAACAACGGGTAAAATTATGGTTTTGAGTACTCCTGAGTTTAGAACTACTTCAAAGTAGACAAGATATTAACAATTTACTGACAAAGTGATAGTATGCATTTCCCAAATTAATTGTATGTAGTTAATGACCTATCAGCCTTAACCACTAGAGTTACATTTCAGTTATTAATTATATTTTTCAAACGGTTAAATTACTTGACGGTGTAATTGTCGAGTTTTCATGTTGCGTTACGGAAATCCTGATCCTGACTGTTTCTTTACGTTACATGAACTTTCAGTTAACGTTACGTAAAATGACCGCTAAGTCGATTATCCCACCATGAGTAAGACATAGACGGCCATCTATAGTAGGAATAATCTCCTCACATGTAAATCGGAGGTCCTGTGATCCTAGAACGAATTCCTTCATCGTTCATGGTGGATGTGGCCCCGTGAGGGATTTGGGGTTGAAATTCTGTGACGCTGGGAGACTCGGAAACCTCCAATAAAAAGTGTTGAGGTAGGTCGCCATCGAACCCTGGTATGCATGCCACTTCCAGACCTTCGGATTCACTTCGGTTTCGAAGTACGCAGTCTTTCGGTGGCTCCGGTAATTCTGTAAGGGAAAAGGTGAGATTTTTTCCTGAGTCAGTGATTCTGCGGATTTTTCCCCCCACAAAATCATGGATAGTCACTTATTTACACCTATGGGATGGAGGAGACATGGGATACTAAGTTTATAATATGTACACATATGTTTTATCATAGATAAATCGGGGAAAACTGAGAAAAATAAAATCGTAAATTTAGTACATACTGTGAACTCTAGAGTCTATAACCATGTCATCACTAAACCAATCTAAAACAGGCTTACGCCTGTTTCCACTTGGTTACTGGTGATTCCATAGAAAACCACATTGACGTATCCCACAGTCTTTTAAACTTTGGACACCCTGTACCGTGTCAGTATCTGTCCATATTTGGTACAATTATCTGCGTACTACATGATTTAATCCTGGTGATTATGTTTGTATTGATCAGGTCATGACACGACTCACACGTGATGGGTAGACCTGAGAGGGACAAAGTGTCTCCCTGGCCCCTCTTACCTCCTAATTGGAAGCCGAGGCCTACCTCGTCAAGGGGCATTAAATATTTACAACACAAACGAGAGCTTGGTACGTCCACTGTGATTCTATAATTACAGTTTGGCTGGGCTTCCAGCCTGCTGTCGTCGTTACTGGTGTCCAAATGATCGAGAAAAAATTACTGACAACTTAATTCCTTTGAATCAATAATTCCAAATACAAATTATAGAAATATATATAGTATATACCAACATACCACCCACAATGTCATTAATGGGCTCCAAGCAGTAATGTTCGATTATTACATGGCGATTAGGTCAAGGTTCGAATCTCACCTGGTTGCACTGAGAGTGGCTTTGTAAGTCTGGTGTTCTCTAACTCTCTCTAATCTCATGAGAATGAAATTAGTTCAATATACTTACCTCTTCCCTACTTTATTGATTAATCTGTTTAGTCATTGGTGATAAATAAATAGTTTATAAATATGACCAAAATGTTAAAAATATGGCTTATAAAATCCATAGTTTTCATAATAATATACATAATAATTACATAATATACATAGTTTTCTAAAGAATATGTTTAAATATGTTTTATAATTTTTAAATAATTCGATAGATTATAATCTGCCACACTGTTAACAAGGGTTTCTTTTCTGCTAAAGATTATTTATCAGTCATCACCAGCATTGTTCTTAGCACAGCGTCTTAATACCTGTTTTGGTTTAAACACTTATTTATTAATTATGCTATCTGGATAATAACGAGGAAGGTTGAATTTAGATGAAGTAAACTCACATTTGAATGGAAAGAGAAAGTGGTAAACAATTAAGGAAAAACCACTTTCAGTAAAACCGACCAGGATTGAGCCATGATCTACCTTTCATCGGCTCTCTAGTCTATTGCGATAGTGACGCCTCAGATCATGTGACCACTGAAGCAGGTAACCTAATTATGTCCACTCAACCACGTTGGGCTGCAATTAGTTAAGTTATACAAGTGGCCCTTGTGCACTTTAGTCATAGGTCAATTATTAATGTGTTTCTGATAGTTATTAAGTATCCAAATATCTAATCAAAGACACCGCGCCTTAAACTATGAGTAAGGTTTAACATTTTTCTATAATCTCGTCTTACTACCTTAAATAATAACTCTCAGCAGGTAATGACATGACCTCAGGATGTATCAGGGGTAGAACATTTACCCGCCTTGTTAAAGTTTCTTGTTTCAACTGCAGGGTCTAGAAGTATATTTTCATGTACTGTTAAAATAAATGAAAATGAATATTGTTGAAAAATAAAATATTTGTGAATAACCTGAACTTTTTGAATTCATATATCTACGAATTAATCAAAACTACTAGCTCAGAGGTAATCTTTAAATTGCTATCGGAACATACTGTACTCTTTTAAACACATACGTTATAATACGGGGTAGAGAATTTCTTATGTGTAAAGGCAGACTCTCTGCTTATAAAAAATGTTTCGATGCCTACAGTGTGGAAAATTTCAATTTTATGTTAAGAAAATTCTAAGGGTGTGCGAAGACCACCTTTTAAATTATAAGTGAATCCAAATAAAATATATGAAATAATTTCTAATCGAATTAGAGCTAGTATATTTTTTGGTTAGTTTTTCAATTTTCGGAAATATATGATATTTTGCTTATGTATTCGTATTTCATATTTACTCTAGAATCATTTAGAAAATATTTTACTAACGATTATTAGTAATATTTCATTCTTATATTATGAGCTAGGTTTATACTATAACATGCAATTCAGTTTATATTTTTTCATATGAATATTAATAAGAACATTCATATTGGTAATAACTGTACAATGTACATAAATAAAGTATTCGAAGCTGATAATATATTTTTTAGCCATTTCCAAGTTTCAAAAATTTGCGAACCTCTATAAATACTAAGAAGGCTATGATTATGTAGAACATTAATGTGTTTATAAATTTTTTAACAACAATAAGAGTATATTTGTTTTGTTGCAACATTTAGTAAGCATCCGAAGCACTAAGAAAATATGAAATAAATTTTTTTAATAAAAAAACACTCTATTAGACAGCCTGTTTGCCACGTAAAAACAAAATAATTTTCAATTATTATAATGTTCTAGCAGTTATTATAAAACATCACAACCATTCATAAAATATTACAAAAATAATAGTAATAATAATACAGTCAAAAAATCTTCTAGAATCTTGTAATCTGGTGAATACTCTGCACTTTTTAAAGAAGAATTGCACTCTATTTCTTGAAAACATGCAATAAAAATAAATTTTATTCAAAGAAAAGTCGTGAAACATTGGAATGAGTGTGTGTATGTATGTGAAAGTTGGTCTTTTTTTCTTTCTTTTGGAGGGTTGTAAGGTTTTGGGAAGAGGTTTGGTTGAATAGTAAAAAAAAGGGTGGTCTGGGGAGGGGGTAAAAAAAAGTCGTAGAAGGTCGGTACATGCAATAACTCGTCCGACTACAAAACAACCCTAAGATTTCTGCTCGCTTGTTATTCCGAATGCGCTGGTTTATATGAACGTGCCACGAATCTGTAGGTTAGCGCCAGGAGGAGGAATAAGACTGGTCTTTTGAAGGTAGCAACCTTACATCCTTCCTCACCCTTTCATTCCAAGCAACCCCCAATCACCTCTGCAACCAATGAATGCAGAAGTCTTAAACGCAAAACCCACGTTCAATCAACCGGATCCAAGCACCCGCAAAATGTATTAGGTTAATCAAGTCTTTAGTAAAATAATGTATACATTTTTGTTTAATATTTCTTATAAGATAGGACTTCCTCCATAGTTTAAAGGTCATAGTTCCCTGCTACAGATCTAGAGGTCCTAGCTTCGATACCAACATCTCCCAAAAGTTATTTGTCAAGCAGTGGGTTTGGAACGCGACCAAACTAAACCCAATGAGAACAAATTTAGGAGCAACATGAATAAATAGGTAGACGATCCAGTCTAGAAAACAGAAATTAATGGGTGGAGAATTTGTTGTACTATCACAAGACACCCTCCATCCGAAAATGTTGAAACTATGATCGCTAATATGTATAGCTCGATTGCGAACTTAACCCGTGGAGTTTTTTTTAAACACGTATTGCATACTAGCCGGGATGTCTGCATTTAATTACACTTGTATGAACTGGTAGTAAGTAATACGAGGTTCTAAGAAAAGTTACAGTGGTTAGGTAAGTATGAGGAAGATAGAATCTGAAAAAAAAATTAGCTTCACTTGCGCAGAGGATGGCTAAAACAGCATTTGAAAGGCAAAAAAATCCACTAAGATAGAATTCCAATCCTGACCTCCTTTTCATTGGGCATCATTGAAGCTGACATTTATCTTACATGTTCACCGATATAAGTGAAGCAATGATATTTTTTTCTCGTAGTTTTTTTTTCCTAATAAGGCTTCTTCCGATGATCACTAAATCAAATCTAGTTTGTTTTAACAACTACTTTTCAACCTGGTGGATTAGGTATTAGACTAAATATAAGTGGATTTATAACAAATTGCTCCTTTGTGTTCATTTAAATTTAATATCTAAGTTAAGAAAAAATATTGCTCTTAATATAGAATAACTAGCTTGTGTCTTTTATTTAAAGAGAACACAAAAACATCTTTAAGTTTTATTTTTCTACACCATGTCTCATTATTATTCCCAGATATACAAAGTGAATTACATTAACTAAGCATAAATAAGGCATAATACAAGGAAATTATAGCCTCTTTAGAATGCAGGGAGTGTGTCATACTGTATATGTAAAATCATCCCCACTAAAACCAGCTTAGATTCCAACCGCAGTCTTACCGTCAAAGCCAAACAAGGTTAGTTGAGCTTTACGTTTAGATAGCCTTTCCACTTATGCAGAAACAATATTTAATATAATTTATTATTATCTAATAATTTAAGGCAATATGTTTTCATTAATTTTCTAATTTGTGTGCTTAGGTATAGTACTTTTGACTGTTTATAATAGTTAAATATATGAGGATAAGGATGGGGCTTCTGTGGTGAAATAATTGAAAAATGACTTTTTAAAAACCCACCACAAAACTGTACCTCATTGGAACATGAATCCAAATCATCCCTTCAACAGTCACTGGACACCTTTCAATGGCCTCATGGTCTAAGGCGTCACTCTTACAGTATACTAGCCTATCAATGATAGGGAGATCAAGATTCACATATTGGTTGGGTGTACTGAGGGTGGTTTACTAAAATGGGTTTCGACTCTCTCTCCACGCAAATGTGGTTACACTTGATTTAAAATGTAGCCTCCCTTATTCCTAAAATCATTAGCGTAGTTAGTAAATAAGCATATAACCTTAACGGGTAGTAAGACGCGGTGATGAAATAAAAAAGGTCACATGTAATCTCTTGCGATGCGAGTTGAACACTTTAGAACGCGCGTCCTATAGAGGTTACGATCAGGTACTACATGAGCACTTAAATCTGACTTAGTTGAGGATTGTTCTCAAATGAGTGTGATTAGAACAGGTGGTGAGACATAGTTAATGTTCCGTCTGTCTATAGACAAATGTTTATATCTTAAATATTGTACATTCAACTCGAGGGTTGGTTCCGATGTGCTTATCATCCATGAGGAGATGTGCATGCAATCAACCCTTCATCCAGCTAGTGCTGCCCGAACCATCTGGGAAAGAGCACATGTCCTACGGAAGTTGAGAAGTTGTGATGGCTTCCCGTTGTTTTCCGCACTGTTTTTCTATGAGCGCCTGAGAAAGAGCCTATACAATTTGTTGGAAATGTATTTTCACATATTTTCCTGGGATCCTGGACATGACACAATCAACATGGTACCGTTTGTTTGTCAGTTACACTAAGTAGGAAGATGTGCTAAAAAGTTTCATCGCTCAATAAAAATTCGTTAAGCTCGGTTGGGTTTTAACCCATGAACATTGGATCCTGAGGCCCAATTTTTGGTAAATAATCTATAAATTCACGATCCTCAACGAGGTTCGTTATTATAGATAGGCTTAAGTTAATACATGTTCATTAATTGAGATTGGGTTTGTAAATAAATAAATAAGTGATATCTAATTTCGGTGATCACTCCAAAATAAAACAAGTCAGTCTCTTGTTTTTGTTTTAGAGTGTCAGGAAGTGCTCTTAAAACAAAACAAAAACAAAAACAAAGTGTTTAAAATATTTATAAATCCATCAAGTGGATGTAACCAGCTACATATTTATCCTTCTTTAATTGTTTCCCTGATATTCTCTTCTACTTTTCTTCTGGTAAATTATATTACGACGGGGTAGCATTTGGTTCATAGTCAATATTAATGCACGGTAATCCATTTATTTCATTACTTACACACTTGCAATTATTTAGGAAAACGTAAGGATTATCTAGAGAGTATTATACATCATTAGAATAATTTAATAATGGGAAATGATGTTCGGAAATGTGATCAATACCCTTGAGTAGAAAGACAATTAAGGTAACACTAGCGGTTCATCAGTCCGCTAAAGCATCGGTGATTAGTATATATCAGTGTCTTCATTTACAAATGGTTACAAATGGTTATGGGTAGTTAAATGATGAAAGTATATTGTTATACTTAGTTGTCCTGGGGATAAGTCTGTGGGAGGTGAGGTAGAGGAGGTGGGGATATTCAAAGCACAGAGCCCGCGGGTAACCCCCCACACACGAATGATGGCTCTTTAGTCACAATGGTTCAGGATATACGTCTCTGCGGGGAATTGGGCGAGGAGTGTAGGGGGTGTTTTAGGTTAAGCGGTATAAGTGATTTTAAACCTGCCTACGCTTGAAACTATCATCTAAGTTATACAAATGCGAAATTTCATTTCAACTTTGTATTGGATTTGGAGTGAAAAAGTACAGTAGACATGTATCACATGACAGAGGGATTTCTTCAAAGCATGGTAGTGATAAGTTCCTCTTTCCATAAACAAGACAATATTAGGTTTATATAAAATATTAAAAATAAAATTAGTATAGTTATTTTAGGTGATCTAGTGCATAAAATAGCCTCAAAACTTTAATATTCCACTGAAGTATCAAATTTGGTTATAATAATTTTATATTATTACAAAAATTCAATTTTTATTTTAACACCTAATTAATAAAAATACTGACTTAATTCGAACACAGCTTAAAGACATTATTTGCATGATAATAGACACAAAAATCAGTCAATCAGCCATTAATTCAACACTGTGACACGGAAAACCCTCAATTTAAAAAGTGATAGTATTTTAGTCTTAGAGAGAATTAAACCCAGGAATAATAACTAAGCTGAATACTGACAACCGGTGCTTTACCTTAGGTAGCAAAAAGGTAGTGTACTTTTACATGATGCATAATACTTTAAAAGCCGTGGTTAAGTATATAAAACTGTTGGAAATCACGTAAGAAATAGCTGGTTTAAGGAAAGGGCGATAAACTGCTAGCTATTTGGCTAATAGGACTCAGCCCTTAATTCGACAGTCACCGACAAGTATAAAATACATGCTCTCAAGTAAAATTTGTGTTTCTCAGATTTGGCTTACAACAACGATTCGGGAGAGCAGTTAATTGGGTCATGTTTAAGGCACTATGACAAATGGGATTGTTTTCCTGCGAAGTTTTCAAATTTCATATTAAATGGACGTGGGACGATTCGTAACTGTTGTTCTAACTCTCTTAGGTCATGCACTCCTATTTGTGAGCCGGGTTTGAATATTAATTTGTTTTTAAGAATATTGTTGGCACTCCGCATTGGTCGTTGATGTGATTACCATGGTTCTAATAATTATAGTGATAACACCCTGTATAGTATTTATTAATTTACAAATCTGTCTTCTATTATGGAAAATCAAATTTGGCACTTTTAACCACAATAATATTGATAACTTTGTTGACAGCCAATCTAATATTATCAATTACGCTAGCAGTACTAATATTTAAATAATATATTGAATTTGGTCCAATAAAATAATAATTATCTATATGCATACTGTTTTATTGATTTTACTATGTATGTATCCAAACAAATCATTCATTATAAAACCTACGACTGTAAATATAATAACAATAAAAAATTAATAACTTCGTGCAAAGACTCCCTTCTTTTATTGCGTCCTTAAGATCAGATACAAGCTGACCATAAACATAAATTATGTTGCTTGGGACCGGCCCTGTACTTAGCATTTTATGTTAAATAAAATATAGATAAATAATTGGTAAATACGATGAATAGTTTATCATATTGTCTAGTTTAATCTTAAACATCATTTTTAATATATTGTTATCAGTAAACTACATTAAATTAATTTTTCTTTAAATTAAACATGTATACACTGATATTTATCATTTATAGACTTACAGTTTTTAGTCAATATTCGAGGAGTTTATATTTTCAAAAACTTATTACTATTAAAATAAACTTACGTGATTTTTTTCTCAAAATGCAATTATATGCGGATTGTTATCATTTAAATATCTCACTAAATCCAGATTAAAACAAATTTTGATGAAGTTTCCGAGAAGTTTGAGATTTCAAATATCATTCATAAGTAAGCCATTTCTATTGTTATAGCTGTGATTAAATTCACTACTTTGTATTGAGGTATTCCCACTTTATGAACGAAATCTATAAAATCATTTTTACTGTAGCATAATATACAGTATACAGTAAGATATTAATAAAAACAAAAGGAGGAAAAACACACATAAAGGAAGACTTGTAAAATCCACTTGTTTGAGTTTTACAGCTTAAGGAACTTCAAGATCAATCATGTTCTCGGGGGGTCCAATATTTTCACGATTACATTACTTTATTTTTTATATACGAAGTTATAAATGTTGTTAAAGGGATAAAATTAAGTATTTGTAACATTATTCAGAACTCTTGGTATAGATAGAACGCTTTAAGATGCTAATCTCCAAGATCGTCTAGTTTGACTTATGGTTGGAACAAAGTTTCGTATCTTGGCCGGGTGGATTAAAAGTGTCTTACTATAAGGATTTTTTCTCATTCTTTGTTAAAGTTAGTTCTAATATATTCCTCTAACCATGCAACTCCTACCGCTTTGGTTAAGTCTTGTGTAGTATTCATACCTGTATTAGTGGTTACGTTATCTAAGTTGCCAAGTTCACTAAATACTTGATTTCCGTCTACTGGGAGGCAGAGGTATGAAACATGTCATGGTGTACAATTGGGGTGGTTTCTCACACATGGACCATGGGGGTAGTTTCACCATATTCCTCCCACGCTTATTTGATCTCACTTCCTCTAAAATTATTATAGTTTATAGTTCAAGTATAAGCCCGTTAAGTAAACTGGATTATAATATATAAAGTAAAAAATTGTTCTCATATTAAAACTTACAAATTATAAAATGGTTTCAGGTCTGAGAAAAGGCCTATTAACTTTGTGGCACTCACATTGTATTACATATTTAGTTATTATTCACATTCCTGTTATAATAAAACAATTTTAATATTATACTTTTCTAAAAGACTTAGATCAAATTCACCATTTTACTATGACACATAAAACAAGATATATTGTATCAGATAAAAGAGTGTGATTTAGTATTAATTATATATCTAAATTGTCTTATATTTTGTAAATGAAATAACTTTACTGTAAGTTGCTTCGGTGGCTGCATGACCTGTGGCACATCTCTCGTATTAGACTAGACTGCCTTAGACGGGGATATCGAAGTTCGAATCTCGGTTGGGTGTACTAAGCGTGCTTTTTTCAAAAAATACTTACTCTAAATCAATGAAAATGCTTATGATTATATTTCCTCTAATAATAACCTAAATAATCCCTAAAACCATAGGTAAAATTAGTAAGTTGCATAAGCATATAGCCCAAAGAGATAGTAAGATACGGTGATAAAAAATACAATAGTGTAATCATAATCAGACAATAGGTTTAAAGCAAAATAATAAATAGTTCCTTCCCATAGGGATAAAATTTAAATAGATTTTTTATTAGCTAGTTGGTATTGATATTATTTGATCAAATTAGTAGTGCAACAACATTATTGACGTATACTAGGCTAAGTTATTAATTTTTACATCTTTAACTAAAATTGGAAATAAAAAACATCATTGACTACATGGTCTAAAGCGCTACTCTCGCAATAGAATAGACTTCCGAAGATGGGGATATTGGGGTTCGATCACACTTGGGTGGAACGAGGATGGTTTATAGTAAATCGTTTTCCACTCTTCCTCCTAACAAATGGGGGTTCACTTCCTCTAAACTCAACCTTCCTTATCCTTGTCCCATTAGTGTAACTAGCACATAGGCGTATAGCTCGACATGGTAGTTTTACGTGCTGCTCGATCAAAAATTGAGAAACCTAAAACTACTCCCTACAAAATACAATTTTTTTAAATATAATACGTCTTACTGTCTGTTTGATCTACCCGCATTTGATAACACTTTTTGAATAGATATGAAGAAGGCAGAGTATATTTGAAATATACAGACATTTGGGTAGAGGGAGATTGCGAGAATAATCAGAAAATATAACCCTCAGGCTTCAGTACATCCAGCTGGGATATTAAGCCCTCTATATTATGATTTTAGTGGAAAGAAAATTAGAAATTAGTTACTTATATTACTAAACCAATTTTAATATATTCATAATTCAAGTTATTTTACCTGCAGCTGTTCCTTTTGATAAATATGTTATCAATACCTATAGAATAACGCAAATAATATAGAAAAATGCTATCAATGTTGAAAACAAAGTAATATAATAAAATGTTGTATTTGATTGGTTTTATGAATAGGAATTTCCATTCATCTTTACAATCAATGTTAGTTGATTATAACCTTTGATTTAACATTGCTTTTTATATTGTCATACATTACTGGTCCAAAGTTGACACTAGCCAGTAGTATAAACAAGCTGCTGTAATGAAAAATAGTAATTGTTTAGACAACTTGAATGTTGAAAAAAAATATTCACTAGAAAATATACACATATATGTAAATATGAAATATATATTCAGTGGAGAGCGAGAAACGTTTATGACACACAGAGAAGAGAAAACCAAGTAAAATGTCACAGAAGTGTCACTCGTATTTGATGCATGTACTCTACATGAGGAAGTAGTTTACTTTATACAACCCTCCATTTTTTTTAAAACAACCCCTCCTATATTGCTTCCTCCTCCCTCGACACGTTCTATACATCCTTTCTACTTAGCATGTCACGATTGAGTTATAGCCAGGCACAGGATTCTCGCCGTCAAATATTCACATAGAAGTAGCAAGAGTCTTCTCAGATCTGCGGTCTGAATTCCAAATATGACTACTACTTTCTGTAGCATCACTCTCACTCGTCCTTTCTTATCTTCGTTTCTGGTAAACCTTTTAGTGTTGGATAGTCCTCTGTGTCTGTAGTAAAAAAAAAATGAACACGAACCTTTTCTTCCTTATAAGCCTACGCCATGTTCTTCAGTGAAGATACTAATAAATTTAACTGCGCATAGCCTATGAGTCTATGCGAAAAAAGTCAAATTTTATCCAAAATTGATTTTAAAATATCTATATACAAACGTACCCAACTGAGTCGGAGTATAAAAATGATATAAACGAATCAAAAATATTTTGCAATGTTTTAGCTTTCCGTGTCTTATTACCCGTTTGTACCTGTCATCAAATTAATACTTATGCGTTAGGGACAAGAAAAAAGGAATTTAGAAGTGGTTTGCATGCATTCACTTGTAAAAGAGTAGTGTAAAATTATTTAAATATAATAATCTTTGTGACGTAGTAGCTATTATATCCTCCCCTTATGGTTAAACCAGACTAGCTTAGATTGACGCCTTTTTACGTGAGTATAATTGAGTGATTATTTGAATCATATGTCAGCATTCATGACAATATAAATTTTGCAGCCATATTCCACGTTGTGCCATTACTATAATATGTGTAGAAAATCAAGGCATATCCATTAATTAAACAGTCTAATTGCCGAATATTTGAATGTATTCCAAAAGGTTTCCCATCTTGATAATTATATCAAATTCCTCCTAGATCCAAAGAAGTTTTGTCAAAATTAACTATACTATTCTTGATCCTAGTAGGATCTGTAAATAAATACGATGTGTTTCATTTCAATTGCTAAAAATCCAAAGAGGTCTTATACAAGGATCTCCAAAGAGCTTACTATATATTTAAATGTATGAGTATTTTTTTATATTTTATATAGGCCTATTCACCTTTATTAGATGAGGCCTAATGAAAGAAAATTACTTAATTAAATTGGTTTTAAAAAATGAGCTTAAAGCGAAACTGTCAAACTTTGAAATGAAATATTGTAGCTTTTAAAGCCAATACCTTAAGACTATACTGGGCTTATGGAAGCTCCCTGATACCCTGACTTTTCCTCATTTTCCCTGTTTTTTTAGGTACATAGTAACGTTTTTGTTGGATTTACGGTACGCAAATGATGACGTTGGTCTGATCACGTAATTTATAAACAATATATCTAATCCATATTGGGTAATTTAAAAGATTTTTAGGATTTATTTAAGTTGTGTCTTAATATATATATTAAATTATGTTCAATTTATTATTCTTATGTAAACATATTTGTTTACTTTTATGTATATTTAAATATAATTATTTAACCATACACATTTAAACAAATATATATTTTTTTAAATATAAAAAGAAATATTTGGAGAAGAAGCGTTTGTTCTGGTAAAGTTCCTTACAAGAATATATTGTAGCGTGCCGAGATGTAAGATAAAAAAACACGTAGAGAGTTAAAGATCAATAAGATTTATTTTTCACTCAGCTCCCGTCCTATTATTACTCTTTTCCTCTCTATCCAGTTGACTATCTCTCTTCTTTTTTCGATTGTATTCAAATAGACGATCTGAAGTCTTTGTAATATATTCAATGTATTCTTACTTCACAAATAGGAGTTTTAATAAATATTATAAAACTGTACTAATTATTTTTACTATTTTAATATTCTGTATCCTAGAATTTTCTCCATGGACATATAATACATAATTTATTATTTTTAATAGTTAAAAAACTATTTGCACAGGATGCATTTTCTTATTTTTATTATTATATGCAATTTCATGCAACATTGTTTATATAAGAAATGTATGGTGTTACATGATAAAGTCAACAAACTTTGTTCTATAAACACTCAACATATTTTTAAAAAAAAATTTTGTACGCTCTAGAATAAAGTTAAAATGAGCCCTTTATAAAAAATATTTTCCAAAATTTTATTTTATACAGCTACGAGATATATTTGTAGTCAAAATATTATTTTATTATTGATCTGTTATAAATGAATTATTATTAAAATTAATGGTTATCCTAGAAATATCTTAACTAACATTTGATACGTCTTTTAGATAATAATTACAATTATTTACTGTAACATAAAGTTTACTGTGTTGAATTCCAAATTATGATATTTTTGGCACGGAAATATCAAGTGATCAGTTTTAAAACTAATTCATCTGTTAAAGTACATTTAATTATATGCAAACTAATTATTTCATATTTTTTTATTTTCAAATAATATATATCATCATAAATTAATTACCATAGCTTACTTGACAAGGTATATAGACTCTATCTAAGCTGCTAGAAATTCTGTATATTTATTTAAGTATCCTAGAATCGATAATTGATATGTACAAAAAATCTTCATTTGAGAATAATATATTTTTCACTACACAGTGTTGAATTGAGGGCCAGAGCTATTATTTCAAATTTGTAATTTGTTCTGACACAAATAAGATATTAAATATTTTCTTAAGGCTTAAAAGTTAATGTACTATTAACTTAAATTAATACCATATAAATTATAAGAAAAAAGTCAAATAATGTTAAGAAAATAATAATTAAGTCTATGAGGTCCTTCATAATATCTAAAATTTAAAACAAGATTATTACATTTTCTCCGTAAAATATTTTACAATCTGTCAATAATAATTTTTCCACTTTCAATCAATTAGATTGGTAATTGTAGCATGACTAGTAATTTTATTAAAGAAGGAATAGTTATAATAAATTAAATACTTTTGAATTTTTCTTAAATTCCTTTGAATAATTTATCAAATCATTATAGCCATTCTATTATTAATTTAAATATGGGTTTTAACCTCCAACTACAATAGTGAAAGCTACGTTTAATTTCTCACCTCGCTCCTAAAATAGCATAAGAAAATCGTTTATAGCTTCACAGGTCTATAATTGTAATAGTTTTTTTTAGAGTAAGAGGTATATTTAATATTTAAGTCGAATTAAACCCAATAAATTAGTATTATTATTTTAAAAATGTATTTATATTTGGGGAATATAATTGTGTTATAGCACTCTTTAAGGAAGAGTCCATGATAAATTTAAAACATCATCAGTAACATAAAACAGTAATATAACAATAAAATAATAGTAACATATAATAATTATGTTCTTTCACTTTTAAAGGGAGAGTCTATAGTGAAATCTAACATAAAGCAGTAACATAAAGCAGTAACATAAAATATCATCAGCGAATATAAGTCGTAGTTTTAGCTCAATTATTATTTTTATTATTATGACCATTTTAAAGGTGTCGATAACATCTATAAAAATCTACATTTTAGTACCACTTAAATTGATATTTAACTATTTTAAAATTATGTTATTACATTTTGTAATCATTGTAAAACGTTTTTCTTCCTAAACCAATGGAACTGAATCATAAAGATAGCTTGAGGATAGTAGAAGATGTAAATATTAATTTGGGCTTAGTATAATGTAGGAGCATGAAGATTGTAAAAACAAATAATATTAAATTTTTTAGTAATATTTTTTTTACTTTATTATATTTGAATAAAAATAATATCATTAGAATAAAGAGACTTATTTTACGTATCTTCGTAACATAATTTAAAAAAAAATCATGCTAATGTTTGAAGGGGCAAGAAAAACTACCCTTTTTTATAATTTGACATTAGAAAGTTACATCTCTCTCACTTAAAGATCAGTATCTCATGAGCATGACGCCCTAAGCAATGGAGAAGTTAATTCTGTAAGGAAATACATTGGAAACGACTTTTCTCTCTTGATGGATTCGATTTTTTTTAAATTCGTATTTCCACTTAATGTCTTATCTCTATAATTTATTTTGTAAGTCATAAATTGTTTTAATAGTATTCTATCGTTTATAGACACAAATCTGCTACTCTACTAAAAGGGGCTAGATCTACGTGGATGTAATATTACAATATTATCCTGTATTCCAGAAATGACACTTTTGACATGTGGTGTCAAATTTCGTCAACTTAAAGATCAATAATAGTAACATTTTTGTTGACGTTGTTTATTATAATATTTTATATATTCTAAATTTACAATAAAATATATTGGCACTAGAGCGTTTCTATAGAATGTATGCATAGTTTCCAATCTCCATTTTACTTTATCTTGTCAGTAGAAAGTATTATAATCGTGAGAAAATATCTCTTGTGTTTATGATGAATCTTTACCTTTATTATGTGAACAAAGATAAAAATAGAAGAGGATTTAAAATCGGTCTCTCCTTTAATTTGTCTGTATATCTCTTTGCCATAGGAAACATATCTAAAACATCTATATGGATTTTGTTCCAACTTGATATTAAAATCTTATATCAAGGGATTTTAAATTTGAATTTATTTGGAAATAGCTCCAAAGGGTTTTTTTTCAAAACTATAGGATTTTTTTCATAATCAATAAGAAAATATTGATATTTTGTAAAATATATTAATTTAATTGCAATAAATTATAGCAAAATATAATGTTTAAAAAAGTGAGATTGAAGATTGATTATAAATAGGGTGTTTGTGAATAGTTTTTCGTGATAAAAAATACCATATTTTTATTATTTCAAATTACAACAAAATGTATTATTTTTACAGGTAATCAATTTTAAAAAATTAGAATCTTTCCAAATAAATTTGAAGAATATGTTTAAAATGTATATATAGAGTATTTATTGTAATTAGTTAGGTGGTGTGATTGTTTTACGAGGAAAACTTAATAAAGAGAAGTTAACTAAATAATAATTTCGATAATTTTCTTCGACGCTCTATTACTCAGTATGATAGTTTAGCACGATTGCATTGTACCATTTATTTAACTGGTAATATAATTATTATATGGTCATATATATACTCTTATTAATAAACATATTATTTTATTTAATCCCTAATCGTAATAAAGGAACATAAAACTTCACGTACGCAATTGGTCAAATTAAAGAATAACTATTACCTGTCAAATGGTTAACGTGGTTTCAACCAGAAACGCCTCTTAGCAGCACATTTCCTACCCAGGTGCGCTTAACGTCCTACAAAATTTAATATGCGTTATGCGTGCTTAGCTATTTCATGCACTCACTACTTCAACTTACATTTCAAAAATAAATTCGCTACATGAGGCATGGTTACCACCTCCATTATACTATTCAAAATCTCATTATGAAATAAGAATATTTTTTTAAACTTAACGTTAACCAATGTTCTTTCATATAATTGAAAATATGGTTTATCATTAATATTAACGTTAAAAAAAGTTTATTTAAAGTTTATGGAGCACAAATACCTTTAGTTATTATTAATATCATTAACTGGCTAGAAAAAAAAACCAATGACCAATTAGTAAAGTTGTATCTAGAGTGTTCTTATAATTTGTTACTATCAGATCTTGAGTCTTGGAAATAATAAACAATTCATTACATCTTTCTTAAATATTTATTTCAACTAAATAAAGTTCGTTTAGTAAAATCAATATTTAATAATTACAATCCTTTAAATAAAATCTTAAAATAATCACATCATAACAACATTTAGTTAAAATTTGTATTTTTTTCATAAATTATCTACCTACCTTTTATTATTTTGTTAATAGTTTAGTACTGAAAAGTGGAAATGATTAGGTTTTTTAAGATAAAGTGTACACACACTAGCGTGGAAAAGGACTGAGAAGTCCAAAAAGATAAAAAAAATAATGTATAAAATCACCCTCACTAAACACAACCGATAATTTAAGCTTGAATAGCCTTCACCGACAATTAAGTATATTGCAATCCTCTAGCCTTAAGCCACGTAATAACCGATGTGAATGATGATTAAGTGTTAAGAAAAAACACAAAGGAAATATTTGAGTAAGTAAATCTCACTATTAAGGATAGAATTACTTTAAAAAAATTACATCCATTATTATTTCCAGCTTGTGGCTTGGGTGAGTATTTTTATTCAAGCCTTATATTATTTTCCACTATCGGCATGCCTGTCATAGCTTGATATGTCTTATAATATAATTTAATACTAAGACAGACATAATATCCAGTCCCTGATCGTTAATTCATCATTGTGAAAGAGTAGGCCCAGATTTCACCAATGGTAAATATTTCGGCCATGCCAGCAATCAATCCCTAGACCCTTAGCTCAGTAGATAAAAAAGCTAATGAATGAACTAAGGTGTCGGACAAAATTATTTAAATGTTATTCATAAAATGTAGGTGTAGTTAAAAATATAAACTTGAACTATAAAATTGAGTGTCTTATATAAGTAATATTACTATATCACTAAGAGAGACTAAATTGTACATAGCATTTTTTCAGTCTAAGTGATTGAGTAAAATTTATATACTTATTTTGTTGCAGTAGATAATGTAGTATTATTTGTTTAAATAAATGTAATTCCTTAATTTATTTAAACAGTTACTAAGGTTATGATTAAAATATGATGCAGATTGGTGTGTATGTATGTACAGTACACGCTAGATCTCCATAATCAAGAAACATGGAAAGAAGAATTTTGGAACACTTATTTGAGGGTACCCGAAGATGTGCACCTTACGCGTTTTATTTGTCTTAGCAAAAAGTCTTCCTAAACATTCAGGTTATACGCTTATGAACTCACTATTCTAATTCATATATAATAAGAATGGTTTAATCTAGTGTAAGTGTACCCACATTTGCGTTGATAGAGAGTTGTAAAACCATTTATAAAAACCACCTTTAGTGCAACCAACCAGGGTCAATCCCCAATCTCCTTGTCTTTGGTAGTCTTGTCTATTGCCATGGTAGAATCTAAGATCCTGTGGCCACTGTAGAGGGTTTTTCTTTTCATCTAATTGGAGACAAATTTTTCGATTCGGGTGAACAAATTATCATTAATATTTTAATGTACTTTTAAAAGCTTTTTTTTTCCTGTCCAGCTTGATCACCAAGGAAAATTATCAACATAAAATGTAAGGAGAAATTATAAATAAATTGTCAATCTTAAATTCAGATAGAAATTGGGGCTCAAGGTGAATAGTTATTTCCTATAGGCTACCTATTCTGTATTATGTAATATAATGGTTTGATTTATCTTAACATTTATAATTATGTGCTAGGACAAACATATTACTTCTACCGGTTAAATGCAGCTGCTTAAATACTTAACAACTTATAACACATCAATACCATTAATACTCACACCTTAGGACAAATTTTAAAATTCAAAATCTCAATAATTGTTTTGCTAAATGTTTTATCATTATTGAGCAGGATGCGTGATTTATATCAAGTGATCGTATATTAGAGAAACTCCCAAACAAAAAACATAGAAAGATGAAACTCAGTCTAAGACTACATAGGCCTATTTTAAATTATCTCAGGCTATACATTTTGTCTGTGTTATTTATTTTTACATTATTTCCTAGCTTAAGGCCTAAGCGCTAAGGTCCATCAGTTTGTATGGATCATAAAAAAACTTGAGATATAATATTTTGTATAATTTATGATAAAGGTAAATAATTTGATTCATGATAAATTTAATCCTCGAAATTATTTTGAATCGTCTTCCCTCTTTCTCCCTTCCTTCCCCCCATTGACTCAAAAAAGGGGGCCGTAAGAGAATGTATTTCCCATTGTGTGCTTAGACTTCAGGCTAAATAGAAAGAGATTTAATAAAATTGTATCAAGCATGATATTTATATGTTAATTAATAATTATTTTGATTAATTATCCAAAATTAAGGGTAGCGTATTTACTATTATTTATTATTATTACATTTTTTAGTGGCATGATATGGCTCAAAATTAGTTATTGAGGAGGGTATTGTAAATTTTTTTTTTTAAAAAGGATGTAAGTTAAATAAAAAATAAAGATAATCTTATAAGAATAGCTTACCGACAAGTGAATTTTGAGAGAATTTTTGAAATATTATTTACTTTTTGGTTTAAAATGTATATACAGAAAGAGGTTATTAAATTTTAAATAATTCTTTATAGGTTAATTTTAAAAGAAATTAATTTGATGATTATTTAATTGTGAATAATATTCGGAAAATTTGAAATATGCTTGTGAAAAACTATGGACGGTTTTGAACTAAAATTTATTTTAAATAAGTAACCAAATTGACTCTTCTACTTACTTGCGTGGACCACATGGAAGAGACAAGGCACCCGCTGCCTCCCCACGCTGTTGCTGGCCCAACAAGCCAGGGTCCCGAAATCCTGTTCTGAACCAGGGGTGTACGCAAGGCGGCTTGACGTCCCAGAACTGTTGACACGATCACCAGGTACCGGCAACACGTCCCTGGACCGATTATACGTCCAGCTGAATCGGACGTCTGAGCCTCCAGGGTCGGCGTCAACCTCGCACTCGACGCTGAGTGAACGTTGCCTCCAGGCACCCAGGCGATGCGACTCAAAGCCCGGCCGACAACGGGGGGAATCTGCCGCAAAAAATAAAATTATCCTTCTTATAAAGCTTTTAAATTTATAATATTTTTTTTTAAATTCAATTTTGAACATTTTTTATTTATTTATAATAGGCTTTGTCGTTTTATTTGTATACAAAATCAAAGAAGTTAGTGTTAAAATGTTATTTTGTATGTATTCCCCTTTGTACCTTGGGATAGAACTAAAAGGTTTTTTTTAAATTTAGTTCAAACTTGATATTTATATGTTACGTGGTCAAGAATTTTTGCTATAAAATTAGAAGGGATTTATTAATGATAAGTGTTTTATAATACATTTCTCAATTATAACTTACGTACAAAATGGATATTGGGGGATGGCTTTCCAAAGTTTGTAACATTCTTTAAGTGTTCTAAAGACAATTTTATTCAAGAGTAGTTATTTTATTAAATTTTAAAGTTTGAAATATTTTATAAAATAGCCCAACTTTTTTTTTTAAATTTATATGTGGGGAGTTATCGTATTATGAGTATAATGGTATTTTTGTTTTTCTAAAAATAATTATTTGAGATTAGTATACTTATTTTTGAGCTATAAATTTTCATAAATGGTTTAAGAATACTGTTCAAAAATTATTATTAAAGATTTTTCCATATGAATATAAAAATGTATAGTTTAAGAAATAAATAAATAAGGTTATTTTAATGATCACCAATTTTCTTAAATTCTAAGCGTAATTACAATAGGATATGATAAATTATTTATGATTCTGTTTCACCATTTACTTTTGTTAGTTTATTGTGTCCACATTATGATTTCTTATAATATAGTTTTAGGAGTAAGTATTAAGAAGTTATTTGAGAGAAGATGGATAGATTACTGTGTGAATTCTTATTGATGTACCGTACATAACTGAAAATAACTGTATTTTTCAAATAACAATTAGAAAACTAAACGACCCTGATAAAACAGATTGTTTGACTAAAAAGAGGGTGTAAGCTCAAAATGTTAAATAATCATACTCCCATGAGAAAAATTGTATGTGGATGAAGACGTCTGTATCAATATATAAATATATGCCTAGGTTTCATACATCATTATAATTATATGCCTATACAGGATGTATCGTCATTTATGGTAACCACTTATGTGTTGGACAGGAGACACAAAAGCAATAAAAATGATCTTATAAATGTGTCCCATTTGAAATTGTTTCCGAGCTACAGAGCCAAGTGATCCAACGAAATCATGTTTACTGGATAGCTTTCAAAATGTGTATTGGATATGTTCTATGGGTTATTACAATTAGCTAATACTCTTGATAGCTTGTGGCAATCTACGACGTGACGAAATGTTTGCATTAAGCCCAAAGGTGGCTATTTTGAGCACACACATCACAGACTTTGCCCTAAAATATGAGTTAAGAATGACTCTGGGCACTGTATAAATCCTAGATAGATCCGTGGTTAGAGCTATGGCGTACTAATCTAAAAATTCCTTGTTTTATTCCCGTGTCTAGGAGTCACTTTTCAAATTAAAGAATATATTCTTGTAAAGTTGAACAGCTTCACATTACCAGAGTATAGACATGACTGTAAATAGGATCTATAATGAGATGGAACACATGTTTAGTATTATACTTTTTCAACTTTTTTTTGTCTCTTGTTTACCGCCGGAGTGGTTTTCATATCATGTAATGGTACACCCTGTATATTGAACATGTAAAGCGATTATTTCAATGATGAGTTATGAATCTCTACACAGCCAATGTTATACAATCTATTTTAATGAAATTTCTTATAATGAGGATGTGACCAAATGTTTAAAAAAAAATATTCAAAGGAGAAGCTTAAATTAAAATAAAAACAAAATTCTACGCCATTTTCACATCTACCAAACAGTTTTTAAATTAAGATCACCGAGTATTTTTTTTAGCACTACATCCTACTAAATGATCATGTGATACACATATGTGCAAATCAGGGTACATGCTAACTGGTAAGGGGTGAGTAAGGTTGAATTTAGAGGAAGTGTTACCAAATTCACTTGGAGGATGAGGGAAAAACTATTTTGTAAAATCCATCCTCAGTCCACCCAAACAGGAGTCAAACCTAGATCTCCTTCATCAGTAGTCTAGTCTAACACTAGAATGACAGCCTAGACCATGTGTCCATCTAAGAAGGTAAGAATTTTTTTTTTATTCAATTACTATCATAATATCAAAAGTATAAGATTTTCAAAATAAATTCCTATATGTAATCAATTATAATCTACATTATTCAATGAATATATGGAGGCAGTGTTCTTGGAGGCTTAAAAAAGGTCTTGAACTTTAAATCTCCACAAAATCACAAATATTTTGAGCTACTACAAACTCTGTGACTTGGCAATCAAGTAAGTTGACTTAAATAATTTTTCGCTTGGTTGCTACTTTTTCTGCCAAAGCTTGTAAAATCCACATGACTGAACTGTGTAGACCTAAGCATACGTACTCATATGCTTACCATATTTCAAGATACTTGCTATTTGTCCAGAAGTCCCAGACTTCAGGTCTACTCTATCCTCTATACTATATTCACTTGCACATGAAAACACTGTATTTACTCTGCTCAGTGTTTCTAAAAAAAAAAACATAATTTACGTTCCGGAAAGTAGCCAGAAAGTAAATTTAAATACAAGGCTTATTTTTTCTTTGACATTTAAAATACTCCTATTTAATTTAATGTATTACCAACTTACGTCCTAGATATTTACTAATTTCGTTATTTTCCATAAAATCAATATGTCTCTAAATTTATAAAAGTCAATGTAATAATATATTTAATTAACCACATTTTCACAAAAATATATTGTTTATCCAATTGTGGCCTGATAAATTTATCTTTATCAGCAACGAACGAGACAGTCCATAATTTTTCAATTACATAATATAAATATTGACGTGATAATAAGTATTACTAATTTATTAATACTTAATTTAAAACCCTCTCTGAAAATTAGTTTACTATTTCATAAGGATAAAAATTTATACATCACACAGTGCCTATTTTCTCGATGCTTTATCCATCAATTGAGTCATTCTCTTCATATATGATTTAAATTTAAGCTTACTTAAACAAAAATAGTCAAACACTTAAATTAGTGGAAGAAAATTCAAGTTGAAAGTGTAGGAGTAATAAAAAATACCAATAAAAAAATGCTTAATTGGCTTGATAACATATAGTTTATTATCCTTGTTACTCATGGATTTCCGGTCGTCTTGATAGCAATCTACAAATTAACTACCTTTATCACACGTTTTAACTATTTCTAAAGGTAAATAATATCTATCAAGCTAGGACATTAAACATCCAGCTGACATCCTTCGTACAATGTCTGTTCAGAGAGTAAAAAACTATGTCAATCTTAAAACTATTAAACAAAATACTACCTAACCCCTGTATATAAGATCCAACTAAGAGCGCAAATAAGTGCATTTAGGTAATATAAAACTCAATCTATTCCTGAGATAGATTACAAATTAAGTGGAACAAATTAAGTGTGCTTTACAACATAAACATAATGGAATTAAAAAGCATCATTTAACAAATATATATTTTTTCTGAAGAATATTGAAACGAAAATGTAAAAAAATAAATGGTATGGAACTACACACGGACTTTCTCGCTCTATTGATTAAAAATGGAGATTTTACTCAAAACTCGTAATACATGTGAAACGAAATAATATACACTAGAAAACACAAGAACAAATTGCAGTATACTTATGTAAATATAAATTTGAGTCCTGGTTTCAAATTTTATAATTTTATTTTTAAAGAATTAATCTCATTTCTATGTTTGGACCGATAAAACGATCAATATTGGATCCACTTCGGATTAAAATTTCAACTTCCGGTTAAAAGTTTCGACATTTTAATAGGTATTGCACATCTTGAGATCATTGCATTAATATAAAATTCCTCATTTATAAATTTTGACCAATAAAAAATGAAAATATTTACTATTGGGTCCAGAATGGAGATAGTTCATTGTTGTACAAACATTTTCTCCTAAGAGGTTTAAGGAAAAATATCATAAACTTTTTGAGATACTTAAATTTAATTAATTAATTAATTAATTCTGTGGCATTGGACAACTATTGCGTTAAAACTTAAATAGTATCTCTTTACAACTAGAGCTCACAAAATTGTATTAATATATTTGCCAATATTTAAGTAACGGTTGGTTTTATAAAAATATATTTAATATAATATATTTTTTTAATAGTACTACTATTCTGCAATGATTATTTATTTAGTATCTCAAATAGTTGCGGGGATACGGAAATTTCAGCTTCTGTAAAGTACCCTAAACTTATTTCCATAGAAAAATGAAAATAGACAGTTAATTTATAATCTTAATTAACACCTAGTTAAGAATTTAAATCAAAATAGTTTGAGCTGATTTGAGAAAATCTATTTGTTTTTTTTTTCGCTTTTTACTAAATTACTCTTAATTTTGGCGTTGAAAAGACACACAGACAAACGGCATTGAAAGACGACTTTTTATGGTTTGGGGGGTCATAATACGTTAACATCCATCAACATTTCAGGGAAGATTTTTTTTACGATCGCTAAACCTTAACTTTAGTGTTCGAAAACTTGATATATATATATATATATATACATATATATTTGTATATATATTTATATATACATATATATACATATATATTTGAGTATAGCTTTAAAATTATTGGTTTTATATAGATCTACATATTTTTAATGATAAGTAATTTCATATCTCAAATAGTTTCGGGGAAATGATAAAATGTGAGGATTTACGTATTGGACCGGAGCCCTTAAAGTAATTTTGCCGTGATATTGAGAGTAGTCATTTTGTTTAAAATATTTATAAATATTTTGAAATGAAATTTAAACAAAATCATTGGAGCCAATTTTGGGAAAATCGATTTTAACTCATTTTTCCTTCAGTAAACTACCCTTAATTTAAGGGTTAGATATCCAATTACAAAAATTCCCTGGGAAACCCAATGAAGGCCCTATATACCATGTTTTAGCCCAATCGGTAAAATAGTTTGGGTTCTAGTTGGAAGTACAGAGAGACAGACGTAAAATCAAAAACCATTTTCCGGACTTGGGGGGTGATGAAACCTCGATATTCATCAAAATCTCAAGTCCAATTTTTTGACGATCACAATACTTTCCCTACCTGTAAGTTAGCGAGAAATTAAAAAATTAATATAATGCTTCACCGTAATAAATCAATATATTTGTTTAGAATGAATTCTTCTGTCCCCACAGTAAATAGTTAGTTTTATTCTCTATATTAACTCAATCAATTTTCGATTTTTGTTTTTGGAGTGCATTAATTTTTAGGGAATATTACTATCCTATACAAAATAATAACTGTGTGTATTAAAAAACGTACATAGGAAATGGTTATCACAGTTTTTTCAATAAGAATTTTAAATATTAGGAGAATGCTCCCATTGGTTGGCACCCAATTTTGGAGTTACAAATTTTTAGACTTTTCTGATTATCTGGGATTTATTAGGTTTATCAAATTTCAGAGCTTCATCTACATACTTTTTTTTAAAACAAGTTTTTGATTATAACTCAGAAACGGTTGGTTTCATAGATAATATTTTAAATAAATGTTATAAAGAGTTGTGCAGATATGCATATGCCTATTTTTAAATTATTAATGGAATCTAACCCTAATTTAATATCTTTTCAATGTTAAACTATGCTTAGATACGAATATTAATCGAATAGTAGGAGATATTTTGAGAAAAATGATTGTGTTTTATCTTTTTACATTCACTCAAGCTAATCTTTTATTTAAGAATGCATCGATAATAATTACAAACAAAATAAGCTTTGGGGAAACTTACAAAACCTTAGATAACAAATTTTCCACCTAATAACTAAAATTGTTTCTGTTTTAGGCTGAATAACAGTCAAATGGTATTCTAAAAATATTTTTTTGTTTATCGGGTCAATCGTAAACATCGATCAAAATCACAAGTTCAATTATATTTAGTGTTGAAAATCTTCCCCTCTCTTAAGTTTCTCTATATTTATTAAACATATTGAAAATTGGTTGATCGTCATAAAAGTTACATGTTTTTACGTATTTGAGCATAATTTATGGCGATATAAATATATTATAACCTAAAACTAGAGTTAGGTCAAGCCCAAAATTTCTTGATTTTGAGTATTAATATTTCTTTCTAATATGATATCCAAATCTAGTACTTTAATCTATACAAATATACAGTTCAAGTTAAATTGACTGTATTATAATTTAATATAAAAATAATTGTTTAAGAACTGACAAATATTGACAAATATTATGTATTATTTTATCATATCTATTGCGTCATAAACTAAACAAAGATGAATTTTGTTTTTAGTAAATTAAGTATATTAATATAAGTTTGTCTATTTTGTGATTTTGTTACTTTCCCAACTACTAAAGTCTATAAATAACTCCATTTTACAAAGTGCCTAGAATAGTTTCTCCAAGTTATAATGGTTATTTAGAGATTTTTTAGAGATTTATATGAATCTCAAATGTCTCAAGTACAATGGGATTTAAAGTATTTGATAAATTGAGGATTTAATGGCCCTGCCTCTACAATTAAAATTAAACTTCTTTAATAGTCTTTTCAATAGGTCAAATAAAGGCAAGGCCTATCATCAACTTAGAATAACCTTCTCATATTTAATCATTTATCTAAATAATGTTTGCTTTTACGATGATTTTAAATAACACAGAAAAATAAATTAGATGCATACATTTAAAAAAAAAGGATGAGGATAATAAAGAGAGAAGGATAATGAACGTAAGAGTGAGATGTTTGGAGAGAAAGTAGAAACACCGAGATTCACCTCATACTTTCATCATTCTTTGGGTCCACGGAAGTTCTAGAGAGATAAAAAAAAAAGGCACATCACGACCAAGAGAAATGTCCCAATAAATCCTACTTACTGAACTAAGGGAAAGATTATAACATGTTCTTTGAAGAATAATTTTCGAGAAGAGGTAATATGGTGTTAGAATAAAAAGTGTTACATATCTTATGGTTGAACGTGGTAAATTCTTGATTATCTTTCTACTCGTGATATTATATGTGTTTGCGCACATGCTCCTTATTAACCTACTCCACTTTAAAAAATAAATATTTACATATAAATACTGTCAAGACACCAGGAAATGCTCAAACAAATTTAAGTCATATTTTGGAACGACTTTATTAACTGGTCTATCTACATAAATTAAATTTCTCAAAACTTCCCAATATTTAAAAGCACAGATTTTTCATATTACAAAATAATGCCTTGGTACAGAGTGAAATAACAACATTGCCTCTATAGTCACATGAAAACGTAAGTTGTCCAATTTTTACTAGAAGAATATTACAATTTGAAAAAGTTACTAAATATACTTTCACGTATTCATACGCAAATTCATTATATACGCAGCTGCCACTTTTGATAGATATTTTTAATACATTTAAAATAAAATTAAAATAGTATGTTTATTGTTGATCATTGAAGAATATCACTGTAGAATAGCTGGTAGCGTAATTTTAACTAGAAGACAGGATCATGCTACGTGAGTTTTATTTTTTGTGAGAGGAGAGAATATTGTGACTTGGAAATGTTAAGCTTACGAGACTGATACTGTTAATGGTGAAAATTGCGAGTATCCTACAATTTCGATTAGGATGGTCAAATAATTATACGTTGAATAAAACTAGGAGTAGCAATATTTGAGTTTACAAACTTCGAAATTTCAGCCAAATAATGAGGACCTAAGTCATTGGTCATAAGGAATTAATCCACACTGGCATTCAAAATATTTGACGATGGAAAAAACAGCGCAATTAAAGTGTTGAGGCACTTTACACCAAAATATATGGGTCTCCATACAGACCAAAAATAGGGAATTTATTTGATGCTAATCATATCAACAGTGAAATTAGAATAAGAGTGTTGTTTCTCTATGCATTGGACTAACATGCGTTAACATTAGTAAACGAACTAAGTATTATAATAAAACCTAAGGAATAGAAATAAGATTCACTCGTTAAATAGTTTAGAAACACTTTATGCTAGATAGTTCAGTTTTGTAGCAATATTTAAGTATTTAAATACTTGTAAAGAACGTAAATGAGTAGCTGGCAAGAATACGCAAGTGGCGGTTNGGGGGTTTTTTTTTTTTTTAATTCCATTAAATAGACAAATTGCAAAGGCAGTCAAGTTACGTATTGCTAAGTAAGCACCACTTTTCAATATCAGTTTATAGATATTTAGATAAAAAAATTTATCCATTTTGGCATTTGTTTACGAAGTGTAAACAATGCAGGCAGTTCAGTCATTTAAAATACTAGAATGGTTAACCTAAAGGATTTTATTGTGATGTTTGCGGAGGCTATAACTATGCCTGAGAAAACTTCTAAATATTTGTTTCTTGTGCCATATTTCCTCACATATCTTATATTTATCAAGGGCATGCAAAAATAAGCGTAAGTATAATGGCACAAATAAAAGCAATATTATTTTAAAGGATAAGGCCAAAAAAGGAGAAACTTTCTATCTTAAGATGGAGAAGATTTTAGTGAAATCTTATACAATATTAATTAGGGTAAAGAGAGACTAACAATTGCCGTGTTAGATTCAATTTTATATAGTGTGATTTAAACCACAATAACACCGTTGAAGTTATTTAAGAAAAGTACCCGCATTTAGTGCTATCACCAACTTACAAAACTTTCATGTATCACAATTGGATATTCTTTCATTCATACCTTTCTCACGCCTCTTCCACTAAGGTAATTAATACATACATATAGCCAAAAAGATACAATACGATCAAATTGGCAGGGAAATTACTTTTGATAGTAGCCAAAGTTACTTAAACAATCTCCACATAATTATACTTAAACTCATATCATCTTCAGCTATCATTTTTTTAATAAAATAGTATCAATATAGGCTATATTAAAAAAATTTAAAATAAAATAATATAATTATTGGCCAAAAAAGTATACGTTTTTAAACGTTTATTTCTACCATAGTAATACTTAAGTAAAAATCATATAGATTAAAGTTGATTCATGCTAATTACCTTCATTTATGAAAACAAATTCCTGTACATGAGAAATTAAACGGATTGTTTTGGAATCATTTATTTATATCTGGTATTGAAAGATTAAATAAACTCTAGCCCTAAGGTTTAAATTAATACTATCATTAGATATTAGATACAGTAAAAGGAGAAAATAATTAGCGTAAAAGGTTGGGAGAGGGAGAGAATGGTGAAGGATAGGGGAGGGGAGGGGTGGGGGAGCAATAACTATGTAAGAAATGAATGAGATTTCTAAACCTCTATTTTTCACATCTCAACAATGTTCTCGTAGAATATAGTAGATAAAATTAGGAGCAGCTAATCCTTGGGAACAACGTGTGCCTGGTATGAATATGAGGTAATGCCACCCGGATTTGGGTAATTATTTTCTACTTAGGCACCCAAAACCCATGGAGGAAATTATTACTTCTATCTTCCCATCTCACTTCTCTATCCCTACGACCATCACATTCTCCCTCAAAATCCCCTTGCACCCCTTCAATCCCCTTTCCTAGAAACGTTCATCCGTTCTGAATGTCAACCCTCATTACTCAAAACACAAAGAACCAAAAGGCTAGGAGAATCGTGTGGACTTCATTTCTCAGCTTAAGTTATGACGTGTAACATTGTGTATGTGCTTTTTTTTTATTACTGTTGCGTGGAGCTTGCGACAACAAATAACTTTTTTTTTTACTTATACTTGTGACATGTCTGGTTCAGGCCTCTGTTGAATGTAGATTGTTAAATGGGAGTAACATTCCGGAGATATAAGGAATTGACTACCATGAGTGAAAGTTTATTAAATATAATAAATATCTTTTGATTTCAAACGTTGTTCCTTTTGTATTGATAAGAGGGGCTGTTTTTTTACTAACAGAACTTGTTCAACTATCTATTAGTCAGAAACCATGAAATAAAATAAACATTTCAGATCAAGTCAACCAACTTAGTAATATATCCTCAACCCTTTAAGTTTCCAAGTAGATGTGTTGTAATAATACAGATGTAGTTTTAAGAGTTTTACCAAGGGCTCAGCACGCAAATGCAATTTTGAGTCGGTCAACTGTTTAGTTGCATCATTGAAAACCACTGACTCGTATGTGTTCACACACACATGTAACTATCCAGTCAACTAATTAAATAATTTGTGTTTTGCTACAAGCTCGGTGCAACTTTAAAGTTGGCCAAATTGATAGTAACCTACAGATTCTAACGCGTCTGCCCAGACTTGGAACGAAGAGTCAGCAGACTTCACTGTTCTATCTCATTCGAGTCTACATTGAAGATAAATATTATTTCAGTGAATAGTTTGATTTGATTTGAATCACGAGAAATAGACGCCGAATGCTCCCAGTCACAGATTAGAGAAAAATAATTAGAACAAATTAGAACTATTCAATTTGTAATAGAAGCTAAGAATTTCTACTTTGTGTTTCATAAATAAATTACATTATATCAAATGTGAGCATGTGTTTTCTTATCTCAGAGTAACTGATAGTCGCTTATATGGGGATGCAATCTCTCCATTTGGTATTCTGATAGGTTATTGAATGTCTTAAGAGGAACGAATTCTATCCAAACTGCTTGTACTCATTATATACTATAGTATTCGAATAATATATTTGAATAATACCACACATCATTATACAACTTGTAGAATTTTATAATGGATGTCTACAAAACTGTCTCTTCTATTGACTTTTTTTCTTACGGATTAACATGCCAGATCCATGTCAGGACTGGTGGAAAAATGTTAATTGGACAAATTTCGTGTTGCATGTACCCGGACATGTCAATCGACCAACTATTCGTTCAGTTAATCTGCGCGAGACTAATCAGTTGGCCGATTAATTAGTTGGCTGAATCAAAATTGCATGTGCATGTGGGGCCTAAAGCAGTTTTCTCAATCTCCTCTTTCCAGAAGAAATTAGAACTAACAGATGGAGGTGAACCAATTTTAACGAACTAGTAAAATGGGATTGTATCTAATGCGTAAGGCCCAAGACTTGCCCACAGTTGAATGTCTCGTCAGCCGAGCCAGTTGAACACAAACGAATCTCTTAGCCTAGATTAACAAACATCAGTAGGCATGACAAGGCGAGATGAGGTGTTCATTCCCTTGTTCCAAAAATTACATCAATCTATGAATAAATGACACCTAGATAAAGGAATATAGCTGAGGACTTTGGCTTGGCGGGCCAATGAGCACTGAGATAACCAGTTTTCGTCCTGTACTCAGGATAGTTCTTCACACACAATTTAGGAAATACTATGTGATGAATGTGTGGGTGTCCTTGGATAACAATGAGCTAATATATAAACCACAGTCAACAGCAGGTCGGGAGAGGTTTTATGATTTCATTACTACAATCACTTGCGTGACACGTGAAATAGAATAACATTAAGAAAGCCAACATTTACACAATGATTGTACTGTACATGAACAACGAATCACGTGAGATCAAAATGATATTACTAGTCCGATACACAGGTGATATAATAATAATAATAATACCTATTACCGCGTCTTACTACCCGTTCGTGTTATGCGCTTAAGTAGCCTACTAATTACGCTAATGGGTTATGACTTGTGAAGATTGAATATAAAGGAAGTGAGCCCGCATTTGGGTGGAGGGATGGTGGAAAAACCATTTAGTAAAAATCACCCCCAGTTCGCTCGAGCGAGATTCGAACCTCGGTTTCTCCATCCTCGGCAGTCTATCTCAACACGAGATATTTATATGTCTTTTGATGTATGTTATGAAGATAATAATAAAAGGACGGCCAAACCGGTTTCAATTATCAGATATTAGAACAGAATAATTTGAAAAAAGTATAGGTAATTAGAGATTAATACACCTCAACTAATGAGATTTAGTGGAAAAAGACAGTTTAACTTATCACTCACCATATGAGGGCTACAAATTGTTTGTCAAAGTAATGCCCTAAGTCTTATTTATTGAATTTATTATAGTAAAATATTTAGCACCGCGTCTTACCTCCATTTCGGTTCATACGCTTGTATTATAATAAATGGGATGCATTGCGTAGTTAATAGCATTTGACCCCGGCTACAGATATGTTTGTTCGAGCTTTCACAATAGAAGAGTAAATTGGTCTGAATCAGAAGATGCAAACAATTTATATACAGAGTAAAATATCTTAGTTACAAGTTCAATTTGTCTATGCTAGTTTAGTTTGAGCTAGGAGTCTACCCTAAACGGGTGGTGAGACGTAGTGATAAATAATAATACTAATAATACTTAACACCGCGTCTTACTACCCATTCGAGTTATACGCTTAGGTACTAATTACTCTAATGGGCTAGGAATTGGGAAGGTTGAATCCAGAGGAAGTGATCCCATAGTTGCGAGGAGAGCGAGTGGAAGACCATTTAGAATAAACCACCCCCAGTTCACTCAAGCGAGACTCGAAACTCAATCTCCTCATTATCGGCAATCTATTCTACTGCGACGGTAGCGTGTTAGACTACGCTTTCACCTAGGTAGGTAAGCAGTGCTATAACAAAGGTTAAGCTAAGTTATACCATCTCCTTTTTAATTTGAAATATAACCATCCATATAGCCACGAAAAAGAATGTTAACTTTGAAATCCTTCGCCATTTTAGAGTATTTAATAATTGTCTTAACGAGTACAATCCTTTGAACATGAGGAAGAGTTGGTAAACATTACCTTAGTCATCCATCCCCCAGAAGTAAGACATTTTTCCTAAATTTGAAATATTATTAATATGTAATCATATTTATATTTAATAGCATAACTCTTCCATCAATAGATGGTGTAGAGATAAGTTCATAAAATATATGAATAAACATATCGTTACATAAACAGGAACACAATTAAAATTAAGCAAAACAGTGTACAAATACTTTCTTCCTTTATGAACACAAATTTTTTCCAAAAGAACCCAACTTATTTGCAAATTTTCTAACTAGGTAGGAAATTAATTTTTGTTATGGCCTATTCTGAAACAAATGACTGACTGCATGGTTGGGGATATTATTAACTTTTCGAACATTTTCAGTTTGTCTTCTATCGATTAATATATTATTCAATATTATCCTAGTGGAAGCATAAATCTGCGTTCAACGTCAATTATTACATGTTGCTGAACATTTTTTGTTTCCTTGTTCATGTTTGGCATATCTTCCACAATTTTCGTGGTGTCTTACTATAGCTAAAGTCTTCCCCCTTTTTGCCTTGTAGAATCATTATTTACGTTCTGTACATCTCAGAGAGACAAAATATTCACAATAAAAACCTCATAGAGTATTATTACCAAGTATCCTGGCCAAATCCTCTGTCAAGATATCAAATAATGTTTTGATCAGCGATTTAGGTTTTGCCAATAAACCCAACACACAAATGAAGGAAAAGAACTGCATGAAAGAATATGGAATCCTCCCTAAAACTGATAATTTATCTCACTATATCCTTTCACACTCTTTCATTTTCAAGATACCTCATAATAATTATAAGCATAATCATTGTTTTATATGAATACATGTGTATGTAAATGTAAAATAAAATGAAATGTTGATATTTCACTTTAGCTCTATAATTTTTTTTAAAGAACAATATTTTAATTTTTTAATATGAATACTAAACCAGAAACTAAACTCCAAGAACAACACATTATTATAAATTACGACTTATTTTGGACATATATTTTAAATTGTATTCTAATTTTTATTTGCTGTTGAGGTGCCAATATAAGGTCGCCAAATTAAAATGATTGAAAAGAACACATTTAATATTTTACATTTTATAAACTTTCAAAATACATACATACATTCTCACATTGTTATCGGGTTGCCTAAAATATAACCAAATTTAAGCTTTTTAGCTGATTGGTTAGTACTAAAAGTCCTATGGACATACATGTATACATACAGGCCTATCTCCTATACATACATACATACATACATACATACATACATACACCATTATAATTGTATTAATATTCTAAGCCTAGATATATGTTTAGTACTTACATATACATAGCTCACATAAAAGTAGCCTACATGAACAAACATACACACAAATAAAACTCACATATACGCACACCTATAAACACATACACAAACAAACTTATTCACAAACATACACATGATAACACGTACACACATAAACACACACAAACACACATATATAATGAGGAATTCTTAAGTTATCTACAAAAACAACCTACCCAAAAATGTGTTATTCTGGGTCGAGCTTGTCGTTCAATCAAGATCAGCGCCTCCCTCTTGAACCCCTCCCACCCTCCCACCCTCTCCTTCCTGATTATTGTCTACAATTCACTTCCGAGCCCCAACTCTTCAAACAAAGTCCCTTCATCCCCTCCTTCGTGATCGAAGGAAATGTTGAACGTACCGCAAAATTAGAGATCGGGACCATTTTCCGGAGTTCTTTGTCTGAGGTAATGAGTTAGAATGTCTAAAAAAAAAAAAGAAAAAAAAAAAAGATGAGGGTTTGGAAAGGGCATAGTAGGAAAAGGAGTAAGTGCGGTCTTTCTCCCCCTCCCTTAAAAATTCTCGAAAGCTGTAGGTAGAGGAGAAACCGAACTTCGATTGTCTATGTCCTATTAAGACAGTAGCCGAAGTACGGTAATGTTTTATACGCGTCATTTATCAGACTTAAGTACCAACATCGCTCAG
Organism: Timema bartmani; assembly: GCA_902151455.1. NCBI lineage: Eukaryota > Metazoa > Arthropoda > Insecta > Phasmatodea > Timematidae > Timema > Timema bartmani. The sequence goes on along the minus strand of CABFWB010000024.1, from coordinate 4,610 downwards.
GGCTTATATAAGTCTATACTCATTCACTGTTCCATCGTGCGAGGAGCTTCTAGATTTTTGTCGATAACTTCACATTTCACTTCTTCTTTTTTTTTTTTTCCTAAATAATTTGAAGATCTACGAACATTTTTTTATAGTGAAGCTCAAGCCAATGATATGAGGTAAAGTGAGACTCATTATATACCTAAGATTAGTATTTTAATAAATCTATGGCAAAAGGAACTTAAAAGTTCATTACCACACTCACAAAAGTATGCCACCTATCCCTATCTTGAGCTAATTATATCCAGTCTCTCTCATTGTACCCTATTTCTATCAAGGTACATCTAAACGTTATTCTCAAATATATAGGAGGGGCCAAAAACTAGAATTATGTTAATAATTTGTTTGATTATCAAGAAGAGCCATTATGAACAAATTTTTAGTGCAGGACCATTGATTATTGAAAAAGATGTTAAAACAACAGCAACGCTTAAATGTCGTGCATTATCGTTTTTGTTAAACACACAATTAAATAAAATATTCTTATTTGTGTGGTACTACCATAGGGGGCTAATGGTTCACTGCCAAGGCAATCAAGGGTTGTCAGGAACGTTCCCTTAACCTGTTTATCCACAATAATTGGTGGACAAACACTCTAGAGACAACTTATATATATATTTGTTTATTATTACATTATTTTGTGAAATGTAGGGAGCGTGTCTAATCAAGAGCAGTCCTGAATAGTCCTACTGGTGTGTCTTCAATGTGCATTATATAATCATTAGCCATTAGACCTCCATTGTCAGGCTAAAATATTTCATTAAAATAAAGCACTAAAAGATTTAATTCCACTCTATACAAATTAATCACTAATTTAAAGGGTTTTTAGTCTGTTAATGTAGGAGATATTCTGGTCTGAAGACACTCTACACTACTTATCTATTTACCAACGACACCCACAATAAAGTAGTGGTAGAATATTGGTACGTGGAATAAATACAGCACCAAATTGATAATGACTAAACGTCAAGCTCATATTATCATATTTTTTGGTCAAGTGGTGGTCAGAGTTTGAATCCTAAAAAAAATTATGAGGATGGTTTCTTTCATAAAAGGTTCTCCCTTTTCGCACCCCGTAAATGTGGTTACAGTTAATCCTAATTATACTTTCTAAATCTCTAACCAAGTAGATTTGGGAGGTAGAAATAAAATAGGGAGACCTAGACTGAAGTACATGAATCAGAGAGCTGATGATGTTGGCAGAAGAAGGTACAAAGAGGTAAAAAGTTTGACCCAGGATAGGCCTAAGTGGAGGGCTGCGGCAAACCAATTGTAAGATTGATGACCTAACGATGGACCCTGTTAATGGAGTTGAATTTGGATAGCTCAGACTTGTATTCAGACGTTAACCAACTGAAAAAAAAACATGGAGGATTCTAATTAATTCACAATTCTCATCGAGTAAGAAGTTTATTTAATTTTTTTTTTTTAATGCAGAGCGTTTCAATCATTTCCCATATTGGATATTAATACTGATTTTTTCCCCTTCCTCTTATTGATTCTTGTTTAAAAAGAGCCCTATTCTATACTATACATTGGTGTGCCACGGCAGTTTAAGGGAAGGTAAAAAAGAAGAAATAGTTAATGTTGAGGAAGAAAATAATATATTTATTTAAATCTATAGCTAATATTATTTTAAAATTATCACAACTAATATTAGAAATTTAACTATTGAACTGTTAAGCACAATTTTAATTTTTTAAATCATAAAATTCCTTCTTAAAAACAACAGAGAGTGTACCTTGATAGAATGAGTGCCTTGTTCAGTGTACTGTGAGTTAAAAAATGTTGAAAATCCTTGCTATTAATTGTTAGGAAATAAAACTTGATGTACAAAAAAATTCATAGCTTTAATCAAGATTTATATTTAATTAGTTTTAAAAATTTATGAATTGATAAACAACTTTGTTCTCTGTATATAAATGACTTTAAAGTATATTTTGCACGATACGCAAAGCACTATGTTCATCGTGACTTAATAACAATTACTTTAGTCAGATAATAAGGATATTATGTTCCATCTTCCTTGAGCTCTCATAAATGAACAAAAAAAAAAACAATGTAGCTGGAGGTTGGCAGTAGGGTGAGAAGAAGGATTTTGAGTAGAGAGTTTGGTAAGTGGAACGCACCGCTGGAAGCTCTTGACAAATGGCTTCCTTACTAAGCCAAAATCCTAGATCCCCTATATATTCACCCCTCCAACCCTTCCAAGCCGCTACTTCCCTTTCTCACTTTCTCAACTCTATAAAGTCGTGTTGTGCAGCCACAAGTCACGGAGGAAATGTAAATATAGCCAGGTGCAAAATGGGTAATCTAGGTAGTACAAGTAGTCGAGAAAGAAAGAAGGCGGTATCATACTTATAATTACTGTTCACTAAATTATCAAAGAGGCGTATGCTAGGAACTTTAATTTATTTCTTAGATAAGTGAATAAGGAGGCTTCTTTTATGGGAGTATATCTATGACCGAAATTAATCTAGTGGTTTTTAATTGTCTTTTGATTTATTTTGTGCTTATTTTGTATTACTTCAGTGCCTGTTTATTATAAGAAAAAATTATAAAAATGTGAGTAGAATAAATGAAATTTTGTAAGCGTTGTACCAAATTATTGCACACATTTTGACAGATACCGGAATTAGTACTTGCAAGACAACTTAGTTTCTGCGCCCACGTCACGCCAAATGTTTCTTCGCACTCGTTTAGCTTCCATTATTAAACAAATGCTGAGCTTTTTCTCCACTCTCTAGCTTGTAGTGGTAGCATAAGGGCTTATACGCATGCGCGCACCAGTAAAAACAGTACCAACCTTGAATTTTCTGCATACAAATACATTTATCATACAGATAGCTATCTGGCAGATAAATTCAGTTCATAATACGCGTAAAATATTAAAGTGGCTGATAGCCTTTAACTTCCCGATAGCAATATTTATGCGATAGTCATAAGACCGGCCGTAAGTGGATTTTTTTAATTCGGTTGTATCCAAATGTATAATTTCTCATACAAATAAAGTGCTTTTATCTTTTTTTTGCATCAATATTATGATTTATCAAAATGTTTTATGTTCATCTAAACCTTAAATAGTGGGTTTTACTATATATCTGTATTTTCATCTGTACTTGGGGCTACAGCTGGAAAATTTTGATGTACTTCACTAAATTAATATATATTTTAATGCTAACTTTAAAATAAAAAGTATTTTAATAATTACGATTTCATTTAATTATAAATTGTTTTATAATATACTATTAATGCTCTAAAAGGTAGATAGATATCACGAACTTAGCAAAATAAAGGATGTTTTTATGTAGAGAATAATTCCTTGAAGTGTAGGTAATTTACAGAAAAAAAATTTTTTTTAATTTATTTCAAACTATATTAAGCCATTTTAGCAAATATATCTAGCATTATTTTAAATTTTATAACTGACTTCTTTTATACACAGCGCCATACAACCTTTTATCATATCCTTGAATTGTAGTTTCTATAGTAGAATTTAAAATTTAAATAAATTAGATTTTGTAAACATTGGTTTTTTTTATCACCACGTCTTACTATCCGTTCGGGATATACGCTTATGAATTAATTATGCTAATTGTTTTTAAGAATTACGAAGGTTATATTTAGAAGAAGTGTACTCAAATTGGCGTGGAGGGCAAGTGGAAAACTGTCTTGTAAATACCACCCTCAATACACCCAACTGACATTCGAACCTCGAGCTCCCCGTCATTGGCAGTCAATTTTACTGCAAGAGTAGCGCGTTAATTCACGCAGCCACCAAAGTGGGTTGAAAACCGACGGATTGCACTTACACTGTACGAAGATTACAGCTGGTCCACTTCTGATCTTTCCTTCACTGTTGGATGCTGCACAAGAGTATTCTCCAGCAGATTCTTTGATAAGCTTTCTCAATTGTAGTGATCTTCCTGTGGGATAAATTCCTTCCGACCCATCATAATCCAGGATGTGATCCTAGAATCATAATTAATTTTAAAAATGAGATTTAAGAATAGATACCTTATAAATTTAAATGATTACTAAATATATAACTTTAAGGTGGGTATACTGAAAACTGGTTTATTACAAAACAATTTTTATTTTAGAAAAACCATCTTTAATTTGGGTAAAAACAGGTTGTTATTAACTGTATTTTTTGTTGTGTTTTGAAATTTTTTTCATAATATGGTGCTGTTCATTTAATACCAATAAGTTTAAAAATAGTTTTAAAGAAGAAATAATGTGCACCTAGGAGTTATTTTGATTCAAATATAGGATAGCAAATAAACCAACCTAGCTAATTAAATATTATCTAATAATTTTTGTTGAATACAATTGTAGATAAATTGGAAATTTGTTAATTATACATTACTATTGCGTTATTATTTATTCTCAACAGAGTAAAAATATTCGAATTTAATATAACATTTCAGAATTTATTTGCTTCTTATATTTAAATAAAATATCAATTCGCCCTCCAACACAGTAATTAAATAAATGGTACGGCGCACCGGACAGACTTTCTCTCTCTTTCTATAAACTCGTAAGATTTCTGAACGGAATAATGTACA
>CABFWB010000023.1:645207-722144 GCA_902151455.1 Timema bartmani | reverse complement strand
CCTACGGCTTCTTTTGGCGCTTGGTATAGAAGGAGAGTGGAAAACAATTTAGGAGAAACAATTCCCACTGATAGTGAACTAAAAATCACTCTTTCTGGTTTTGTGACACATTAAGTCTAAATTATTTATACCCACCAAGGTTCTAGCTTAAAATTCTCAGAAGCTATTGGTCAAGTTTTTTGTATCACGTCTCAACTATACTGACCATGAGGAAGATCGCCGTGACACGTAGCCTTATGTATTACTTTGTTGTATTTTATTCATATCTTTTGCTATTTTTATTGCTCAAATAAAGTATTACTAACCACTTTATCAGAGGTTTAAGTATGTTTGGTAAATATACTCATATTAGCGTGAATAGGGAGCGAAAATTCCCCAAGAAAACCACATGAGCACTCTGCCAGTATGGTAAATAAAAAATTCTCCTTCAACGAGGAAACAGAATTAATGCAACACTTAAGCTGTATACCACTCTGCCACCTTAATAGGTTAAATTGATCGTGATGTTTATATTTTCTAATAACTATTGACATTGTAAATATGCAAGGTGACAGCTGGAGAAGAATATGTGTGTGACTCACCAAAAAGGTAAGGGAACCTATTAGCGGCATAACTTTTTTATAAGTTAAGTTAAGATTACAAATATTTCGTTCTTTGCCGTTGGCGACAAACAGCTACCAAAACCCCTATCCCCCACTAACAGGGATGGCCACCCCAAGCAGCCAGATTATAATATGAGGGTCCAAACAAAGGCTTTGATTGGTGTATAATTGATAAACGGGGGGTAGCAGGCTTCAAGAAACTTATTTTAGAATATCTTTATTATGTTTGGAGTGGGACAGCTCTGTCCAGTTTATAAGGGCCAGTTTCATAGTCAGATTTAGTACGCCTCAAGTGCGGCGCTATACTAAATACAAGACGTCACCTACCTGAAATTGAATGGAATGGGCCAGTTTCGTATGCGAAACTGGCCCATTCCATTCTGGTCTAGGTAGGTGTCGTCCTGTATTTAGTATCGACTCGCATTTTAGGCGTACTAAATCTGACTATGAAACTGGCCCTAAGTGTCAGTTGAAGGATCCAGTTGTCCCTGGAAATAGGTGACCCAGTACACCATAAGTGTAATCAGTGGAACTTGTAATAAATACTTTTAATCAATTGAGTTATTGATATATTAATCCACTTTAGTTAATTAACCCCAAGAAGCATTGTAGGTTAATAGGCTAGTTTATTAATAAAAAAAATCAACGATAGTTATGGTTTAGCAGGTAAAAGTTTGAACGTAACAGAATGGTGCCGTGACCAGGATCAGCTGAGAGCCATACTAAACGGTAAGAAATGGTGTGACAAGGAACCAGAGGATTAAGGAAAACGAAATATAGACAGCACTAACAAACCACGGAAATATCTCACAACGGCGCAAAAGAAAACGGTACAACCAAAGTCTGCAGGGTCGGAGCAGCTGCGTAGAAATGGAAGGCATGGCAGCTGCGCAGGAAGGGATGACCTCGCGATAACTAAGCAGAATGTCACGAGTAATGGTATTTGATTACCGAAGATGGGTGAGTCGAGTTTTAATATTAGGTCCAACCTTATTTACAGGATAGGGACGCAGGAAACTTTAAGTGAGCTTCATATTTATTTGTTTTAAATCTACTAATCACGATTCGGCCCGGGATATTCGTGAACAATTAGGGATCCTTTGGAGAGTGCCAATCAAACTAGTCGTGTCACAAGACAGGTTAAAGTGAGAAATGACAGAATGGCGTCAAATCGAGACCTAACACCAAGGAGAACGACCAGAGCATAAAAAGGGACTTGGAGGTAGAAATGGCCACAATACCATTTTATGAGTGAAAAAATAGGTTTGAGGAATAATCCTATATTATAACACCAATTCAAAATACAAATGACACGATGAGGGAAGTGACCAAAACAATGAGGCCATTATAGCTTAAAGGGGTGACATACACACATACAAACAATAAGGTACCGAAGGGCAATAATTATGAGCTATTTTATATAAAGCGTTTGATGTCAATGAAAGAGACGATATACACGCCAACTACAGTTGTATGGACTGAAAAACATATGATGGACATTAATTTAAGACAGTTCATTGTTTAACCTAAAGGACAGGACCATGAGCTTCAGGAGGTTTAATATGATATTCGAGAGCGTATACAGGGACTGTGTACCCTTATGAATGTTTGTAAGTTATTATAGCAAACGGTACTGATACAGACTGTAGATAACGAATCTCTGGTTGAAATACAAACCAGTCCAAAAATTTGATTCACATTACTTCAGTAAGACAGGGAAATAGATAAATTAAGTATGAGCAACAGAGCATTGAAATAATATTTTTTAGGGAAGTTGATAAATGTAATATCCAAAGTAAGGATTTTCGGGTGAATGAAAGGAATGAATTAGGTTGACCAATATACGTCAAGGAGCAAACGATGAATTCCAAGAGATATTCCACATGAAATATGTTACAAGAGAGAATACTAATTGTAACGTCATAGGTGTGTGCCATTTTTTTAAATAAATATTTAGTTAGCGTAAAGGAAATTGAATTTAAAAAAATAGGAGAGGATAAAAAAATAGGAGAGGATAAAAAAATAACATTTAATAGCATCAATACAACGGCAGATATCCAAGATGGTGGGGATGTAAATATATTGGTTGTAGTTCCAGTTAAAGAAGACTAGTCAAGGAATAGATTAGTAAGCTTTGTTAAGGAAATACAAAATGTACTACCACCATCACCAAGAATAACAGAGCCAGGTGAGAAGGAAACACTAGAATTTGAAAATCGGATAGCTAATCAGAATCGTAGAAAATAGCATTCAGAGGGGAAGAAGGGACGCTCCAAGACACAATACTCCTGCCAAATATAAAACAAGGCAGCGGGTTTGAGCAGGGCATATCACTTATCACCCACTCTCTCCAAGAAGATTGGTAAGTTGTTTTTACTATGCTTAGGGCCAAATCGAGCCTTGTCAATTGCGAATTCATAGACATGGGGTTCATGAACGTAAAAAACAAATAAAAAGTTGGCACATTCTATTCAATTAATCTCAAGAAATGTGTTTAGAAGGGGACATTAACCACTGGTAGAAGTGAAGTGAATAATGGGAAATGGTTTTTACCGAACTTACCAGTTCGACGCCAGAAAGTTACCTAGTAATAAATAGAAAATAAAAATTTGATGTCGATGTGAAATATCCTAATAATTGGACTGAGCTGACGATGATAATGCTATGATTTGTTCTTCTCTAGTGTAAATGGTGTTATAAAACTCAATATTGAATTATTGTAATGCGTTGTTTTTATTTTAACTAGTTAGGTGAACATAGGTAAAGCTGGCTGATATTATTATTTGGTGGAAACAAGGGGGTCTGCAAGTATTAGTGCGCACAAGGTGGAAGGAATTCCCTGCAGACTTTAATTTGTTTCGTTGAATAGGTATAGGAAGAAACCGAGTAATGTTGATGGACTAATCCTTTGTAGACTTGAGTGTGTAAATGTTATGTACAATAAATTGAAATGTATGTATCACTGTAAAGGATATGCGCACGTATTTATGATGTACAGGATGTGAAGGTTTGACTTATAATTACGATGCATAAAGATCCCGCTTCTGACTAACTAAACATATGGAAAGTTTACGGCGAACCTCCATACTTAATCATCCAATTCTGACCCTAAAATGTAAGGTTAGGCCGATACTACTCCACTATTTGACACAAGATATAAGAGACTGCTGGCTATCATTCTGTAAGTGAGAGGTCTAATCAGGTAGCTTAAAATAAAGTCAGGCACATCACACTACTATAGGTTTATTCAGGAAAAAAATCTGCCCTCACACATTGCCGTCGTACTGACGAGTGTCGTTGACCTATCCCCGGCCAACATTATTATCACGTGTCATCGCCTAAGATGTCTCACTTCCCTTGGCAGCAGTGGGATCACAACTTTCTAACCATTGTCTTAACCATCGTCTAACCCATGTCTAACCAATGTATAAATCACGGTTATACTCGTGGCGTGTACGGCACGCCATCGCTAAACGGACTCAACTTAATGCACACTTGACAACTGTCTATTACCAACTGTACGAACCAACTGTCTACACCAACTGTCTGATACCAACTGTTCAGAGCTCTACTCTAGGATAGACACTAGCTAGACTCTGCCAACTAGGAAATTCCAATGACAGCATGAAGCACCAATCAATGGCCTAGATTCCTGTCACCAAAAACCACGTGATGTTTGAACATCGCTTCACACAGATTCAATGATCTCCCACTGGAATCAGTAGTTATGGGCCTACGTGCGGGTTGGACAGGAATTATCTCACTTTTCAGATACTTGAGTCTACACTTACAAGCTGACAGGTGAAATATGAGCTTACAATAGATATCAAACATCTTGAGAATAAATCCCAAAATTGAGAGCGTCACAGTCACTATGTTACTATCATAGGAGTGAGGGAAGAAGGGTAAGTCAATAAATGTACAAATATTGTGTTTGTTGAGGGAAGCAGTTATCCTGGGCAAAAATTTCACAATAAATCTAATCAATAGAAATTGTAATAAATATTCTTAAACAATAGATTTATAAATATATTACTCCTGTTTACTTAATTAACACTAAAAATAATCGCAAGTTAATATGTTAGTTTTTAAAGTAAAAATCAACGATTGTTACGTTTTATCAGGGGGAAATTGAATGGAAAAACTTTTGTATTAAATTGACTCTATTTAATATCTTGAGAATATATTTATATAGCGCATCCACATTGTTTTTTTAAACAATCATCAAATATTCTATCATATGATTTTCTTATAAATGGCATTAGCTACTTTATTCTAGTTCAATAAGATCATTCTCTTTAGGCTGGTTTTTATTGATTAGGTATTTTGATAACATTATTATTGATTTAAAAACTATGTTATCTAAATAATTGTTTCCAAGCTATTTTAAAAACATTATTTAGTTGCCTTATTGCTACTGCTAAATAAATTCCTTTCATAATAATTATATTTCATTGTGTAGGCAAATATCTTGTAATATTACTGTAGTAAAAAGGATTTAACTATTTGAGGAAATCTTAAATAAGTTAGTTGTACAACGTCGGACACACATATTGTGTTGTTGTAAGCAGTCATTTTCCCTGTATCGCTTGGGTAATTACTTAAAACGTTCATATAGTAAGCAAAATCTAAATGATAAATCTTAAAGAACTAAATCATCAAACCATTTAAGAGAATTTTAGGGGGGGGCATGTTTGACTCTTACCTTGCCACAACAAAGTCAGTAGTGCTAACCGATCCACCATTTCTGATAGTGTGTTGATATGTTGTGTAGGAAAATGATGGAAAGGGGAAACGTTAAGAAACAAGAAATGAAGGAAGAACAGCGAATGGGAAAGGAGGGTTGACGGGATGATCCGAATTTCCCACGGGGGTTCATCTCTCTTTCATCATAACACTGCGAGAGAGAGCCTAGCAGCGGTTTGGAGGGGGTGAATGAGGGATGTTTGTTGCGTGTCACTTTAATGAGGCCCGCGGTGCAGTCTTCTCACATTAACTGCCATTCTTTCACTCCCTCAGGGTGTTTCAGTAGAGCCTTATAAACGCGAATGGTTATAAAAGGCGTTCGAAAATCGCTTAGACCGCTTCGGGTGTCGTGTAGGATTTTAAGTTAACATGGCCAAAGTGCAGGTTTATAATAACATTTTTGAATGTTGAGACATTCGTAAAATATTATTCTAAATATACTTCTTAAGTTTGATTCAAATATTCTAATTTTATTTAATGTTATACATTTTTTCAAGAAATATTCAAAATTTCCCTCTGGCAATAAAACTGATTCTTGATGTTGCATTGAAGCATACTTAATTTAAAGTAGAAGCCTACTCATTTGAGAGATTTTCTTATGCGCGAATTTTAAGACATAGCCCTAATTAAACTAATCTTTTATTTTCCAGTTTTCGACTTTTATTTTATTAATTGCAAGCTTTGAAATTTAAATTCTAAAAAAGAAAAAAGTCATATTTAACAAAGCATTTTCTAAAAAGATTTTTAATTCTTTTGATCCTCAAAGTTCCTCGTTATCATTTCGATTCAACACATCTAAGACCGTATATTAAACGTTATTTAAAGCCAACAAATGTTCACAGTGAATTTAGGGTCTATTTATAGAAATATATCGTCCTTAGCTCTCAGACTGTACACTATCGCTTTTTTTTTTTAAGTCACCATTGTCCTTACCTACGTGCGCGGGTCATTACGAGACTAAAGAGGAACAGAAACAAATGGTCTGCTCGTGACGGCGCTAGTGTTTCGGTTTCCGATGAGAAATGAACATTGCGCCCCCCTACCCCTTCCCTTTCCCACTCTCCATCTTTCCCATTCCTTCTTTTTTTTTTCCTTGTTTCACCCCTCCAGTCAAGGATAGATGTGCAGGGGGTGAAGGGGGTAGAAAAACGTCGTGTCGTAACGTAAGATGTAGGTTAGGGGTGATTGAAGGGAAAAGAGAGGTAAAGGGAAAGTTGGTTACTCTCTCTCTTTTATTTTATCCTATTTTCTTTGCACACTTTCCGTTTTTTCGACTTCTCCATTACGTCATGGTCTTCTACTGCTTTTCGTTGCCACCCAAGCCAACAAACAACCGTTTTTTTTTTGTTGTTTGTTTTGTTTTTTTTACAAAACCTCTCTCTGTTCATTCCTGGGTCTGCACCCGAAGGGGCAAAGGGGGAACCAATAAAATATCGACGTTGTGGAAATTCCTTGTTACGGCTGTTTGTGTTCACGTGTGTGTATATTTTTTATTTTGATCCCGTCATATTCGTCAGGGGACTGTTCTTGGTGATGTAACGTTGCTTGTTATAGACTTTTTTTTGTGTGTGTGGTAAGCTAATGGTGAGGTTTACATCCACAAGGAAAACGTATCCTACAGTAAGAGCAGTTGTGGTGGCGTGCACACGTATTTTCAAGAAGGTAGTTAATCCATTAAATGAGGTTCGGTGTGAAATTTTAAACTACCTTCTGAACGTATGTAACATTTTCAATATCATGATTCCAATCTCAATCAGTTGTATGTTGCACGATGGTGTAGGTCTACAAATTATGGTGAATAAATAAAGATATGACTAGAACAAAGTGATACATTTTAAGTTCGGGATTCTTAAAAACTCGAATAAACCTTTAAGGACCTCACAATTTTATCGCACGCTTGATCACCCAGTTGCTAAGAGCATAGGTAAATTAAAAATACCTTCTACAAAGCAAAAGCTAATAACTACTACTCTTTAGTCATCTATTTTATGATCATTATTATAGAATACCGCAAATGTAAGTTACAACTTTGTTCTAGTCGATGAGTCAAATAATGTAGTTCTGTGTTTTATAAAATTCAAAAACTAAGTACTACTAACGTTGGTATTTTTTTGAAAAAAAATATATATCGAAGGAATACCATTTTTAAGGCAAATATATGCAGGCTGGATATAATTTATAGCTCAATATATTACTCTTTGTGTGTGTGTTTGTGTGTTTGTCAATGGGATGGAATCTTGGCTTTGTATCTCACAAGTCTGAATGTATTCAAAAGGTTTATATATTGTGTTTGCTTTTATTCTCATTCTTCACCTGATGTTTGCATCTTGTTGATGTCATCCTCGTATTTTACGTCGCTTCCATAAATTTGAATTGAACTTCTGTTGTGAATAGGCTTGGTGGGGTGGGGGTGTCAATAGGAGGGGAACGTCAAGTGCTTGTAAGCCCTATTTTATTGATAACAGTAGTGGAATAATTTATTTTTCTGAGATTCATTCAAATAAAATCATCTTCCTTGTGTATTTTAATTATTTACTTTCTCACGACCTCTCGGAAAGAGAAAGCATTGTGATCGTCAAAAAAAAAATCAAATTCGAGAATTTCATGGATGTGGACGTTAAAAAAACCACTGAATCCAAAAATGTGGTTTTCACGCTGTTGTCTGTCTGGGGGTATGTATTTCGGCTTAGAGCTAAAACCGTTTTACTGATCGTGCTAAAATTCAAAATCCAAGATTCCCATTAGTTTGCTCTAAGGAGCTTTCTTCGTATTCCGACCCTAAAATTAAGGGTTAGTTTACTTAATGGCAAAAAGAGAAAATTGCAATTTTCTTAAAATCCGCCTTAACCATTTTGAAAAAAAATTAGTATCTAGACACTATTAAAAATTAAAAACAAAATGGTACATTTATTTTTTCCAGGAAAATAATATAGAGGGTACTTTACATAAGGGGATGTCTTCTATTTTGATCATATCTCCTCATTTCTTCGAGATACAAAATAAACTATAATTTTGAAGTTGTAGAAATATTAAAAATAAAAAAAATTATTGGAAATATATTATTATAAATCAACAGTTTCCAAACTATATGCATATATTGTTTTTAAATGGAGATTTGGGAAACGGGAGGTTGATTGATATGTTCTTTGGTGATCACATATTATATTACTTTTTCTCAATATGATTTTGGAAAATTGTATATAATTTCATTTATGCTTTTTGGTGAAATATAAGGATCTTTTTTCCATTTTGTTTCTGAGTATTTCACGTATCTTATAAGTTTTAAGAAAAAATCTTCCCTTTTAGATATAGAAGCGATAAAGCCTGAGCGGTGCATCCTACTATTTAAAAAAATATTAAATTGTTATTAAATAAAGGCTAGGAAAAAACACAATAAATAACTGGAAAGATACAAGTTATAGCTAGCTCAGTACTTGCCCGCTTGACTCTTTGTGAGTACCTGAACAGCAAATCTTGATTTGAGGCATTGAGACTGACTTTTACCACGAGACATTGTAAACCCTCATTTTGGAATATTGCAAATGCACTAGTGTAAAACTAAATAGATTATTCTGGTGTTAACAAATATGTATGATGAATGAGACAGCTACTTTTTTTCAAAATAATATATCATAGATTCTACTGTAAAATAGGTTATCAAAGGGAGGTGAGAATGCTTTATCTAGATAATATTTGTAAACATATTTCTATAAATCTCAATTTCGTTAATGCGTCCGAGGACTCAGTAGATCAAATGTTTCCCACCTATTTTGATTTATGTTTACACCGGAAAATTGATGACACCCAACTCCAACTATAACCTTTCACCTAATTGTGCCCTTTCTCGGTTCATCAAGTATCGTTTAGCTAAATTCATTTTTTTTATCCATTTCACACGTGTTTAATAACAATGAAAAACAAACAAACGACAATTAAACTTTCACATAGTCCTACCACGTGTTAAAAAAAACTGTGTCCACCTGAAGCAGTGTTTGTTTTTATGTAGTTTTTTTCATGGGTGAGTTCACAATAATTATTTTATCTCTATATAGCTTATAAAATGTCCACGTATTATTTGCTTTAATTTTTTTTAAGTTCTACCAACGATAACGTTGTTAGCTCGTCATGGGAATTTTTCACACTTTGAAAATAAAACGAATATTTGTACTCCAATGCTAAAATACATTTATGTTTCATCATTCTAAATGTTGACTCATGATTTATCTAATAACCATACTACAAACATTTTCCCTTTCTACATTCATGGAACTTCATACACTGATGAACACATTTATGTCGATGTGTTTTGCCCCTTGGAAAATGAGAATAAAAAAAAATAAAAGTGGTATTTGTCTAGCGATTTGTTGGATTATCAAACATCCAGCACGAAAGTTATTCATGTGTGGTTGTGTTTGTATTACTCTAAATTGAAACACATTGTTAGTGTGACTATCTCTCACACGCATACTACCAAGCGTGGGAAATTGAAAGTTTACTTAAATTTACTGTTAATGTTTACAATTAACTTTGAGAGTACAGAGAACATGCGTGGTGTTTGAGGTCAATGAAAGGTTTCTGCTGATGGCAGAATTGTTGTGTGATTATTTCACACCCAAATGATTTTTACCGTATCGTTTACTAAAAATGATTTGCAAGAATCACTTCTTCAATAGTAATACATTAGTTTTAAATTACTAGACTATATCGCCAATCTACTTTCATGTATTCATACGTTAAATCATAGGATTTTATGCCATCAATTTTGAATTAATTGTCATTTAATAATCGGATAGTTGTTTCGGTGTTAACAGATGACAAATTTTGTTTTATTTTTTAAGCTTACCTTTAAAGCACAGTTCCAGAAATATTCATTTAATCAACTGTTTATTCAACAAATCATTTAGTCCAATTGAATCCTTCAAATTAGGAACTATATATTTAAAATATGTTATAAACTTGTGGTGAATTTTTTCGGAATCTTTAGATGTTTGATTTTTCCCTTTACAACATAAAGTTTATTATTATTGTTGTGTTTTTTGGAATACACTGCATTAAGCTATGAATAAACAATGTATCCTGCATAGCTCAGTTATAGAGATTGGCACACTAGTCCAAGGGTCCCGATTTAAATTCCCGATGTACTCCTTAGTTTATTTAGTTATTTGCTAAATCTACCCTTGCGTCGTTGGAGTTTAAGTGTCAATATATTAGAACCCGTAATCAATCCATTGAATAAGTTTAAATTTCACTGCGCCAGTGGTAATCAAAATGTGGTTAGCAACAGTTGTAAGCAAACTGTTCTTAATTTGTTCAAAATGACGCTCTTTTTCAAGTGAGTGTTGGTCTATTTATTCCTTCCTGAAGAGAGAAGGGTAGCAACGCTTTTGTTCAAAAGCCTGGCCTGAGTATCCGGACTTCTCCATACAAGCAGTTAAATAAATACATTAATCAAACTTTGTATTGAAATTTTTTTGAAATTGAAAATGGTTTTATTGATTTCAATAGAGATTCACTTTTTCTATACCAACGTCATAATTATTCTCGATATAGTGTCTCCAATGTTGATTTGCATTGAAGTCTTATTAATTATTCAATGATGATTTACTAATATTGTCAACATATTGTACGAGAAAATATAAATATAAAAGTTAATGTACTATTATATTGATTAATATGTGATTAGCATTTTGAATAATAATGTACAAGAAAAATCACACCTTCTAAGCATTGTGATGGGGCATCAAATATGTTAAGGAATTTAATTGGTTCGTAAGCCAATAAGATTTGAGGAACTTCAGCATTGTATAAGAGACCATGAAACCATATTATATTCCCATGCTTTCCTCATGACCAACCATATTGAGGTATTGGAAAAATAAAGCTGGTTTAAGGGAATCAACCAAAAATAATCCCTGGAAGAGCATATGTTTGTTGATTAGTATTTTTTGTTCATACTTTGTCCCACAAGTTATTATTTAACATCCCAATACGTAGTAATAAAACCACCCCAATATTTGAACATCAACTTCACTGTATTCTAAAACTGGCATGATTCTCACATGACTGAGTGGGTATTTTAAAACACACTATAATGACCATAACAGAAGAGTTTCGTAACACCGTTCATTTACGGTAATACACAGGATGTTATTAAAAAGGGTTCAACGTCTTAGGATCTTGTAGGACTCATTCAATTTAGATAAAAGAACTAGTTAACCTAGTTGGACCAACCAAATCGCAAAAATATACAGGAGATGTTATATTTTAATAATAATTTCACATCCACTAAGAAGACTGAATGTTGCGTCCTCTTTGAAAATCTCTGTCTTTATTCTAATCGTTTGACAACAGTTTCCAACTCGTTTTAAGTCTGATAAACCATTTATTTTAGACGAATACACTAAACTCTTTAAATATTCCTATACCTAAAAGTCCAGAGTATTTAAGGTCAGGGGTCAATAGGGGGAGGGGGGGAGGGGTGCTTGCGACTGGTCCACCTTTACTTCTCCTGTAGCTCTGTGTGAGTTAGTTTGTGGATCTAGGTTCACTAAGACTTTTTTACTCATTTAAATGAGTACCACAAGATCCTAAGGTTCTAAACCCTTTTTTTTTAACATACTGTATACACTGGTGGAACTAATCAACTGTAGCTGGGACCGCTTCGGTGCGTAACAAGGCTGTACTTTTCCCCTAAAGTCTATTGAATTACAGATGTTCTTATACACAGTGAGTTATTCAGGTTATCTAATCTAGTACAACGATTAACGATGTAACATGAACTCACGTGTCTACTTATATATTTTAGCGACGTATATGACTAACAAGCATGTGCCCCCGTCCCCCACAATCCCCAACATACACGTATCTAAATTGCTGGATACAAAGGACTTGAAGACCCCGGACGTGTAGTACACTCTTTTTCTTCTGTTTAATCTATCATTTAAAACTAAGCATCCTCCCTCACTCACATAGTTCTTATTAATATTAGATCCGTCAAAATGTTCTATAATTTTGGGTTTCAATACCAAATATAGAATCATAAAACAGAAAATTGGAAACATTTAATTTTAAAATCCCAAATTAAAACGATACCATTCTTTTCTTACCATCGTAACTTAATAATTATGAATTTTTAATCCTAAAAATAATCTGCCGTAGCTAAATATACACTAATGTAATTGTTATAGATAAAGAATTATAAAATTAAATAATTTGTTAGTATGTTAAAATCTAAATAATTCAGGATACAAGCTCAGAAATGTTATTAAAATATAAAGACTAGAAACTAAAAAACGCTTATAACAACCAAATAGATTTTATATTTCGTTTGGAAATGAAATACTCGTAGCTCAATTCCACCCAAAATATAAACCGTATTAATTCATTTCTACTGAAATATATTATAGAAGTTTAGATACAGTACTCAAATTTATTCAAATTGTAGCTTTTATACATAAGATTCAAGAATATAAAAGTTTGTGGTGTAATTTTTTTTTAAATTTATTTTATAATTATAGTTAAAGTCAAAATTTTTAATTTTTGAACTTCTTTTATAACCATACTATTAGTCTAAATTGTTTTTACCTTGTGTATTTATTGCTTACTATGTATCGTTTTTATTTTTAAAATAAATAAATTTATGCTTGTATGTACGTATGTAATAAATATGTTCTATATTATTTTTATATTTGGTTTATTCACTTTTTATTATACAGTAAAACTATACTCCATTTTTCCAAAGCCCATATCCCAACGGTGTCTTGTAAAAGGACTTCTCATGATATATTCCGTTCCTTACACCTCCTTGTGGACGAATTACGCACTCCAACTTCCTTAAAATGAGCCCCCAGAAATTGTCTCCCCCGTTCTTCCGCCAACCTCTCCTATCCCATTTGAGCCGGTTTGCGAGGACTGCGCCCCATTAGTTTTGGCGGGGTTGACAGGTTCCGGACGCTACGTACTAACACCATTAAGGACCCTCTTGGCTGAAAACAATAACACGACTCCTACAAGCCAGACAGGACTTTGTTCGGCCTTATAACAAGAGGCGACACTTTCAATGTCTTTTATAACTTCACTACTTCATAAACGCCAGTAGCGTCTTCCACGAGACAATTACTGTCTCTTTGTCTTCCTTCGGGTGTACTCATCGAGTGTCTCTTACAAACATATTATTTCTCTCTTGATAGAGCTATTTTTATTTTTTAATATAATTGGAAATATCATTTTGACTAGTTAACTTGCACATAAAATAATTTTATTCATAAATAACGAATATTTTAAGAGAAAATGTATATATCATAATATTATGAAAATTATAATTACACTAAATATAGATAAAATAAAGTAAGATATTGTCCAATATTGAAATTTAAATATAAAAATTATGTTAAGTATAAAAACAAATGCAAATATTTTAAATAGGCTATACGATTTATGTTTCAAGTTCTTAAGTTAAAATCAGATATTTTCTAATATATCAAAAAATATTTAAATATGTATAATTTGACTACCCTGAAAGGTAGCAAAATCACCTTGACGGATTACACCGGTGTTTTTCAAACTGTGCTTCGCTGAGCCTTTGGGCCCCGCCATAGTTATCTCAGGTTTCAGAAGGCAATTTTAGGATATTCTTTATTTATTTTTTACAATTTAAAACATCAGTTATTAGGATTGATTTTTTTTTAAATCTGAATAAAGGACAATTGTCAAAGGCGCATCCCAATTTTTTTCCATTTACTTGAAGTATTTAACTTTCACTTCCTAAACCAACTAATTGTACAAGCACATGACTTACAAACTAACTTAAATCTAGAACAGACACAATACCCTGCTTCCGGCCGTTAACTCATCACTATAAAATATTAAACCCACATTTCGCAAATGATAAGCTTTTCGGCTATGCTATAAATCGAACCCAGGACCTTTATCTCGGTAATCATAATATCAATTCATGTTATTTTATATAATAAACTATTTCAAATGTTTTGAAAATATTTGAGCTAAGATATTTTTAATTGGGTTCCATGTAGTCTTAATTCGAATTGCAAACATTTTCAAACTTCGTAATTTTATGGCTATCGTAGGGTAAAATATTTTAATATAAATAGGAGTCAGACTGTAGCATGTCTGACTACTGAGCTAAGAGTCCCGGGTTCAACTCCCAGCATGGCCAATAAATGTATATTTGCTAAAAAGTGGGGGTCTCCTCTTTCACTGTGATGAATTATCGTCCAGGGGGCTGGGTGTTGTATCTGTCCTAAATATAATTCAGTTTATAATTCGTGTGCTGATATATTCAGTCGGTTCAAAAAGTGCACCTTAAATATATCAAATAAAAAATATGAATATGTTTTTATTGCTTATCAATATTTCACATAACATCTTTAATGATTTATTAATGAAATATTAATTTATTTGAAAAACACCAAATTTTTGTTGTTGCACAACTTGAACTTGAACTTTAACAAACCGAGCTATTTCAAAAAAAAAGTCTACAAAATACAACTCTGTGATAACTGAAGGTTAACTGACTGGGTTTAAAAATTCAGAAATGCTGTCTGTGAGCATGAAATTTCAACTACGTGGCCTTTAACATTTATCAAACTGAAATCCATTGTATTAGTTGTTTTTCTAGCGCAAATAATCAAGGTTTTTCGGCTAGACATTTCTCCTGGTCTTCTACTGCCATTGGCCGATATATAAGTTTGCTGAGCTTGGGCCGCCATGTAGGTGCCGTTATTTCAGACCTATGATATGTTGTGATAATATTTATAATAATGATGTGCCAGTTGGAATCATGGATCTAGCTTAACCCTAACTATCCAGACCATGGAAACAATAGGAACAATTTCCCTTTTGGAAAAAAAAATATTGATACCGCCAGGAATAGAACCCGGTAACTCTAGATTAGTAGCCTAAAGGTCAGCCTATCTAATTAATATTGCAATACAATTTTGATAACATATGTGTCAATTTTATACTTTATGTCTAAATTTCCAACAATATACATACTTAGTAGTATATTATAATATACACATATTTATGGCCAGAGTTTTGTCTACTTTGTAATCGTTTTCAATATTTATTTATATCTCCTACCCACGTTAAGTTAATATTTAGACACGTGTACCTCGCACGTGTCCACATACCACGTGCTAGGCTGCGTTGCTATGGAAGTGAACGGATGGGACGTCATCAATATATAACGGCTTTCTCATCACGTAATAGACGGATTTACACTCGACTTTCCTTGACACTAGATACACAGATTATAATCACGTTAGATACTTTTGAAGAGATAAAATATTGAATTTAAAAATACAACAACAACAAAAACTCCATGACGTCAGCCCGCAATCAAGCCATACCGACAGATTACCCGCCGTCTGTTGACGATGATAGTTCCAACTTTTGCGGATGGATGGTGTCAGCACAGTGGAGCCTCAGACCATTAATCTCAGTTTTATATACAGGAGCTACTACATTTTCGCTAAAGTAGCTCCTTATTGTCCTCACGATCTTACAAGTTGACCCCGTTCCAGACCCACTCATTCAGAGAAAAATCTGGAAGTGCTGGGGATTGAGCCTGATACCTCTGTATCCATAGCCAGGATATCTGATCATTAGAAAAATACAACTTTTAAATGTATAATTCATAATAAAATATAGGGTTTTAAGTCAACGTTATATAATTATATTTTGGTTAAGTATTTGTAGTTGCAAATTAATGAACCTATATTAGGTACCTACATTTTATTAAGTTTAACCAAGAACTGCATATTTACCAATACGTTGGTCTTAAATCTAGAATTTTTCTACTTAACATTAATAATGTCTCAATTTTATTTGATCGGTGACCAATTTAATTGACTCATTAACAAACAAGTCATTTTGATAAGAAAAATTATGTTTCAGATTAGTGTTAACATTAATAAGTAATAGTTGCTTGAGACATTATTGTTTTTAATATTAAAACATGAGTCGTAATATTTCGACTAAACATTCTCTTCAAAATGCTGCAAATAAAACTCCATGACAAAAACTCTACATTTGAAATAATGGCATGGTCTGTTTCTATTTACATCCCACCAAGTGAAAATGACAGGCTGATTCTTTTTTTAAATTTAATCATAATCAAATAGGAATTAAAAAAAAAGTGTGTTCCCTATTCCAACTAAAATATAATATGTATGAAACTGGATCATAATGACACAAAATACAGGTTGGTATCAACTGAGCTGAGGAGGCTACGCTCAATCGACCAAGGTATATATGTGTGATTGGGTGCCATTGTATGAAACTGCGTGGGTTGTATGTGTGGCGATGTATGAATACGTGCGTGCGTGTGGAACCCGTAAATAATAAAATATGACACATGTTATGGTAGATCAAACTTCAAAAGCTCACAAAAACGTGATGCACATACCTCGTATTAAAACCACTAAACAGGTGTTTCCAGGGGTATTTATTAATTGTGAATGATGGACATGAATAATTACTCAGCTCTAAATTGATTTGTTGAAAACTCTAAATGGCGTAGAAAAAAGAGCGTCAAACATTAAATTTGATTTATATTGTCAGGACATGATGTAGTTTGCTATATTAAAGTATTAATTAATATTATGTTTGATATTAAATTTTTATCTGATTGCGATACAAAGAAGAATCTGACAAAATCATTGAAACACGCTTTGAATTAAACTTTTGTTTAGGTGTCAAGCTAATTTATTTTTAGGCCTACAGTAAGGTTTATATAAGATTAAAATTTTAAATTAAATTAAATTTACTTTTTGCCGACTAACAAATTTTGCTGGAAATTATCATTAGTCATTTAGATTTGTATTTTAAATTATTTTATGTACTATGTGAATATACTTCTTAATTTTAATATCAGACCCTACTTGTTGGTTATAAATTAAAATCTTTGCTGCCAAACAATTTTTAAATGCATCTCTTGAAATTTAATGCAAATAAAATTGAAACATTTTAATAACTAAATTTTAAAAAACTGAATCATAATTGGCATTTGACTAACATGACATTCAAACATTCGTTTTAATAGATCAAATAACTTTAAAAGAGCTAGAATTATAAAAAAAATCCTTCGTCCAAATTTTTTTTATAAAATTGATAAAGCTTATTATTAACTGTCAATCGCTCCTTCCTATTCTGAAAATTGAAAAATTACACCTGAACACGGGAATCGAACCTGGGACCAGGTTTCATTTTTCAATTTTCAGAATATTACATCTAGATGGAGTAATCCTCACTAAAAGCTTAAATAATAACTTTGGCTATTTAACTCCTTATTGCTAAAAATAGTAACTTTATATTAATTCAATTTTATAAAAGTAACCTAATTGAACAGTTACAAAATAATACTATTATTTATTACCAGGTCATGTGATTTTGAGATAATATAATAGTCCCAGGATTATTAGTTTTTTAAAAAGTAATACATTCCTTAGTGCTTAGTATTTTTCGCAGTCCCATTTATTCAATATTTTTAATAGATATTTAAATGTGGGTGCACTAAATTAAGGGTATGTGTCGTATTATAATCCGAGTCTTTCGAAATCTGATATTAATTTAACCTAAAACGAACTTATTTACAACAATTCGTGCTATATATGCCTGATAAAATTTATATTCTTAATATTTGAGCAAAATCCACTGCTTATATTTGTTTCGAAAAGAGGCACAGACATAACACCTAATCCATCGGACTATAATGTTGTTTCTATTTGACAAGTGGCTTGTGTGTTTTGTCTGCTACGCTGTACACCCCACGTCACACCCAACTGTCACTCATCTTTCCACAAAGCCTACACGTTGAGAAGGAAATTGACAAACTGTCAAAAGAGCCATCCTTTCATACATCCAGAGTGTTATTAATGTTTCCCATTGATTAAATAAAATATTTATTTTCAATTTTCATTAACGGTGTATTTTTTTTTTGTTCAGAGGTTCAGTAAAATATCCTTCATAAATAAACTTTATGTTTAGAGTTGTTGGACGAAGATTATTGTTAATATATTGAATATTTTATAAACTATTTGTCTAGGGTAGATCCATTTTACTAGTTGAGTAAATCTTGATTATATACTATTTATAATTTTTTTCACTTTGAATTATTTCCTGTCCAGGCCATACCTATTTAATTACACTAATTGGATAAGACAACAAAGATATGATTTGAAGGAAATGGAATCGCATTGGCTTGAAGAGAGAGTGGAAAATTATTTAAGAAATTCACACCATCAGTATACTCCCCCAGAATTTTATCCCTGACCCCCTGTCCCCCGTAACCAGTCCCCCCCGTAACCAGCCACCGACAAACCAAGCTTCAAAAGAAATGAATGTTAACACCTTAAACAACATGACCATAAATACACATGATAATACAAATATAGATTAATCAATACACACTCACGTGATTTATCAGTTATATATTAAAACTTTATGACCCACTTCGGTGGTAAAACGGTCTAAGACGTTATTCTTGAAATATATTATACTAAGGAAGTCGAGGAGATCTTGGTTGGTTGTATTAAGGGTGGTTTTTCTTCCATTGTTTTCTACTCTCTCTTTTCACGTAAATGCAGGTACACTTCCTTTAAAATTAAACCTTCATAATCCCTAACACATTAGTGAAATTAGTACATAGGCAGATTACTAGAACGTATAGTAAGACGCGGTGATAAAAAAAAATTATTTGTAAAAAAATTTAAATAAACTATTTCTTTATTTGGAATAGTATATTTCATTTCCCCCCTCTATATTCTTACTAAGCTCATTTAAATAAAAACAAAGAACAAATCCGTGACAGTTATGTCTTTTTTTTTATCGATTTGTAATTTGAATGAAGCGTAGACGACAGGAATTATGTTAAGGGCCAGTTGAAGGGGTAATAGGAAGGGACGAAGAGACGTGTGATGTTGCGTTAATAATTCACAAAATATCGACAAAACGTCGCTCATGCATCCTCAACATACCTCACGCTGTTAGGGACCTGATATGAAAAGTACTAGCTGCCAAAACCTAACAAAACACCATTTCATCATCATCATCATCATCATCATCATCATCTGTTGATGAGTCGGACACGGATGGTGAACACTCCCCTAAAGCGTCAATTTGTGTACGCATGTGCTTGCCTTTCGTTGTGTCCCACATTTTAAATTAATGTTTCTCTTTCGTATCCTGTTTGCTTTTCTTTCTCTGTTCTATTATCCGCCCCTTTTCCCTATTAGTTTTACCCTAATTCTTTCTACCTTCCTCTTTTCCTTACTCAGAATAATTTCGTTCGAACCGGGTCATCCAATTTCCATTAAACTGACTAGTTGATCTTTTTGATGATATTATTTTATCGATTCATTGCATCACCGCGTCTTACTACCCGTTCGGGTTATACGCACTTACGCTAATGTGCAACGGTAGGGTGATTGTGAGATGAAGTGGAGGACCTACAGTTTAACGTGGAAGTCGAACCACGGTGGAGGCCTGGCATTCCTCACATTCACAAGTTGTGATTAATACACTTCTTGTCAGAGGTGAAGGAAGGGTTTGGCAATCAGATAAATCTGTGCTGGGACAAAGGATTGAACCCCGGACCCTCAGTACTGAAGTCTGACACCTTACCCCTAGACCACCAGGTCACCTGCATCACATATTACTACTTGTCCGGGATAATAGAGTAGTAACGAATAAATATATCTAAACAAAATGTATCCATATTAGTGGGAATGGAGAGTGGTAAAACATTTTTGATATTCACTGTGCCCACCCGATCGGGACTCTATCTATGACCTCCCCGTAGCCGGAAAACGAGATAAGGTGTTTGCAAGACCAGCAACAGGAGTTTTTGGGATGTTTTTATAAATTTAAATTTGTCATTTAGCCCCACGTATACTACCTGTCCAGGCTATACGCATTTTTACTAATTACTCTAATTGGTAGCCTAATTGGTTATGGATGGTGAAAGATGAATTTAGAGGAGGTAACCCAAATTTGCATGGAGAGAGGGAGAAAGGAAAACCATTTCACTAAAAACACACCCTAGGTACACCTGACCAGGATTTGAACCTCGATCTCCCTGTCACCAGCAGTCTGCTCTATTGCAAGAGTGATGCCTCTTAGACCATATAGACGCCGAAGCAGGTAAATATTTTGTTGGCAGGATATTTGACGTGAGTGGGATGATTAGAGTGAGCTCACAGGCATTCGTAGCTTACCTTTTTTTTTTCGCACTACACGATGATTATAATGTTTTCAAACAGGGATTCAAACAAGAATCAACGCCTCAGCTCACCTTCAATTCCTGAGGAACAGCTAAAAAATATAACTAGTAGGGCGATACCAGGTTTTGTATTTTTTATTTACACTATTATCCCGATTCCTATGTAGCTCGGGACATAGATCTACATCTAATTAACATTACATCTTCTAGCTGTGTTCTTTTTTTTTTAAGTACAATAATAAGTTTAGGATAAGCACCTAAATCTTAAAGTCCTATTTGTCCTTCTTTCCTATACCTATCCTACTAGTTGGTCCGCTCCGGGTATATTACGCCCCCAGTACCCTGCCCCGCTGGGTGTCCCACTGCAATTTAGATCTAATAATCCCCAGATCAGCTAGAGCCCCAGCGGGGTCGGGCATCCCCCTCTCCAACACCTGAGAAGGTACCCTACAGAAGATTTTGCTCCGCTTACTACGCACAATATCACCACTTATGGACTTACAGCTAACTTAACCTAAAGATTTATAAAAAATACTTAATACTGACTTAACCTAAGTTTGGTAATACTGACTCTAACCCGGGAGGTCTGAATTTGACTTTACTTCCCTTATTATCCTAAATATATTTTCAAGAACTAAACATTGGGTTTCTCGCCCTATTTTCCGAAGATTTTTTATACAACTTTACAAAACTAGCCCTTTCCCCCATGTATACCAATGTTAGTTTGACCTTTAAATTATTAGTAATATTACTACTATGCATATCCCTTGCTATGGGTAAGAGTTTTTTTTTTAAGTTGTTACGTCCCTAAGTGTTAATTAATCACATCTCAAAGAGTATGTTTGAATCTTTCTGGGGTTGAAGTATCTTTATATTTGTTTCGTGTGCACTCTAATGGCATTGTATTGGATACTAAAGAGAAATATCAGTTAATTATATGGCAAACATAGCATCTAAGACCCATACAGTTAATTTACAATTTTTTTAATATCTATTTCACATAGATAATTTAGGTAATGCAGGGAATCTAGCTCAAGAAATAGACAGTCATGCTATCAATCTAACTGGTTAGGTACTAGTACGTAATAAGACATGCGAAGTTAGGTAGTTGCATATTTTTATAATTATTTATATTGTTATCATCAAAGTTTTTAATGATGCGATCTTATTGGATAAGTTATATTAGGCCTGAGCGTGAATAAAAAGGGATGCATTAGAACTCTTGTGGAAAGAGTATGAAAAAAAAACCTTCCAGGGAAAACCAACCAAATTGTACCCGGCTAGAATTCATACATTGATCTATATGTCATTGGTGCCCAGGTGCAATAATAGTTTTACTCCTTTGCTCACGTGACCATCTTTGTAAGCGATAACTTTCCCCTTAAATTAGTCTTTAAGGTGGGGTTGAAGAGAAGGCGAGTTAAGGTAGGAGATTTTTGCAGATTTTTTTTTATTAAAACAAGTGTTTGGTCAAAATAAATCAAATAATTCTCCAGTAGAAACTGAGAGTTTAATTTTTTTTTTCCTTGGTGATTTCCATACTTCTTTAATTTCTTTCAAGTGTCCTAGGATTTGCTAACAACTTTTTATCTTCACTTAAAAAGTTTATCATTTAATGCCACTATACTCTTGACATATATTCAATAAAGGCTGATATCATACTGTGAAGAAAATTTGGCTATATGTTTCTACTGGAGAAATACTTTATTTATTTTGACCCAAAAAAGTTTTGCTATAAAAATTGTATGAACACCGACCTTTTCTCGCGTTCCCTACACTCATACTCTAATAGCTTTAATAGACATGTAATCGCCAAAATACATACAAATAGCTACCCTATAATATGAATAACCGTCATAAAATGTTTCTAAAAGTTACATATAGTCGCGCACAAAGTTTCACAAACAATTATTCTATGCCCCATTGTCCTGTTTATTTTTATCGTATCATTTCATGCAAATGGATCTAATTTCTTGTTTTCCCAACTAACCAATCATCCCTGTCATGAGTCGTGCAAGTTTGGCTACTAATTAGAAATGAAGTGCATCTATAGCACGCATGCGCCGCAACCTCTGCCCGAGGACTGAAACAAAAGCGAATCGCAAAAAACAAGGATTCTCTCTTCCCGTTCGCAATAGCGCTGCGTTCCCTGTTTTCATCTCTACATCAAAACAAGTGACAACTTGATCCCTCCCCATGGCAGGACTGCCAACTACTGGTAGCGGGGATGACGAAGATGTGAAAGGGGCGCGGACGGAAGAGAGTGAAGAAGAATGATATATAATATAGTCCGTGTTGTTCGGATTAGTAATTAGTTTATTAGAAAGAAAAGGAAGCGGGTATACAAGGACGTTTGAATGTAATGTATTTTTTTAAATATATATAATTTTCAAGCCTGTCTACCGGTAATGATTGTGGTCGTTTCCTTGAACACTTCAAATCCAAAATTATGTTTGCTCATCTCAGTTTTAATTTCTTCTTTGATAGTTTGGATCTAAACATTACTATGAGGTATGAGACAAGTCTTGTTGGAGGAAGTAGTTGAAGACGTTTCTATAAGAATCCAAAAAGAGATAAATAGGTTCTGGTTTGTTAAAATTAAAATAGTATTAGATTCATGTAAAAATTATGTATTAGTTATTACCCGTCTGAGCTATCCATATCCAATAATATAACTGAGGCAGGTATGAGAAAGGTAGAATTATTAGAGGAAATTTACTCTCGTTTGCCTAAAGAAAGAGTGCGAAACCATTTTAGGAAATTAAAATGTTCCTAATGTGTCAAGCGAGATTAGAACCCTGTCCTCTTTACACCCATAAAACCAGAGTCTACTTCCACAATACGCTTTCCTACAGACGCGTTTTAATACAATAGAATGGTTCCTGTTTTCTGATTTATCAACTTGATTTTATAGAAATAAAATTTAATTACGTTGAGAAAAATAATTCGCTTGAAGTAATGAGGTCTTGTTTTAAATCGATCATTTGGCATTTAGTCTGTCTGTCCATCTGTCTGTCCTAATGTTTTCCGCAATAACGGCCAAATACGTTAAACAATTTTAACTAAATATAGCAGGGACATTCTTTTATTCTAGGTTAAACACTGTGTAGAATATACACTTCGTTTACCTTTCCATAGTTATTCTATGGCACAGCCTATAATATAGGACCATGGTGTAATCAGCCAAGGCAAGACTGCTAACTTTAAGGGTAAACGGAGTGTATATAGTTTCTCAATCTGGTTATTTGTTTCAATATAGCATCTTATCGCTGGACAGGCGTCTTAAACCACGTGAACAACGGTTGTATAATCCAATGTATTATTGAATATAGTACTCATTTGTTTTCTGTCTAATTTTATCACCAGTAAAAAATATCAACATTAAATCCAAGGAGAAATTTTAGCAGATATTTCACTTTGAAATACAAATAGAAGTCTTAAGACTAGTGACGATGGTAAAATTACAAAGTTAATAGGATATACTTAGCAATTTTGCAATGGAGGAAGTGAGATCAACTGTTAGCAGAGCTTCGAGTTAATATACCTGAAGACATTGATAAGAGCTTTAATTGCTTGTAGATTTTCTGTGTTTGATTAATTATTGTAGTCATGTCACCAAGGATAATAATTCATTTTGTAATTAAAATAATTAAGCTTAAGTCCCCTCAGAAGTGTGCCTTAAGTTGGGTATGTATGTGTGTTGTCTTCTATATATCACCCAATCACCTAAATTTATTTAGCAACGCATTTTACTAGCCGTTCGGGTTATACGTTTAAGTACTAATCACGCTAATGGGCTAGGAATTGGGATGGGTGAGTTCAGAGGAAGTCAATCCGCATTTGCGTGGAGGGAGAGTGAAAAACCATTTAGGAAAACAACACCCCGTTCACCCGACCGAGATTCGAACCCGTCCTCAGCAGTCTAGCTCAACACAAAACTAGCGCGTTAGCTAACCACGCAAAAGAGGCGGGTCCAACCATATACAAATCCATGTTGTAATGTTCAAATAAAGTTCATAAATTTAGTTTATCTACTCCAATCGATGCATGTAATGATTTAACAAAACGTCCCCGTTATCTACGAGATAAGCTAAACTAAACTAAATAAGCTTAAGTATGTAAACGTATTTTGTTTATAAGTATTATGTATATTATTTTAACTAAAAAAATAGTATTATGTGCAGAAATAAAGTTCTTAGTCCCATGACGTATTTTGACGAGTGATCGTCATACCATAGCACGACATACATATACAATGTTGAGCAGGGAAAGTCTAAACTTGTACATAAAATTAGTGTTAGGTCAAATTAAAGAGTAGGTGGCCACTGCTGGTGGTTCGCATAGCCCACCTAAATGATAATACCTTGGATGCACTAGTAAACTAGTAGTTCTGTTAGCAGTTGCCTGGACTTAAACCTCACTCTCTCCATATTCTTATCGTTACGAGAGTCCTTAGACCTGTTCTTGCTATGATAAATACGTAAATTTTAACAACATATTTCGATATTCATGTTATATATAAACATATAAATATTAAGAACTACAATTATTACATACATAGGTAGGCTACTTCATAAAAGTTGGTAAGGTTCATACTGTGCAAATTAAACAAATATATATTAAATTTCTCCCATATTTACACCGAGGCTTATTTTTCGAGATAAAATAAGTTTGATGCCCATGGTTTTATTCAAAGTGTGTAAATAAATTGTATAAAAATTCCCATCTAGAGCTAGTACATGTAATTTAAATTATATCCATATTGACCTCGTTTTAACTGAAAAACCTTCTGAAAGTTATATTAAAATTATAAATTTCATATTCCTGCATTCTTTGTGGGCCATAAAACAAAATGATATATACTTTTATTTAACATTTAATCATAAATGAGAATGGTAGGCTACTTTAAAATATATATATATATATATCTTTTCTAAACAAAGACATGAAAGAGAGATGTAGCAAAATAAGTAATTTAGTAAGGGATAAAGTTAATAAAAGCAATACATTTTGTTTCACAAAGTACCCATTGAACCATTCTTTCAATTGCAACCTCTTTTCAGGATTTTTTTTGTATGGTCCAGAAAGTTCGTTTTATTTCAATTTGTGAATGTTCTCCGGTCCCCTCTATTTCCTTCTCCCCCCTCGCCACTCTTCCTCTAAACTCTGTTGTTTTCCTTTGAACGCGTATTTCAGCTTTGTAATTAAACCGTACTATGAGAGTGGGTGAAGGGTGGAAGAGTGGGTGCTAGTATTGTAGGTAGGTCGAACACTGTGATGGGGCTTCGTATACCCGAGGGTCGACCCAATTACAGTGTGCGACAGGCCGTGAAAAGTACAACTCCAATCAAATAAAACAGACATCTTCTACTGTTAACTGTCTACGTCTGTGGGTTTTTTTCCCCCTCCCCATTGATTTGTTTGTGCAGTCAACTATGGGTTCCATTAAGACTCTTCAATGACATTTTTTTTTTTTTTTTTTCTACTTTGTCTTCTAGTGCGAGTATTGGCTAACGTCAACACTGACTATCGCTGTGGTTAATTGGATAAGGTGGTCTATTACAAACAAGGGTTAAAGAGAATCTGTTTGGTTTTCAATTTTTAATTTCTACCATTTATATTCAAGTTCATTTTACCACTCAAATAGCAAATGTCAAGGCGCTAGCGCTTTATGTGTGCTATTAAGCGTACTAGACGTTATTTTAAATAATTATTTGCTTAGTTGACCATAACATACAGTTTCTCTAGGCTCAAATATTAATATGATTAAATTTTAATTTTAACATGTAATTATTTAGAATTTTTAAATTAAATATATATGATTAGATCTTGGTCTAAGTCTGAACTACTAAAGTCTCATTTTATCTTGTTGATAAATAACATGTTTTGGAAATACATTAATTTGAATCCCTTTTATATCAAAATGTTATTCTCATCTGATGATAAAGTTACGTGTTACTAGAAGCTCCCAAGAGATAATAGCCCAACTATCAAACATGTATTTTAAAAAGGAAAATATTTTGTGGTAATTGTCCCCCCCCCGCTTTGACATGTAATATAGCCAATAATATTTACATTTTAGTTATGTTTTATGGAATATGGTTAATTAGGATAGAATTTAGAGGAAATACAGTCGCTTTTTGCTTAGAGTGGCAAACTATTATGGAAAAAACACATTTAGTACACCTTTAAAGGATTAGAACCCCGACCTACCGGTAGTAGGAAAACCAGTATAGATGAAGATAATTTATTCTACGTATCCACCGGCCAACTCACGATAGGTGAGCTTCTGGTCTCCAGAGTTAATTGAAATAGTACAGAAATTACAAATCTAGCGTGAACTCCGACAAGTGTCGTACATTTATTCGTAGCTGACCGTGCGAATTATTTTGTTCATTTTACTCGGACGTGATGATACCATTCAGAAGTTGGGTACTAACGATGAGCAGCCATCTATAAGCGATCCTGGATCAATTCCCAGACTGGATATTATAATTTTGGAACTTACTGTTGAGAGCTAAGCCTATGGTGTGCTTTTCTAGGTTTGATCGTTTTGTGGGTGATATTATTATCCAAGCCTGTGTTAATAAAATGATATTGATTATTTAAAAGTGTAAAAGAGTTATTAAAATAAGTTCTAAAAATGGACGAGCTTAGTGTTGGCCTTAGCATTTTAAATTAATCATAAATATTAAGAATTAAAATAGTTTATAATCGTATTCAGTTATATTCTTGCCTATACCATTTTAAGTTATCATTATTCAAATAAATCTTGATCGTTTTTGTATTAAAGTAGATAAATCTTTTTGAATTATATTATTACTAGCACCACGTCTTACTACCTGTTTAGGTTATACGCTTTTTGAATTATAACTGTTAAAATATATTATAATTATGTTCAAGTGTAGTCGTAGATACACAATTTTTCAGTTATTAAGATGTATAATTATAGTGTTCTAGTTTATTCATAGCTACACTGTTTTAGTTACAGTTATTAAACCAGATTCTAGCCATGTTCGAGTCCACTCACAGCTACACCGTTTTAAAATAGGGTTTTAAATACTTCACAAGTTGCTGTTTACTTGAGAAACTTAGCTATAAGCCAACTAAAACTCAATCATTCATCCTACATTACGCTTCGTTGTTAATCATTTGAATACAAGCGCCCTCCACCTTCCCCCCTTTCACGCCCTTAAGCTCAGATAGAAACTACCCCCATCCCCCTTTTTCCGTTGACGTCTTCTCTTCCTCACCATAAAACCGCATTCATCAATTCACTCCGGAACGCCTCCTCAGGACTTACACTACAATTATAAGACGTAATTGTATTAGCCTTCCCATGTTGACGACATGGCTAATTAATGTTGAAGCAAAAAATAAAAATCCTCTCTGCCCTCTCTTTACATCCTAGCGTATCTTGCATTGAACCTCTATATTTAAATATATATATATATCCTTTCCTCCCACTACCACAAAGCCCGCCCTTACCCCTCAATCAAATTTTAATGTTTCGTACGCATGCGCAATGAGTGTTTTCCGCGCTCTTTCCCTTCACCGCTGTATTCAGCCACGTCACCTCACTTCATTATGGGCCATAGCCCGGGGCGCTTGAGGGGGTAGGGGGTGTGTGAAGGGGGAGGGAAATGGAATTTAGTTGCCATCTTTATTAACTACATGGGGGCTGCGACCCTGTCAACAAAAATTCCTGTCTGCCTGTGCTCCCTTTTTTTTTTCTATCCCCCTATGCAGCAGCCGTCTCACTCACACCAATACACCTCCCCCCTTTTTTTCACTCTCCGACTCTAATAAACAGCAATAGTACATTAACTTCGCAAAGTTTTAACGATATTAAAGTTTTATGAAATGTGAGTGGAATGAAAGACAATTTGATTTCAACTTGGTAAAAGGTACTATACAAAGGCTATTAGAGAGAATCTCTGATGTTGCAAAATGTGAATATGTTAGAAAGTGTGAGAAGGATTTGTAAACATTTTCAAAAATTAAAACTTTGTAAATCTATATCAAAGAAAGTACTGTGTAACACATGGTTTTAAATTCCAACAGCATATGCTTACTTAATATCTAGCTTTATTCCTGCATGTCCATGTCCTAATGAGTTGTTCTGATGGTGGTTTGAGTTCATTAATTATATATAATTTAAGAACTACCAAATTCAGTAATTTATCTTGACAAGGGTGAACATTTAATTAATTTTTTAGTAAAGTATTTGTATACCAAAATATAGTAATAGTACTTGCTCCCAGAAAACTTAGCTAATCCTACACACAAGTTCCTACTGGTAGAGGGGGGATAAAGTGCAGCTCTATTAATTTTGTTCAAATAAACAGAAATATTAAATAATTCAATATAGCGTATATTTTACTTAAATTATTTTGGTATGTACTCTTAGGTTACCCTGAAAGTTAGCAAGATTACCTCACTTGGTTCCACTATGGTGTAGCTTATGTAGTATAGTGTCATAGTATAACTGCCACCTTTCTGGGTAGGCTGAGTGTACATGAGTAATTTTTAGATGTTTATGAAAATACAAATATCATCATCTACATTAGTCTACAGATCACCAAAAAAGTTTCCAAAAAGCTGAAATGATATAATTGAAAAATAATCTTTGACAGGGACTCGAACCTGATATCTGGTGCCTTGACTGTCTTGTCTGGACAAATTTTTCAAATATATCAATTGAGTAACTGTGAAAAAATTAAGCATACGACATCTGAAAAATCCAGTCCAATTTATTTTCTTAATATACTGTAGAATATCCTGTCGCTTGGAGGGAAAAATCAAGTGTGTTTATCACTCAGGGCTGCGGTCGAAGAGAACATAATTTATACAATTGTTTAGTTTTTCATATATATTTATCTTAGATTGCTGTTTTTTGAAAAAAAAAAAGTGTCAATTAAATTACCTTTGATCTAACCCCCCAATCGTACTTAATGTTATTCTACTAACTTGCGTCGTTTTTTAAACGTATTGTTCAACACACAGGAAAATATGCGTGCAATGCATTTAGTTTGTTGTTTGAATTCATGAAAGTATGACAGCCAGTCTATTTTTTCAAACACTTGGGGTTAAAATTATACCCACATATGCACAGGAACTCATGATAACATTGCAAAGGATGTACAGATAAAATGTTATTAAAATCGTTTAGAAATGTGCTCATGTAGAGAAATGTGTACACAGGTATTTGAGTCATAAGTTAAGTATGATTTGCGGCTCGATGTTATATTTGTATATATATGTATTTGACAAATAGATAAAATAATTAGCGTTAGTCCTTACGAAATGCTCATATCGCATGGTATAACAGAATAAAAACTTATATTCAAAATTAATGATAGTGCGTTGTTATTTTAAATTTAAACATATAATATTATAAGTTACGGTAGTGAAATTATATCTTTAAATGTTATTAGTATACAGTATTATGTTATTGGTATACTATCCAATTTCATATGCAAAACTGGCCCATTTGATTCAAGTTCAGGTATGTGTCCTATTGTATAGCACCGAACTATAGCTATAGACTATAGTATAGTCCTATAGTATAACGCCGAACTTAAGGCGTAATAAGTCTAACATAGAAACTGGCCAATAATGTTGTTCATTTTGTGTCCATTGAGTGTAAATCAGCAGATTATTCAAGCCCAAGTCTTACCTCGTCATATCACTAATGTTAGTGATGGAATAAATTTGTATTTAGTTGGGGGAATATTTATTGACAAATAATAATTGAAGTGTAACTAATTATTTTGATTTAAATGTATCTGTTGATGAACCAAATAACCTTTCTGAAATATTGATAGTGATTTTATTCAATAACAGTATTTTCAGACCTGATGTCAACACATCTTGGGCAATAAACGTCATCACCACAATACATTATTTAATTAATAAATTGTATTCAAATAATGTAATGTATAATTTTATTGGCCCAATGATTGACTATCTAAAGCACACGATTGTAGAAACCCCGTATTAAATCAATTTGATGGGCAGATACTTCAAAGCTATGTTTGTAACTTCGGATTAGGATGATTTAAAAATGAACAATAAATGACAGAATTATTTTAACATTGTTGATGAAACATAATAATTAATTTTGTTAAACAATTTTGAGACTATTTTAATTATTAGCAACCAATTTACCAGAAAACTAGATGTAAAATATGTTATTCATTTCAAGGTACTTACTTAGATCAATTTGTATCGTGTTATTCATGTTATTCGTGTCAATAATTTTCACGTTGAATTCAATATAGATTAATATTTGTAAGACCTAAATAACGTTAGAGTCAAGCAGCTTAGTTATTTGAGCGAAGCAATTGAAAATATTATAAATGATAAGCTTAACAGACCCAGCACGTTTGTGAGATTGTGGAATTTGGCAGTAAATTTAGTGATATAAGGGAATATAGGACATTAGTCTAGGTGCTAAAATCTAGTTCATGTAGTATAAAATAAATGGATAGAGTAGAGAAGAAGGAAATGTTATGTAGAGGGTAACTACGCCCCAATTTATAAAATAGGTATTGGGGTTTTAAATTAGGATAAATGGAATAATAAAAATGTACTATACTGATCAATAAATAAATAAATAAAAAGTAAAATGTATCAAGCTACCGTTGTTAAGGGAAATAGCTAGCGTGTACCTTTATTAGAGTCTATTTACACTTTGTTGGTTTCATGAATGGTGCACCTTATATGCTAGTGCTGTGTGGAGCCCATCAAGGTAAGACATCACAAGTTTGGTTTTAACAAGCTACTGCTTACTCTGGAAACACTCCGAGACACGCCAATGTCAATACACCCATTAGTGAAATGGGTTGCCGATACTCCTAACGGTTAGTAAGACACGGCGCATAAAAACATATATGGTAAAATAAACATAAAAGCTAAGACTAGTTGACACTTATTCACATTATCTCGTTCTTGGCGGAGAGATGAGACTACCTTGCTCAAAGTCTATGTACCTGTCCATAAATCGGATCTCTTCAAGTGAAAAACATATAAGCAGACATTTCGTCCATCATCCTTTTTTCAGATCACTATAGTGGTCGTCCCAATCTAATAAAAGATTGAAACGTATCCTTGGTGTATTCCCAGAGGATATTGAAGGGATGTTTTTCCTCCTTCGACCCTTATTCTACGCGTCCCTTCCCTCCCCCCCCCTTTCACTCTTCAGACATCCATTTTAGGTACCTCTCTAAGTACGTGTCATGAGTGACATGATCAAATCGACAGTTATGTGTGCAGAAGCCTATTCAACATGTCAACCATAAGGAAAGCTTTTTTTAAAAAAAAAAAAAAAGCTTTTAACTTAAAGAATTAAAAAAGGAAAATTGAAATTGTAAATACCAGTATTTAAAATAAAAATAGCTTTATTTTTAAAGGTTAAAGGTTATTTAGTAAAATTGCTTTCGGATTTGTACCAAACATACACATTGTATATAACATATTCTTGGATTTCACACTTTTGACGTTCTCATGTAACGAGAAATTATTGTAATCGTTAAAATATTTCGGTATCGAGATGATGATAATCTTTACGTTTTTTATGCCTACGAAAAAAACTTGTACTTAACAGTTCTGCCGGTACCCATGTCGGTCAATCTTTCTTTCAGTCTTTTGTTCAGGATTTTGTTCAAAATTAATATATTTAGATATTATATGGCTACGCTTCGGGATTTTTTTAAAAAATTTTGATCCTAGCCCATAATTTAAGAGTACTTTCCTGATGAGTGAGTTTTTGGAATTCTCATATTTCTAGATTGCCTCTAATGAATTTTTTTTAGTTACAAATAAAATTTAATATTAAGTGAATTTAAGTTGGACAAGTTGTATTAAATTGACATGAAAAAACAATAAATACGTAATGTATGCATGTATATATTATGTTTACATTATATACTTATTGTTTTTTCTTGTCAATCTAATACAACTTTTCCAACTTATATTCACTTAAAATTGAATTTTATTTGCTTCTAAATATTCTTAAACGTTCCTTACTAAGAAATTTTTAATAAAACCTAATAATTTTGTTTTAAATGGACATTTAAGAAGTGATTTTACCTTACAACTAAAATTGTATTATTGTTGGTTGGGTTCACATTCGTTGGAGAGTAGTTTAGTAGTGGAGTGATTTTAGAAATTTCGAGCTATTTCGAAGATGGCTCTTAACGATTTTGTTTAAAATATATTTCTGGGAAATGTTAGACATTTTAAATAAAGCGGTATAATCTTTTTTTGGAATGAAAATCATTTAGGGGTAGTTTACTGACTACGTTTTTTTTTATTTGAGATATTTTAAAAATGACTCCAACGATTCTGGTTCAAATTACGTATTTGTTAAGTTTTTAACAAATAAAATAATGAATGTATAAATTCACTTTATTACAAACAGTTGGCAACATATTTTCTTTAATATTATTAAAAATAAAGTTTAGCTCTTCATTGGTTTATGGATAAATACGAATGTATATTATTTTTTCTAAAAATCAATTAATTTAAGGGTAGTTTACTTAATACATATTTTTAAAATTTTGAAATATTTAAAAAATTTCCTTTAAGATTAAGGTCTGAATGGGTAGGCTACCTTGGAATTGTTTTTATTGATGAATATAGTTATAAAAAAAAATTTACAAATAAATATAATTTGAAGGTATTTTACAACTTATTTGTGATTTTTTTAATGTTGTATATAATTTTGTTTGAAATTTATATCTGAAGAGTATTTATTGTGATTAATATGATGATATGCTTGTTTTTCTAAGAAAACCCTAACTAATTTTGGTTTATTAACTTTTTTAAAAAAAATCTTATTCTCAGCTAAAATTTACTAGACGATAAAGTTAGTACGATGTTTTCCTACAATTTTTTTTATAGTTCTAATGGAATCAAAATCATACTACAACATTAAATAAAATTGTTTAATGCTATCAATACTTCAAAATAAGATAAGGAAACCGCAGTGTTCAGGCACTATATCACTTAAGTTTGTTTTGGACATGTAATTAACAAGTGTTTTAAGATTATCTAGATTTACCTTACATGAAATTTAAAAAATAATTTGCTGGACTTTGTGTCATATTTATGAAGATTTGATCCTCTACTAAGAGACACAATATGTACAACAAATTAATTCTAATATATTATAAATATGACTTTACAATTGTTTATATTATTCTAAATTATTAAAAATAAATAAAACTAAAAACCTAAAAATTAATTTGAGGATTATTCACAATTTTTGACCCATTTAATATTGGTTTATTTAAGAAAATAAAATTTATAATTTTTAGAGGAAGTTTTTGAAGATACCTGGTCAGTTAAATTATCTCCAAATAATTTACTATTTTCTTAAAAATCCTAAGCGTATTATGCTACCAAATTGTATAACCCTCCAACTTAAATATATTCCACTGAAGTTTTCTTATGGGTATCGTTACTTCACCATCATGTTGCCGACACATTTCAAACCAAGTGGTAGCTAGGAAGGGGGTAATAGGGGTAGGGGTGAAACATAAGGGCCTGGGGAGGGGGATAAGTTAGGTCTAGGGGGTATAGGTAGGGGGGCTATCTTGAGAGTCAGACTTCAGCCCGCATGTGCAGCTCTGGAACGAAATATGAGGAGTCGTCGACTTGATGAGAAACCAAAACTTTCTGTAGAAGCAAACGAAAAGGAAGTAAAAAAAAAAGAACAAATTTAGAAAGAATTTCTGAACAGTTGCAGGAAAACAAACGCACCAATGTAGGTTTCAAAGACGAGGCTGTTTTAAGATTACTATTTATGTAACGCCAATTTGATATTTCGGAAATAGTAATAATAATTCTATTAAATGACTTCTTCCCGATTTCACACTTATATTACGGAAATACTAAACTGATTTTGTAGCAATAATTTTTTTGTCAATTTGGCATCGTGTCTTACAGTCCATCCGGTACATTTGCACTTAATTACAGTAGTTAAGTAGGGATGAGGAAGATAGAATGGAGATGAAGTATAGCCATATTCGCCCAAAGGAAGAGTGGAAAAACATATAGAAATAAAACCTTCAGTAAATCCGGCTGAGATTCAATCCCTTATCTCTTTGTAATCGGTAAACCAAGTTAAATGAGCCTGACATTTATTCCACGTGCCCACTATTTTGGGGTTGGCTCCGTGTGGAAACATATAAACACACGTATCTAATAGCAAAGTACTTTTTAACGAATCAAGATTAACAAGCCTATAAATTGTGAGAATTAAAATAACCTTTGTTAAATATCAAAACAATGTTAAATTACTTAAAAACATCGTAAAATAATGTGTCTTGAATTTTATTTATCAATGCATGTCTGGGCCACATAAATCTTAGCCCAGTATGTGCTAAGCTAGCCGGCACTCATGTACCGTTGCCCAGAGGTTCTTTCCATGTCCCGATGAGATGCTGAAGATGGTGGTGGATATGAGGACGTGGTACCAGTGGAAACTATTAAACCTAACTTAAGCTATCTAATCAGATTCTGGTGACCGTTGGGATAGTTCCTATTTCGGGAAAAAATACTCATGGCACCAGCCGGGAATTGAACATGGAGTCCCAGGTGCACTGACCACTGTACCAAAGGGCTGGTTGTTAATTGGTTTTCCAGGTATTGTTTAGGCTAGAAAATAATGTGTTATAAAATAGTGATAAATTTGAAACCAATATTTAAGCAAAATTCTCAAATGATCCAATTTTACTAAGCTCGTGTAATGCAAACCAAGAAATTAAAGTCTAATACATTTTTAGTTAAAAAAATGGGTTTTAATTCATGATATATCAAATTCAATAGTGTATTATTATTATTATTATTATTATTATTATTATTATTAATTAGTTTTGACTAAATAGATTTATCATTCAATTCTTGGCTTTGAAACTAATATCTCACCAATTTTAGTTTTGAGTGTTTACTTGAAATCCTTATGCTAACATTACTAGCATATGAAATAGTAATGCATAAATTAGGCTCATACTTGCGCATATTATTGGGGACGCTAATTATATGTTATGCTCATCAATTTGGGTTTGCCGGTAATTGTGGGAAGGGAGGGGCAGGGGTGGCCTAGCGCTCAAATCCTGGCCAGGTGGACTGAGGTCTCTGTTTCTTAAAGAGTTTTCTACTTCCTTCCAAGCAATTACTCTTATATTTACTCTAAATTTTATCTTTCTTATTCCTAACTCATTATTTTAACTAGAACACTTAAAACCCGGACCAGTAGTAAGACGTAGTGATAAAAAAGGACACCAATTTTACTATACGCTATAGATGAATACATGACTCAAGTTGTTCTTCATATAATTAATGTGTTATATGATTCAAGTAACTTATTTGTCATGTATGAATGTAAGAAATATTTCCAACAGAGTACACACAACCAACCAAAATATAAATTTTATTATTAAAAGTTTACCAAAGTGGTTATTGTTTATCCAAACATAGGATTAAGGACTTGTAGGATGTGCTAGAGAAAGTGCACCCACATTAATGTGAGATAGAATAGGACTGAAAATAAAACTTTTAAATAAACCTCAGTTCACCCTAGTGAGATTCAAATCCCGACCATCCCGTCAAAGGCAGCCAAGTAAAATACGAGTCTAGCACCATAGTTCACTGGTCTCCCAGTGAGAGTATAGACAAAATAGGTGATGTGTAGATAGAACACTTTTACCTCACAGCATCATATGTTTTTTTTTATTTCTTCCCCTCTAGTTTTTGTTGTAAAGTCTCAACTTTAGACTGGCGTCTCTTCCTTCTACTTTTTGCTAAGTAAACTATTTGTAAGTTAATGTAGTTTCCAGTTTCTGTAGCTCCTTCTTTAGCCCCCCCCCCTCCCCCTTCCCCCATGTGTCTGCGCACAAACAGATATTCTTCCCTATCCCTCTTTCGTTTTTTATCCCTCTCCCTCAACCCCCTCACACTCCCTAGAATCACCCCTTCCTCCCGGTATCTCCTGTCCATGAACACACTAATGATTTGACTTTTCAAAATGCTGAAATCCCTCGTGCGTGTGTCTGGGACCATGCCACCGTAGATCAAACCAATGTCTCACACAAACACTTTCATACACACGACACGTCATTGATCCCAACCAGACGACCTTTCGTCACGGGGTTGCGTCATTGTCTAACAAACAAGGTTGGGTGGATTTGGCCCCTCCATGTATTTTTCCAGACTCTCTTGACTTTAGTCTCCCCGTTGGTTAGAAAATCTTCTTTGGCATTTAAAAAAAAGTTACTAGATCTACTCATGTAAACTTAAACACAATAGGATATCTTCTCACTAATTCAATTTAGACATATGTATGTTAAATATAATGAGATGTTGTCAGTTTTGGGCGGTTGGCTAACTAAACTAGCTATCTCTCTGGCATTAAGGAACTCGTAAGCTCATGGCCATCATAAAGTAAGTTCAACATTCAACCCTATCCAGAGACTTCTCTATCTATTCCCTAACCTGACACCCGACTTCCTTTAAATATATTTTAACATTATCCTACCATCTATGTTTTAGTCTACCAAGGTTTTTTTTTATCCTACGGCTTTCCAACAAAAATGTTGTGTACACGGTTGTCATCACTCATACGCGTCACATGA
Source organism: Timema bartmani (assembly GCA_902151455.1). Lineage (NCBI taxonomy): Eukaryota > Metazoa > Arthropoda > Insecta > Phasmatodea > Timematidae > Timema > Timema bartmani. The sequence continues at coordinate 684,915 of CABFWB010000023.1, read as the reverse complement.
TCACGCCACCTTAGTCTACTCACCTTGATTATCCTTAAAAATGTTTGAGGAAGCATACATACAATAAAGTTCTTCATTATGTAACTTTCTACATTCTTCCTTTTGTTTATCCACCTTAGGCCCAAACATATTTCTCATTTATGTGTGCTCAACAACTCTCAATTTATTATCTTGGTACAGAGCGAGATACCACACTTCATATCAGAACCCCCACACCCCTCACCCCACCCACCCCATTAAATTTAAATTGTATATATACCACCATTTTGCACCCAAGTATTTCGTTTTGCATCACAACCTTAGAGATGGTACAGACTTTTTTTTAGGGGGCCAAATAAATTGTAGTCCCCCCCAATATTAAAATATTGCTTCTATTTAATGAAAACTTAAACGTCTTGTTTTGCACCGTTTTGCACCGTTTTGCACCGTGATAGTGTTTCAATAAAAAATATTTAATATTATAAAAGGTGTGAGAAGGGGGTAAATTAAGCATAACCCCCTATCCAAAGTTTAGTATTTTTTACGCCTAAGTAGATATCTTGTTTTGCACCATTTTCCACTTGAGTATGGAGTTTTGCACCTTAATTGTTTTGTACGAAAAAAAATGTTAGTATTAATAAAGTTGGGAAGCCCAAGTTAAGCGTATCTCCCACCCTACCATTTTTGTTTTTCTTATGCCAACATGAATGTATTGTTTTGTACCACTATGCACAGTTTTGAATTCTCAAGTATGGTGTTTTGCACCTTAATAGTTTAGTGAGATAATACATTTTAATGTGAACATTTATTAAGGTGCAAAACGCCACTTCAAAACTGTGCATAGTGATGCAAAACAATGCATTCATTGTGACATAAGAAAAACCAAAATAACCAAGTAAGATGGGAGATACACTTAACCTGGGCTCTCAAACTTTTATAGTATTGAATATTTATTTCATTGCAAAATTAGTGAGGTTCAAAACGCCATATTTGGGTACAAAACAAGAGTTTAAATTGATGTAAAATAACACCAACGTTTTTATTTAGGGGTGGGGCTAAACTTAACTTGCCCCCATCCCTAAACAAAAGCGGCCGTATCGTATCGAAGGTTGGGGTGCAAAACGCAATATTTGGGTGTAAACCGTTGCTACTATATATTGATTTTAAATTTGACGGGGTGGGAGGGCCAACTTGAGTGATCTCTTCACATCCTTGGGTAGGATTATAGTTTTGTATATTTTCGACTTAATGTCTCAAAATAGAAGACGCGATGACAACAGCTTACAAACTGATTAATAGCGAGCATTTCTTGTTAGAATTCTGTTTATAGCTTCTTATTGAATGTAATTCCTATCTCTTAGAACAGTTCTACAGCATTTGAATTTGTCAACCTCTTCAAAACGTGTAACAGGGATATCTAAGAATCCATGTCAATGTTGGCTACTAGTATTTTTAATAATCTTTAAAGGGTTCTTTAAGATAAAGGTGGTTTTACTTTTGATTTTCTTTGACACCCGCATCGGTGGCGTTGAAAACTAAATGGCACGTCTAGTTTAATTTTTCGGTAACGAGGAGTTCGGGGTTTTAACAATTACTGGGTAATCTGAAGTTTTTTTCTATAGGTTTAAAAAACACTAAATTTAGACATACATTTACTCTTACCTTCTAAAACTACTAAAATATTTCCATCGTTTCTTTGTAGCATTTTTCTCACTATATTTGTTTTATTTTTATAAGGGAATAAATAATACCTTTTTATTGTTATTTACAGGTAAGTTGACCAGACAATCTCGCTGTTCATCTATGTGTTCTCTAACTCCAGGTATAGTAGTATTTATTTTAATATTTATATAGGCCTAATTTAATTCACAAAAAATAACAAAAACTAAAACTATTGTACTACAATTTGAATATGCATCCAATTAATATCTTTTTGGACGGTTTTTTTTTTTTGCGAGATTTTGTAACTAGGTTTTGTTCGTTATATATTTTAACTAAATTATTAAAACACCACACAAATGTTTCCCTCAATTATTTTGAAGTCTTGTTAAATAAGAACTTAAGAGCTGCCAATTTACTTTTCAAAACGAAGAATTTTATAAAGGTGGTGTTTGTATAGCTATCAAATACTTATTTTATACGTCAGGGATAGGTCCATGGAAGCCATTTTGTTCATCTTATAAATTCTTGACACGTGCAGAATAAAAAAGACTGCTGCCACCAATTTAAGAAAATAGGGCAGTAAAAAAATATATATATAGATATATTTTCATAAAAGGGGGAAAAAGCCAAACACGTTCATTTCTAAGTCCCTCACACTTGGACATTAACATCCAAATCGTCCTGGTTTTGTCCTCGATACGATTCGAACAGTAGTCGAGTGGCTGCGTCGTCACAACTCCTTTATTTTAGTTTGGCTTTCTTCTTGTGGGATGAAACGTCCTGTATAATGCCATATCGTGCCCTTGGTGGTTGGTCGTAAGGTCGTAACGTTCACAACTACGGTACATGAGGTGCAGCTTTGTGGAGACGAGTTTACGAAATGTGAACATCCACCCCCTTCCCTCTTTTCGTCGCTGCCCTCCTTATTCCTTCCCTGGATTGGTGGAAGGAAAAGCCCCGTTATCGTTTAGAGAGTACAGTCAGTACTGAGGAAAATATGGACGTTAGCTTTTAAATGTAGTTTCTATTACACGTTTTACGGTCATTCGGATCACATAATTTATTAGCTTATTCACGTTTCTATAATTCAATTTGAGAGTTGAAATGAATAGCAAAACATTTCTCCCAATTTAACTTAGGGTTATTTAACAAGATCTTTAAGCTGTTCGGTGGTTGAGTGGTATAAAGTGGATACGTAGTGAAATGGCACAGGCTGAATTTGTGTACCTGCTTTGGAGTATATCAGAAGCGTGCTACACTTTATAGTCTCTGATCCCCATATGGCAACACCGCTTGTTGACATAGGACCAAATCTATTCTAGCTTAACCTAACTTAGCACCAAATAATGGAAAACTATTACCATCCACCCATTAATTATTGGAAACTTACATTCAACGTAATAGTTCGTTCTTGCCATCACTGTGGTCACAAGATGTTTGCCATGTTGCCACGTTATGCAGTTTTTTTCCCCTGTGCTATTTTGATACAATATCTTTGATCAATATCTTTGTGCGCTTTTAATATGAGGTTCCTCTCCCTTTTGTGCGCTTTCGATGCTATCCGTTCTAAGGCATCCCTCTCGCAATAGACTGGACTACCAATTCAAGGGAGATTTGGACTCGAGTATCAGTCGGGTGTACTGAGGATATAGTTTTTACTAAATTTATTTCTACACAACACTTAGATGTATTTCCTTTCAATTCTACCTTCATTACTCCTAATCCATTAGTTAAAATATAATTAATGATAGCCTGAAAGGGTAGTTAGATGTGGTACATACGGAAAGATTATGGATTTAAACTACTAACTATGCGAGGTCCTCTGATAACAAGATTAAATTAATCTCAGGATTTTTTCTTATAGTAAAAAGGTGGGATTTTACATAAACCTTGAGCTAATCTCAACTTAAAGTAGAAGTAGCTAAGGCTTTGAATGCTTACGCTGTCTTAGTAGAGTGGTAATGTAATAAGATGTTGGGGTGACCTGGTAGTCTAGGGGTAAGGTGTCAGACTTCTGTGCTGGGGGTCCGGGGTTCAATCTTCGGTCCCGGCACAGACTTATCTGATTGCCAAACCCTTCCTTCACCTCTGACGAGACGCGTATTAATCAAAACTTGTGAATGTGTGGAATGCCAGGCCTCCACCGTGGTTCGGCTCACAATCACTCTACCATTACACATTAGCGTAAGTGCGTATAGCCCGAACGGGTAGTAAGACGTGGTGCTAATAATAATAATAATAATAATAATAATAATAATAATAATAATAATAATAATAATAATAATAATAATAATAATAATAATTAATAATAATAATAATATGTTACAAAATATCTAGAATGTACGTGTATACATATTGTATATTAAAATACATTTTATGACGGTCTTAAAGCGTAGAGAGCACTCAAACATTCTCAAACAAATACATCAAACAAGATCGGTTATGTTGAGTAGGATTTCCTGCTCGCTATGGCGTCAGAATGTTTTAATTTTAATTGTTTTGAATAGGTTCTGAAATTTATTTAATGTGGCTTCAAACCTCCGGAAAAATATAGTTACTAAACCAAAGCGAATTTGAAATATCAGTTAAAAATTTGTTTAGGAATGACTGGTCTTCTCTGCAGGAGGCTGTTAAACCTGATGACAGTGGTTCATTCCTCAGCCTGGAACAGAGGGGATGGGTCCTTTCCCCAGAGAGTGCGGGTGCATTTACATAAATTGTCCTTTCCTTATCTGTATTATTAGATCAATTTAACCTCCTTCAGTGGCTGCATGGTCTAAAGCGTCACCCCCTCACAACAGACTAGACTGCTGATTAAGAGGAGATCGGGGTTTGATCCCAGTCAGTTGTAATGAGGGTGGTTTTTCCTAAATGGTTTTCCACTCTCCATCCACGAAAATGCGGTTACACGTGCACTAAATATAGCTTTCGTCATCCATAAAACCACTAGCGTAATGATTACATAAGTGTATAGCCCAAACGGTTATTAAAACATGATACCAAAAATATATATATTTATGCCTACGAGAGCAGAAACTAGTGGGAAAACGCACAACTGTACCTTACTCATATTTTCTTATTTGTCGGGTTTAAAAAAGTTAGGGTTCAAATCTTGATAAAAACTGTAATGAGTTTTTTCCAAAAATTGCTAGCTACTTTTCTTGCACACAAACTTGGCTGCATTTATTTTAAATCCTAATTTCCTTGTTCCATCCCTGACAGTAAAAATTGTAATGGATTCTGGACAGACAGTAAAAGGCAAAAGAGCCAATAAAAAAAAACTAATGTAAGTAAATCAGTAAAAACTAATAAGAATTGTTTTTATGTTCTAGAATATTTGCCCATAAATAATTTCCAATAAAGAAGAATGTAAAATAATCTGAACTTTACTTCCTTATAGTTTTTAATCAAAATTGAGAAATGGTTTTCCCTGTTGGGATCAAACCGGTAACGTTGGTCCTGGGTTGCGAGGTGACGTAGTCTCCCCCAACACCGACCACCATGGTTTTAATCTGTTGAGTAATGTTTGTTGTTACACACTGGCCCGCTACTGGTCGTAAATGTTTCCTGGTGTAATCATAGGTAAGTGCACTTTATCTGCAGTGTCACTCTCCTCTGATTGCTCTCCATGGAATATCCGGAGAAAATATTAAGTTTTAGAGACTTCATCCAACTACCCATATATATTTTATTTACTGATCTTAAATCAAAAATAGGTATTTTGGTATTTAAAGTTTTAAAAACTGCAAATAAATACTGAGATAAATTTGTTTGACCTTCCATTCTACTTAATACCCGTAAGTTTAAGCACACGAACTAAGTGTAACGTGCATATAATATGTGTTTTCGGTTATAGAAAGGTCCAGTTTCGAATCCCAGCCGGGTATAATGAGGGTGTTTTTTCTTAAATAGTTTATTACTTCCCTCTGTGCAAATTGTTGTCATATTCCTTCTAAATTCCATCCATATCCTATTCTTATTTTAGAAAGTGTAAAAATTAAAGAAATCAATAATAACACCAATAATTAAATATTTGACTTTTCTAGAACCTGGAGCTGAAAGTTGAACCCATTATCTTTCAGACCTGTATTTTAAATTCCTTAGCCACTCGGACATATGAATAAGCTGTCGGAGTCCTTTTAGAGCTATTTTATATATTTGTATTTGTGTTTTACATAGTATATTTAGCACGCGACAGTTAGTATAAAACGTTTATTTCGTATAGAAAGAAGTGGAAGTTGAGCCCTAAGCTGACCTATATATAAAAGAAAAGAATACTTGAAGATTATTATTTTTTACTAATAATTAACATAGCTTGAGTATTATTACTATGTAATTATGGTTCTATAAATTGTATTGTAATTAGTAAATACTATTTTATTTTTATTTAGCCCGAATTGAGGAGAAAATGGCTTAAGGCATCACTCTCACTCTACTGAGGGTGACTTTTCATTGAATTTATCCTAAGTTCCCTACACACAAATGTTAGTGGTACATTTTCTCTTAATTCTATTTTACTAATTCTTAATTCTAAATTTTAAATATACGTGAGTGAAATTTGGTGTACAAATTTGGATTCAAACTATGAGCTAAACCGAATTACAATAGTTGTCCCGCATAAACCTGCTGAAAATCATTTGACAGCAGATAAATATTATTATTTGTATTAGCTTTATAATCTCAGTCCTATATATTATAAATATTTAAAGAAAAAAATATTGCTTGTGAAAACTTAAATTAGATTATAAAATTTTAATATAGCTTTACTTACAAGTTATGAAAGTTTGATTTGAACATTAATTACTATTATTATTATATTATGTGCTATGTTTTAAGACAGGTCCATTCCTTTTAACAATGAACTTAGACCACCAATACACCCTGTCCTCTGCCTCCTCCTTCAGTTCCAAGAAATGTCTTCTTTCTTTCAAGTAATACAATATTTGAATCCTCCTTCCTAATCTCCTCTTTCTTTCAATCTTTCCCTTTATCACGTCGCGCTGAAGACAGTTCCTCCTAAGAATATGCTCGATCCAGTTTGCTTTGTACCAAAGTATCACATCCAAAATAGTTATTGTCTTATTCACTCTTCTTAGGACTTCTTTATTTGTCACCTTATACAGATATTAAACTATTGAAATCCTACTTCATAAACAGTGTATACATGCTAAAGGAAACTGGCGAGACACCATGAATTGTGATTGAAAATATACATTCTGAGATGAAATCGCATGTACTAGATATATCATGTTGACTTACCAAACATATTTAATACATATTATAGTATATCATTGTTTATTTTAAGTAACCTATCTTTGCTTGGATAAGTATGAATGCTATGAATGTTATTGAATCTTGTATGTAAATAAAATTACAAATTGATCAAATATTTTATATGTTCATTTGTTGAGATAGTTTGTAATATGATTTAATATGTCAATTCCTTAAGACACACTACCAAATTCACCCATTTCTTTTACCAAATCTTTAACTAATTATATAAATATAAAATTGTGTTTTATAAATACAGTATCTATTGTGTATATATATTTTTGTAATAGAGATTTATATTTGTAGTGAATGTTTTAAATGTATGTAGACTGAATAATACTAATGACAACGTGGATAAAGGCGTCAGTTACGTAATATCGAGTTTGACTGTGATTATGAGGTTATATTCTAATCTCACTTTCTACTCTTCAAAAATGTAGGTACCCTACCTCTTAATTCTACCTTTCACATTCCTATTCGTTTAGTCCAGCTAAGCGATTAAAAAATAAAAGTAGTATACATAAACACATTGATAATTCTTTGGATTCAAACTTTCAATAATCTGTCATTAAAATTGATATAAATCAGGGTGCGTCAATTGAATACCACAGTTTTAAGAACGTTGTTGTGGATAAATGAGATTGAATAAATCCAAAACGTTTTCATTAAAAAAAAACACACTACAATACATTTTATAATATGATCTTATTTTTCTAGCTAAATATTTTTCTAGTGACCTTCTTGACATCAGACACAGTCGTGAACGTTAGTTTTGAAGTTGTCCGTTGATCGTCGTTAAATCATAAATGTATTCAGTGTTGCGATGTTTCAACTCTATAATGGAACTGCCACGTTAAACTGTAGGTCCTCCATTTCATCTATCAATCACCCTACCATTACACATTAGCGTAAGTGCGTCTAACCCGAACGGGTAGTAAGACGCGGTGCTAATAATAATAATAATAATAATATGAAACTCAATTTGTTGAAACACACCTTAACTTTGAAGTATCCCATTAGACATTAGCCTGTAGCTGTTTGATCAAGGGACCTAAGTGGCCTGGCAAAACGTGCAAATAAAATCTACGTTGGAAATGTTTAAGCAGTTCTTCGAAATTTTGAATTAAAATTAAAGTTTTTTGAAAAAATTACTGAAGTAACATTATGAACCTTTTCTACCTCTGCGGGTATGTAAACAAACATATTGTTTTATATCGGATATGTAGTCATGGTGGAGCCTTAAAAATGTTTAAAACCAATAAAAAACCTATTCATTAAGCTGTGCTGCCATTTTTTATCTAAAGTTTCTTAAGCTCAAGGCAGCCGCCTCGGTAAATGAGAAAGTATTAATAGCTGTCAGGCCACATGGTTTAAAATACAATGGTCTGTGTCGTTTCATGGAACTACTTTTCTATTTTGTCTAAGTTTATAATATATTTTGTACCTACCTACAAACATCCTTTGTCATGTCAATAAGAGAAAGTGGAAAGAAAATTACAAAACTTCTCAAGGTAAAGAGGAAAGCTCGCTGCTAGCTCTCAAATATCTTAAAATTTATGTTGTGAGCCTATCATAAAGGCTTTAATCTGTTAGAGGAATGCTAAATTTAAAGCAATTTTTCATGTTGTCTGGTCTCATATTTCCAAAAATATGTTTAAAAATTCATTGAAAACAAGCTATTGTTGCATTTTCACATATTATTTTCTATTAGTAAAACTCAAATTAGTTATAGGGCTGCCAAGGAAAAAAAGAGCCCTGTTGGAATATTTCGAAATTAATTTTGTCTTGAACCATATTTTGAAAAAACTCGTCGTAAAATTAAATATCGCGTTAGAGCTGAACTTCTGCATGGTCACTTCTTGCTTACTGGGGTGGACCTTATAAGTTGTTTGGGTTTTGTTAAACTGGAGTTCTCCATAATAACGCTATGAAAACCGTCACATTAGATTGAATTAACCGGTATTTATATGACTTCAAAATTATTTTCAGAATTATTTACTGTGTATTCATATATTTGTACTTTGTGTATTTTTCCAGCCTATCATGCTAAGTTTAATACGATCTGTATTTGCGAAACCTTTTCCTGTGTTCAGAAAGTAATAGCGATTAATAAACTCGGATAAAGTCTCAAAGCTACATATCTGCATGCATAAGGCTTAGTAAAATAGCGTCAGTCAAAAAGGACCGGAAAACTTGAGATTTTATCATGACGACGATTGTACCTCCGTAAGCCATAGTAATGTTGGTCGAGACCAATGAGAATTCGATATCGGAAAACAATTTTTCTTTTTGTGCTGGGGTTTTCCCCTCGTTCTGTTAGTGTATGCGCACGCGCGGTGAACTGCTGAATTGAGAGAAGACGTGGTATTGTTAACGTGTACAACACGTCAAATTTACTGGTATAGCTCTTGATTCTGACACCCCTTGGATTGGGGTTCGATCACGTGGAGATTATTTATCTACATATGCAATTCAAACTCCTATATTTTTAAATAAGAACCTCCTCTAACACCTAGATAATTTAATAGATCTACTTCCACGTATTCGTACATAACGTATTTTAATCTGATACCTTCACTTTTATAGGATATTATCAATACCTATAAAATAGTAGTATAATAATAATATAGTAAGATTTTATCAATTTTGGTAGCAAAAAAAGTTCGTATTTTATAAATGGCCCACCCTATGAAAACTAGAATATACCAAACCGGTTCCAGGATAGCGCTTGTAAGTTTTATTGTTAATTTTAACATAAATATTCCTCACAGTTATCTTTGCTTGGGTAAGATAGTTCATATCGGTGTTGGCTAGTGGATTGCTGGTAGGGGACGCTAGGCATGCAATACTACTAGTAAATTATTTCTTTCTAATCAGTATTAAACTTGTTTTCATCGTTGTTAACGTGAACTAAAATCATCTTATCTGGTTTGCCGATTACGGGGAAGTAAAAGTTCGAATCTCAACCGGATGGGCCAAGGAAGAACTATTCCAAATCGCTTCCCACTCTCCCTCTATACAAATTATGGTACATTTATTTTAAATTCAACTTACCCTATCCCTAGTCCACTAATTTAATTTATTGTGAATTGCTCAAATGTTTTGAGTAGACATAGAGTAAAAAAATACATATTTATAATTTTAAAACTTAAAGCCATTGCTCACACATTCCCCCACGACAATATTGTATGTGTATGTGTGGGAGGGGAGACGATGGGAGTTCAAATGGAGGGAACAATTTAATAGTCTTCTTCTTATTCTTAAGCCAACAAACCAAAGGTGTGTTTGATGTGATTTCTAACCATCTGTAGATCAGCATGCACTCAACATTTCAGTTGGTTAGTGCTGCTTACACCATCTGGTAGAAGTCTCATGAACTAGATGAGGTCACGGGTGGTTCCCCGTTGCCTTTCTTACTGAATCTTTATCAGCGAGATTGAAAGGGCCTACCAATTTGTCCAGGTAAGGTATTTTAGCATACCTGTCGGTGATCTTTTATATGCCACAATCGGCATGGGACCGAAGGATTTACTCCACCTCCGAAGGAAGCTGTGCCACGTATTTTTATCGCTCAAGAAAAATTTGTCGACCTTGGTTGGGTTTGAACCCATGAACATTGGAGCCTGAGGAGATAACTTTACCCCAAGACCACTGAGGTTGACATAATCTAGTAGTAATGTCCCATAAAGTCTGGGTTTACCTGGTAACAATTCACAAGCAGCCACTGATTTAAATCTCTCTTACCGAGTACTTAAACTATAGAATGCGGTTATAAAATATAAACTTACTCTTTATTATTAGTTTTCAGTTCTCTGTTCATGGAAGTTCATCTCATAGCCTCTTTCTGAACACACCCTTATTTCAAGGAAACACTTTCCTCTCTAACTCTAGAGAAATAGCAGTCCTACTGTATTGTATCGTTGAGCTCTTTCCCTGCTTCCAAAATGACCTTTTATTCTGTATCCTTTTATATCCTCTTACTCAATACAAAATTCAGAAGGTATTCTCGAATTTACTTTTAAAACGTAATCCCCTTATCATGCCTCGAATTCCCCTTCTTTCTTTTTATACCTTTCATGTTGAGTTCATTGGTAGAGCGTTTCAGTTTTTCTTGAGAAAATCTAGTATTTCGGCCTTGGGTATGTTTTTACCTAAATTTTGAAATGATCAATATATTCTTAGAAAATAGTAAACACACTATTTCAATCAACGTCTCTGTGTGAGTATAGATATTTTATATTCCCTTTTTACAACATTTAAAATAATTACCAGAGCCTAACTTAGCTTAAAACACCAATAATTATGTCGAGTTTATATTATCGATTATCATCCGGGACCCCTTTCCAAAGATAGAGTTGCTTGTAATTAATATTTTTGATTGTATTGTATTTTCCATATAAGCACTAACAATAAACGTTAATCCAAGCATATGATGACGTATATTTACTTTGATAAATAGAAGCTGAATCATTAGTGGATATATAAAATTAAGTAGACCTATTTGAAAAAGAATCGCACCACGTATTTACTAGTCATCGTGGCTAGCGGCATTTAAATAGGTACAGTAATAGGGTGGTGTCGAGGAAGGAAGAGACTTAGAGGAAATGTAGCCGAATTTGAGTGTATGTAGAGTGGGAAACCTCTTATGAAAAATCCTCCACAGTACACTAAGTTGAGATTAAAATCCTGAACTCTGAATCATCAGCTAGCAAAACTAGATGAGCTTGAAATTTATTCCGGGAGCTCTTTGATGTGGTCTAGAAATATGTATACTTATTAATATAAGTGATAGGGATGAGGAGGTTAGTTTGGTTAATGGACGCGCCCATTATCTTCGTAAGAGAAAGGTAAATTCTCACTGCTATTTATTATCCCCACGACTTAATACTTGTTAATGTTACACGCATATATGATAGTTATTATAATGGGGTAGGGAGGAGAAAGGTATATTTTAGAAGTAACATACCCACATTAACGTGGAAGGAAAGTGTGAAACCATTTAGGAAAAATCACCCTCAGTAGACCTGAGTGGGACTCTAATCCCTATCTATCCGTAATGAGCGGGCTAGTCTTAATCGAGAGTGACCTCTTATACCATCTGGCAACTGAAGCGGGTCCCTTCTATGTTGAACCAGATGATGAAAACCACCAAACTTCGTACAAACGTTAGGGAGTCAAACCCCTCAAGTTATTCGCATTTGCGATCTTGTTCAGTAAGAATCTAGCGTCATAGACCCCTTGAACATTAGTGCAGATGTATTTCTAAATAATAATGAATAGTGTAAAAATAAAATCACAAAAGTTTTATCTCCAAATTGTAAATGGTCACTAACTAACTATAAGATACGTCCTTTGAAAACATGCATCGGTGGACACGTGGACAAAGCCTTTAAAATGATTTGGTTTTGGTTTGTCAGTGGCTACATAGTTTGGGATTTATTCATCGTTTAGTGTAGTTTTTTCATGGTGATTTCCTGCTCTCCTTCCACGCGAATACATTTACTCTGAATTCAACCATCCTCATCTTAATCCCATTAGCGTTAGTATGCAGCTAATCCGGATGGGTAGTAAGACGTGGAGCACATAAAAAAAAAGACTAAAACCATTACCCATGAAGATTCAGTATAACATTTTATTACATTTTTAGTAGGAATGACACGAGGTACGCTTTCTTATAGTCTCTCTCGTCTTTTCAAGGAAGAAACTGATTAAATTGCTTCTTTCCTGCGTCTTGAACGCCTAAGATGGTTCTCACTTCCACATAATGATGTAACAAAGACATTAAGAGAAGTAGAGGAAGATGTCTGGGAAGTTGCCAGGATGTTCATTATGTACACTCTGTTAAAACATAGGCCACCGTTTTTAAACCACTGTTTGAGTCCAGAGTTTTTTACTATAAAAGTAAAATGGTTCTAGAATTATAAATATTGCGTTTAAATTGGTGAAACCCTCTTTACATTTTTAATCTTTTAAATCTTTAAAATGCACCCTACTACCCGTCTGCGCATTGATATTTATATGTATATCAGAAGTAGAAGTAGAAGTAGAATTTATAGGAAATGTATATACATTTGCTAGAAGTGAAAATGAAAAGCCATTTGGAACTAACAGCCTCAGTAGATCCAGCCGAGAGAAGAATCCCGTCCTCCCGATCATCGGAAAACAGGACTAGATAAACTTGACATTTATTCCACGTGCCCACTGACGTGGGTTTCCATTTCTTAATATATTCATACAACTAACCCTATTAAATCATGCATAGTGTTCATTTGTTAATAGCCAGAACGCCAAGACCAAATTTTCTTTATTCCTCGTCTTATTATTACTAGCACCGCGTCTTACTACCCGTTCGGGTTATACGCACTTACGCTAATGTAGAATGGTAAGGTGGGGTAACCTCGTGGTCTAGGAGTAAGGTGTCAGACTTCTGTGCTGGGGGTCCGGGGTTCAATCCTCGGTCATGGCACAAATTTATCTGATTGCCAAGCCCTTCCTTCACCTCTGACGAGACGTGTATTAGTCACAACTTGTGAATGTGAGGAATGCCAGGCCTCCGCCGTGGCTCGGATCCCACGTTGAACTGTAGGTCCTCCAATTCATCTCACAATCACCCTACTATTACATATTAGCGTAAGTGCGTGTAACCCGAACGGGTAGTAAGACGCGGTGCTAATGATAATAATAATAATAATAATAATAATAATAATAATGGTAGGGTGATTGTGAGATTAAATGGAGGACCTATAGTTTAACGTGGGATCCGAACCACGGTGGAGGCCTGTCATTCCACACATTCACAAGTTGTGATAAATACACATCTTTTCAGAGGTGAAGGAAGGGTTTGGCAATCAGATAAATCTGTGCAGGGACCAAGGATTGAACTCCGGACCACCAGCACAGAAGTCTGACATCTTACCCCTAGACCGACAGGTAACCTATTCCACGTCTTAATACTGGTTTCGGCTATAAGTACATTTTCATTATTGGTGTCAAGAGTAAGAGGAAATGTATCTTCATTTTCGAGTGGGAAGAATGTGAAGTCACTTTTATTGACAGTCAGACTATACGATACTGACGCCTTGGTCACCAGTGCTGGTTTTTCAGTTAGATGTATATACCGCACATGTTCTAACTAACGGTTCATCAGTTCTAGAAAACCGAGATTAACGGCCGGAGGGTTCGTTATGCTGACCACATGACACTCTATATTCGCAAATGTTAGCACTAACATATCTAACTGCGGTGGGCGGTATATCTCGATCTCGAGTTTAACGCCATGGAGTTTGTTTTTTTTTAGCACAGCGACTTACTACCTGCTATGGTTGGTTATATGCACAGTATGATGTGGTTCAACGCCTCAGCTCAGTCAGGAGCACCTCTTCCTACTAAGCTTAGGGTCTCAGGCTCTTTTCTCGACAAAGCCTAAAGATTTACCATCATTGACATTTGGGTTTATCCTTCAACATTGATAAACTAACGGCTGAGAAGCTTGGTGTTATCTCTATTCTAGATTTTAATCATCAGTCTGTTTAAAAAGTGAACGTGGCCTAGTACTAAAAAAGCTAATCCTTCTATGTGTGTTGGCAACATATTGTTTACTGAAGCATTAACATATCAGTCCGTTGTCCCAACGTTCCTAACGCGGGGTGCAACAAGAACCGACTCTACTCGTGTTATTTCCCCCGGGGTAGAAATGAGGTGCATACAGAACACAAACCTCACGTAGACTAAGGTTAACGGCAGTAGAGAGCTTACTGTACATTCGAGAAGCTATTCACTCGAGATTGCCGCCGCTGGGTGAATGAGAGTAGAGGGGATAAACCGGGGGGAGGGGGCTAGCGAAGAATAGACTTGATATTGCAAAATGGGGAGTGCTTCGGTTGTGTGTAACATAGAAAATCTATGTACGGAACGCTTAGCAGTTATTCCGTGGAGGTATGTTTTACACATCCAAACAGACAGTTTGTATATTTTTTTCAAACCGGACCATTATTGTGTTTATTTCAAATCTAGTTTGAAAAATGTTGAAGTGATGATTAAGATTACTATGTTATTTAATTTTAACCTTTAAAAAAAGATTCATAAGAAAGAGTAAGCTAATAGTCGATGAAAACAAATATACATACAACCATTACATTAGTAATTATAATTTGAAAACATTCTTTATTAGCTATAGTTTATTTTTCAATTATTGATGTTTGATTTTAATTTTTTATTTTATTTGTCTGAATTTTTAATAATATTGTCTCTGAATGAACGGTAATGTGTGTTAGTCCAAACTTTGAAATTATTTTCAGTAAGTCCCATTCTTATAAAATTTAACAAACTTTTCAATTTTATGAAGTAAAATCAATCATTTTTAATACAGATAAGGTGTTTATAAGCTTGTTAACTTAAGTGATTATTTAATATTTCGTATATCACATTATAGTTTCTCTTAACTATTTACATTTATAATGATTAATTTTTTTAATTCATAATTTTATAACATATTTTTATACAATAATTAGAAATAACATTGGTTTCCCTCAAACTTGAAGATGGTGAAAATTACCTAAAAATGTCGTCATAAAAGAAAAACTAAAATGTATATAAAATAAGGATAAGGGAATAAAAATAATAAACAAGAAGATATAGCCTTACTATCAATTAAAAGTAGAGTGAAAAATCATTTTGAAAAACTACTTTCAGTATACCATCCAGGCTTCAAAACCCGACCCCCCATCACAGTCAAAATTATTAAACGAGGTTAATGCCTAATACCATATAACTACTGTTAAAGATAGTAAATAGTGTTAAAATTAATTTAATGTTAATAGCAAAAATGATTCCTGAACAAAATAAATGTTCTGGATACTTTTTAAATCGTAGTTTTCAAATAAATATATCATCCTTTTAAAAGTTAAATTATCATAAATACATTCAATTTTATTTTTTTTACTATTTATTCTCTATTTCACTAATCATATGTTTTATTTACATATACTTAATAGGACAGTGATAGGAAAGGAATAATTCAGTTGAAGTGTATCAATATTTGTGGGAAAAGAGATTATAAATCCACTGGAAGAAATTACACTTCATAACATTTCGGTTTACAAACTCTGACCTCAGTGTCTCCAGTAAAACAAACCAGATGAGACTGATTATTTATTTCACATCTCAACAGGTTTAGATTTTAAGGATTTTTAATTGAATGAAAGTGTGTTTTCATTTGAAAATGAAACAATATGAATGTGTTTTACTGATATATGTATGCACACCCCTTTTAAAATAAAAATTCGAATTTCCTGTTTATTTAAATAGTAACAACATAGGTAGACTTAAATCCTGAATAACTTAAATGATATTTTAATATTTTTGCTACTTTAGATATAAATTATTTAATAGATATAAACTCTATTTGACGATAGTAGGAAAATACTAGTAGTATGATAGTATAGTATAGTGATAGTAGGGAGCTAAATGGATTGTCCAAAATAGTCGTATAGTACAATACATAATATTATTAATTTAACTTAATTCATTTATTTGAATTTCGAAGGAACAACTCATTGACAACGGTAACCAAACGTTAAAATATCATAAAAAATATTTAATGCTGTCCAAGTCTAAAGCCCTCATAAACACTACAAAAAAGAGTTTCTAGAACTCATGAGATTTTATTTTTCATAGTTTTTTCACCCCCATATTAAGCTCTTTGTTCTTTGTGATGGATGAATTTAAATTTATTGTAGCTTTAATTTAAAATATTTTAGCTTACTATTGAAGGGAGCTAAGTTTCAATATGAACCACGAATAAAAGGACTAGAGTTGATTAGAAAGTCGCATGAAACTTTTCCTCAAAATAAAAGGGAGAAAGCCAAATGGAGTGGTATAGTAATCTGAAATCTCGTTTTGTTTCGATCCCTCCTTTTCTTTTGTATCTCATCTACCAGCCGGGGAGAGAGAGGGAGAAAAAAAATTCACCATTCCCTGTGTCAGAAAATTGTTCTATGCCGCATCCTATGGGGGTCCCAGATGTTCTTACCACATTCTATAAGGTTCCCTGCGTCATACCGAAGTTACAACTGTTACACCGTCTTGAGAATTGTAGATAGAGGGAGTAACAAGAGACGGACAGAAAGATGGAAGTAAGAAAGAGGGTGATAAAACCGAATTGAAAATTAGGTGCTGAAAGAAAGTGTGGGGACACAATGCTAGAATATATTTAGCACCTGAGACCACTCTGAATAAAAAGGGGAGAAGGGAGGAGAATGAAATTTATACCATTATTCCACACACACACACACAAAAAAAGTTTTTCTCAACGTTAAGACGATTTATGTATGTCTGTTTGAATTTCGGTAAAGTCACTGGAATTGAAAAAGATTACCTAAATTATAATTAATGTATTTTTAAATCAGATTGCAATTGTATTCAGAATTTATAATATATTTCAAAATTTTAGATACATAGGCGTAGTAACATAATTTTTCTGATCAAATTTTAAAATAGCCTTTAAAATGAAGTGTTTATATTTGGTTCAAACTTTTAGAATCACTGTTGCAGTTAACTTTCCTTTAGTTGTACTTAGTAGATTATGGTATCTATTAGATAATATGCATTTCAAATCATATATTTTATTTTTAACTTAAATAAGACTAAAACCGGCTCTGGTTAGTATGAAGACTGAATCAGGGTTGCCACACACCTAGAAAACTGGAATAAACGGGAAAACACAGAGAATCTTAAAAAATCGTGTAAGAATATTGTAATATTTAATTTGGGATATTTAACTTAAACGTTAAAAAGTAGGTATTTGACTGGACGAATAGGTGAACTGAATAACAAAGCCTGCTTCTTCAAACATATTTTATTACCCCATAAACAAGTGTTGCAATGTGGCAAAATTTTTATTTCCCTGACAATCTTAAATAATCCTGTTTTAAAAATAGTTTACATGACTTCACACTAGTCAATTTACTGAAAAATTAAATTTAATTTTCTTTTATTCAAGCTAAGCTGCCTGGAAAAAATGGGAATTCCATTCTGGAAAACTTGGAGAATCACGAGAAATCTGGTAGTAATAAAATTGTGGCAGTTCTGTACTGAGCGTTAAGATTGTCTAATCTGGTATGCCACTAATTGGTAAGTCGGGGTTACAATCCCTGTCTAGTGTACTTAGTTGATTTTCCCTAAATGGTTTCACACTCTCTTAACACCTTAAATTCGGGTGCATTTCATATACAATTTTGCCCGACTCATTTCCATTCCAATATTGTAATTAAATGCGTATATCCCTGCCATGTGGTTTGTCGTGTAGCAAAAAATAAAAATAATAATATAATTTCGGTAATCAAAGCGCTACCAAAGTTTGGTTTTTAGATGAATATATTGTTGTTAAAGAAAAACTGTTTGGTCATATTGACATGTTTCTTGAGCTCCTAGATTCATAGTTCATTAAACTACTTTAAACAAACAAGTTAACTCATCTTCTTAGTTAGCTAGGTAATCAAAGAATGAACTACCTCGAATTTAAGAATCTCCATCTGCGTTCATAATAATTCCTTCATCCCACTCCCCTCACCCGCTTTACCCTCAAACAATGTGATTACACCGAGCAAAGTCTCTCAGCTTTTGGTGGGAACATTGAGGCTGTCAAGACGTTTCGTATTCTCTCTGACTACATTTGAATTATTGAATTTGCTGTGCTCCCTTTATCTCCCCACCCCTTCCACCATTCTCTTCGAGGATTGAATATATTATATTTACGTTATGTTTCAGATGCTACTGTAGGATTTGGGTTTTCGGGTTGAAACTGTGAGCTAAAGCTATTGCGGATTTGCTAAGTTAAGTGTTGAGGTGGATCTGGCTTAAGTATTACTATCAAGATTCTTCTAGGAGGTTCTATTCTTATTTCAGTGTTTGTACTGTGCATTCATGCAAGCAAAACCTACTCTAAAAGAATATTTAGGTTATTTTAATGTGAACCTATAATTTACACCTTTATCTACGATAGAATGGACTTAAATGGTTGAAAAGGGTTTTTATTTTTGCACAAAATGTTGACTTGTGTTCGCTAGTCACTCTGAAAGTATTCTACCTTATATGAACTCATATATGTACTAACATAAAGTTATCAAAATATAATAAGGTAATTACATTTTTTAATCAGAAATGTATGTTAAGACTTTATTTAATACAGGAATGTAAGCAGTAAGACTTTTTTTATAAATAACAAATTCTTTGATACGAGGCACGAGGATAATAATAAATACGAGTTAAATCTGGACCTAACTAATAAATCCATCATTTAAATTAGATATAAGCTTAGTAGAATTTCAAATCAGTAACATCTTTAAGACAAGCATCAGTAGAAATTAAACTGAAACAAACATTAGTTTGCCGAACTATGTGTGTAAAGTTGACTTTGCTGACAAGAGCTGGACTAGAATGGTGCTGATTATTGTACCATCCGATATATTTAAAGAAATTGTATTAACCAGTAAACCCTTGCGAAACTTTCGCACATTCAACCTTCCCCTCACACCCCACCTCCCCCCAAAATAATTTAATCTTTTGTGGGATTGTTGAAATTAAATACTCAGTAAAGTGTATACACAAAATAGCAAAGAGAGTTTATTAATGTGAACGCATTTACTATATACAATACCTCTTTTTGTGCAATATTTTATGTCAGAATGCAATCATCTTGAGTTTAAATTTTTCTTTTAACTTAAATTTTATAGAAACAATGCGTTATAACGTAAAGTGAGTATGCTATGTCATAAGCCGGTAAAAAATCCTATCTACTGATACCTTATTCATCGATGTAGGCTTTGTATTAGTTGAGAAAAAGGGATGTCAACAACAGAAATAGTATATATGATTATACTTTCTTCTGACTGGAACTGTATGGAAAAATATATTTCCTCCATTTTGTGTTCACTTAGACATCTTCCATATGAAACCTTATGGTTTTCATTTTATGAACTTTGATTCACAAGATACATTAACAAAAGAAGTTCTAAATCATAGACTACATAACCCCTTTATCAGGGAAAAGATAAGGGTGGATATTCAATTCTACACTTATCCCATTTGTAACATTTTAAGTTCATCAGAATTCCCATCAAAGTTGGCCAGGAGCAACGTGAATCTAACACATTATACCGTTCGACCACCGTTTAGGGTGTCCCGCATTGTTTTATCCCATACCATTCGAGACAGATAAGTTTGTAACAAGGTTAATAAGGGCTAATTTCAGGGGAAGTGATAAGAAAGATAGATAAAGTTAGGGTTTGCCTTTCACCTGAAAACCGGGAGAACCAGGAAAACACAGGGACTTGTGTTGAAAAATCAGAAAAATAACAAGAAATCTCGTAAAAAAAATCTTATTAGTTGTGATTTTATCACATTTAAGGGCAAACTTTGAATACTAGCATTTTTTATAGAAGGAAAATTGAAATTACGAACCAAGCACGCTGGTTCAAACAGATGAGACATTATGTTGCGTAACGACTTCATACATTCTACTATTAAGGCCAAATAGACCCATTTTAAATAATAATAAATAATACTTAGCACCGCGTCTTACTACCCGTTCGGGTTATACGCTTAAGTACTAATTACACTAATGGGTTAGGAATTAGGATGGTTGAACTTAGAGGAAGTAAACCCGCATTTGCGTAGAGAGAGAGTGGAAAACCATTTAGGAAAAACCATCCTCAGTTCACCCGACTGAGATTCGAACCTTGATCTCCCCGTCCTCGGTAGTCGAGCTCAACACGACTGGCGCGTTAGCTAACTACGCCACCGAGGCGGGTCCCATTTTAAACATCAGCTGCATGACTTCACACCAGTAATTTTTATTAAAAATGTTATTCTATCCCACTATTCAACACCCTAGCTCAGCTAATAGCATGTCTGTCTACTCAGCTAAGGGTTCCGGGTTAAATTCCCGGCATGGCTGAAAATGTATCATGGGTGAAATGTGGGTTTACCCTTTCACAGTGATAAATCTTCGGCCGGGGACATGATGTTGTGCCTGTCCTAGTCTTAAGTTATATTATAAGACATATGAGCCTATGACAGGCCTAGAAAACTGGTAGTAGAAAATATATAGCTTGAATAAAAATTACCTGGAACATAGGCTGGAAATCGTAATGGATGTAAAAATTATATCCCACTAAGGTTCACTCAAAGCTGTTTGTAAAAATGAGTATCATTTCCAAGAGACCTTAAAAAAAGGGGGGGGATTTGGTATTCAGGAACTAGTGGCAGAGCTGAAGATAGAGTGTACTGGTAATCTGTAAAGAGGATATAAAATAATAACAGCTGTGATTGGTCCAGAAATAGCTCTGATCTTCAGGTTTAAAACAATATTCTACAACGCCTGGCGCGAGGATATAAAATATTTTATTGGCTGAGCATGGGTTTGAGCTTATTTTAAAATAATACAATAATTCCATGCATTAGCATGTATTTTAGACCAGGTTAAATATAATTGAAAGGAGGGCTATAAAAAGGTAGCTAAGCGAAAGGTATTAAATAGATTAATTTTTAACAACTAACAAAAACACAATCATATTTTCCTATATTTCTTAGTATTCATGCAATGAAAATATATATTAATAATTTAATGTGCAGACTTAATATATATAAGCTATCAGGAGATTTAGAAAGCAACTTTTAATGATGTGTTCATAACCCCGTATTTAACTTACTTTGTGGCATGTCCTCTTCTCTGATTCTTGTGTTTATATAACGATGTGCTCAGAAATCTCCTGCTAGACATGATAGATATTAATATTGCCGCAACATACACACAATAAAGGCCCCAATATTGTTCGATTCCCTGATGGATTATTCCCGTTCTTCGATGGATAGAACGTTCAATCGACTCTAAGGTCAATTTGCGCGCCAAGTTTTTGGAGCACCCAACGGCTAAGAGGAGTTCCACAACTATTCCAATTACCCGATGTGCTTGTGATGCCCCATCAGATTTAGCCGGTTGGAACGTTTTCAAACCATGAGAGAGGAAAAGAGAAATGAAATGGAGGAGAGAGAGAGAGAGTGCGCAAGAGAGGGGTTTAGAGTTTGGGTTGTGACGAGGAGTTAGAGGGGGAGGGGTAGAACATCCAATCGTTGCATGGCCTGACCCAGTATTTGTTTAGTCTGAACAAACATTGGTGCATTTCACTACAGTGAGTGGCCTTGTTTTAGAGGAAAAAGGAGCTATTTCTCAATTTACTACACCTAGAATAGTGTTCCTTGGGCAAAATGTAGGGCCAGCTAACGTAATCATTCCCAATTTGGGCGTATCATTGTATATTCAAGCAAATGGTGAACGATCGTCTATAATGCCCTCAAACATCGCCAAAAGTAAACATTTCACGAAACGAGGTAATGGAAAGCGGTAAATCAGGAAAGCAAACGTATTACAAGATCAAAATGTCTAGTTTATTCTTCAATTTTAACATTTTTTTTTAGATCAAAAGTAATTTTCTTTTATTTAGAGTTTTTAATTTATTTATCAACCATTCACTATAACATACTCTTTACAAACACCCAACCATTAATTTTCTTCCTTATTATGCTTACAGTCACAGATGGCTGTCATCCACATGGGTGGTTACGTGGTCTAAGGCGTATTAACTATTTGTAAACTCCTACCATTAACTTAATTCTTGGCAGTATTATTAACTGTTTGCTTGTAAGATAATTATACCCTAGATAAACTTAGTATTATATCTAATACTTTACTTTAAGTGTTGGAAGTGTTAAAAAAAAATATATATATTTCCGTATAGCTTGAAAACTATTGGTTTAATAAAAATATATTTCAAGTAAAAGATTTGTATTACAAATATATCAACATATTTGCAATGTATAAGTAATCTAATATCCAAAAGAGTTACGGAACTATGAAAAAAACTAGAATTTACACACAAGTACGGAACTCTTAAATTCATTTTTACGAAAAATTGAGAGTGGAGTTTTGTTTGAAATGTTGATCAAATCTTAGAAATGAAATTTAATCAAAATCGTTAGAGCCGATTTTGAGAAAATTGTTTTTTTCTATTTTTGCCCTTAGGGAAACTACCCTTAATTTTAGGGTTAGATATCTAATTCCAAAAACCCCTTGGAGCAACCTTATTAAAACATTAGATACCAAGTTTTAGCTCAATCGGTAAAATAGTTTAGGCTCCATCCCGAGGTACAGACAGACGGCATTGTGAAAAGCACTTTTCCAGATTCGGGGGATCATGAAACGTTGACATTCATAGAAATATCGAGTTCGACTTTTTTGACGATCACAATAATTCCTCTTCCTATAGGGTTGTGAGAAATTAAAAATGTGTTAGAGATCTATTCACAAAGGTAGAGACGAATGCCAAAGGGCTATTTGTAGAGAAAGGTAGGGACTTCACTTTGTAGTTTGGTATAGTTGAACTGAAATTGTACACGTGGTACTCAGAGAAATCCTCTCTCTTTACTCTCAGTGTATCCTACAGCAGATTAACTTGGTGATGATGTTGCGTACAAGTTATCCACCGTCTGACTCAACCTAATGAAGTCTCTCTAGCCCTGAAGGCTCAGCAAAGTTTATCCCCCCTCCCCCTCAAGTGCCGCGTCACTACGAAGAGAGACTTAACCCCACGTCGCAAACATTGGTTTCCTGTGAAATATGTGAAGAAAGAGTTGAAAGTAATCCACACGTGGTTAGCCATTATTTGAAGTCAAATGGAGCTCTCGTGTCTTGATGTTCTCCTTTGTGTCGTTTCTTTGTTTTGCGGAGTGTAGCTCTAAGCGGTGGTTTGTAGAAGAGGAGGGGAAACGGGTTGGGTGGGGATAAGCTTGGGCTTTAAGGTCAAACTGTTTCGTAACTGATGACGAATTCACCTTGGCTTAGGTTCCCGGGAATATTGTTTCGTTGGCTTGTTTATAAACTAGTAGGTAGGCTATAAATAAACTACCAATTAATGAAACTTTCCGCTTACTATACCTAATATAAGTCCCAATAGAATATATATATTTTTAATTTTATATTTACCACAAATACCAGTATTGAATTATACAACTTATTTTCAGCAGTGACTTAAATTCATTTTATGGCTGACCCCTTTTGAGAAAATTATTGTTTGAATCCCAAGTAAGGGGGACTAGAGTCGCCGCAAGATGGGAAACCAATTTATGTGAAAGGGATTCTTAGTTCTATCTAAGGGCGATATTATCACTTTTAGCTCCCGCGTGGTTTAAAACATCCTCTTGAAAATCGGTCTTATTATTATTAATTTGAACTGAATTGCTCTGGCGAAATTTATTTGTTTGTAAAATCCGCCCTTCCAATGTCTCCTAAAACTATTATCATTATGAATTTACCATTTTGTTTAAGTAATAGTTTAATGTTTTAAACTGAACACAGTATGGAATTAAGAATTATGATATATTTAATTTAGAATAAGTGTAATAATAGTTCTACTTTTGATTTTTAATATCGAGTAATTTGACTCATATAGACGTGGTAAGATTTTTACTTATTTTATTCATCGCTTATCACTTTCCGATCTGGTTGTATATATTTATATATGTATAGATGTATGTATATAAATTTATCAATATACGCACAAAAATATGACCACCTCTGTGGTCTAGTGGTCAGGGTTCCTGGCTACAGATCCAGGAGTCTTAAGTTCAATCCCGGGCGTTTCCAAAAATGTACCTGTGTAGAAATGGGTCTAGAACGGGGTTGAAACTAAGCCTCATTAGGACCGATGAGGAGCTACTTGAATAAAGAAGTAGCTGCTACGGTCTACAAAACTGATACTAACCACTGGATGGCTTGTTGTGCTGATCACATGAATCCCTCAATCCACAAATATAGGCCTTATAATCGCTAATGCTGGCGGCCGCTCGGTCGGTACCTTTCGCTTACGGGCCACACAATGGAGTTTTTCTTTATAAATAAATCAATATATATGTATAACTATACAGAGTGTTCAGAAACTCATATACAAAAGCTGCACATATAGTTTGTTTGAACCAAAATAATACAAAATCCCTATATACTTACATATGGAAACTATGCTAGTACCATTAAATTATGTTCAAAGTTTTGGCGTACAGCGCCGGGAGAGCAAAACTATTAAAGCGTCCATGTAAAACAAATTTCATAGGAGTTAGTCACGAGGCACCACACACCTTGACATCTTGTATCACGGCAGCATAACATAACACAATTAATAGTAAACAACACACCAGTCCATCTAGATATATGAATACGTTCTGAGAGTCATCATTAACTGCCCTACTTCACAGAAAGTTCTTGCCATTATTACATGTGCATTGCCGCATACCTAGCTCCTACCAAACTTGTTGTACACGCATGCTTGACAGTTTTGCTCTCCCGGTGCTGTACACCGAAACTTTGAAAACAATTCCATGGTTTTAAAATAGCTATACGGATGTAAGTATATAGGGATTTTGTATTACTCTTGGTTCAAACAAGCAATATGTGCAGTTTGCGCTATGCGCTTCCAAACATCCTAAATATATATTATTATAATGATATTTATTTAGCGCATATATTTATCTATTTATTTTAACGTTTCGTTATTATTATAGTGTTATTTAAATAGCGTGTATATATATATATATATATACGCCAAGTAAATATCATTAGGTTGAGGAGGATACAATTTAACGGAAATATACCCGTATTTGAGTTGATCTGAAAGTGGTAAACCATATGAGAGATTTCACAAATACTATCCGGGATAGACCACTGGTTTCTCTGTCGCCGCAAACCAGACTAAATAAGCTTGACATCTTGTCCGCGTCCCCCAGATTCTGAGATGTAATGTTAAAATGATATCAACAATATATAATTACGTATTCTATAACATGATTGAAAATGTTTTATTCTATAGTTTAAATAAAGTAATAACAACCATTTCAAAGGTTATTTTCACTATAAAAATATGTTTTACAATAAGTAAAATGATACATTTGATTTATTCAAGGATATTCTTTATCAATTCCAAATGTATCTTGTTATTCAAAATGAAAGAAAATCATACTTTTAAATGTATTGATAATGTTTACCTCCAATGTGAGGTTGCGACTTTATAACCAAACGATTGTAATGTTACATCATACAGTGTTGCCAGTTTATGTCGATATATATCGTACAAGATTGTATGTTACCCTCCCATCTTTGTTAGGTAGGCGTTTGTCTAGCTGAAGTGTGATATTTTTATGACATGCACACGAGCTTGTCAAGTGACTTCATTTCCTACGCACTATGTTTGTGGTATTTCAGAGAAAAAATTGTATCGTTTGAATTTATTACAGCCAGGATATGTTGTTGAGCCCTTTTTTTTATTTTATTTTAACGTTTCATTATTTTTAGCATTCGTTGAATACTTTAGGTTTTCTATGAAAAAGTCTTCTTTTTTGGGGTATATAGTAAATACTAAGCTGGTTTTTTGTAAATTGCATATTATAAAATATTTTAATTTCAGTTTAATATAATTGCACAAAATCAATTACTAAAAAATTAATATTTCACTAAAATCGTTTTAAAATAATAAACATATTTTTAAGCTATTACATTTCTAAAAATACAAGTTGTGTAAAGCCATTTTAATGATTTTATAGCATGTTCCATTTTAGCTTATAACAACCATCAGAACTTCCAGAATAAAACAAAGAATGAACGAAACTGCATCTGTGAATATTTCGATAAAATAGTCCCCTCACAGTTGTAGGCTGCACTATATGCATTACAGAATTATAAAGCGTATTGCATAGAAGTTTAAGACCAGGGGTTTTAACTTTTTTCTACTTTAAAGGTGGGTGTGTGTGTAAAGAACTTGAGCTAAGAAAAAGTTTTTTTATACAAAATAAATAAAATATTGCTTCAACAAGAGTTTTATTTTCTTCACATGGTGATAACAACAGTTCTTGAATATCTGTCATGAGCATATTAGCATTTGATTAAAGACTTTTTAAATGAAGAGAAAAAGATGTATTTAAATTATTCCAAGACATACTTGACATTTATTCAAGAACTGTTGAGATCAACATGTAAAGAAAACTAAACTCTATGATTGTAATATTGAAATATTCGAGATCAATTAGCCGAAAAGGTTTTGATAAAAAATAAACCTGCAAAAACACCGCCCTTGACTTACGTTCTTTACACTATCACCCAAATCATATTGACTGATTTTGTCTTCTGCACGACATCTTAGAAGGAAAGATTGAGGAAAAGAGGAGCCTAGGAAGCAAGAGGGCTCAAATATCAGATGATTGAAGGAAATAAGAAAATTATGGTCGCTAAATTATTATTATTATTATTATTATTATTATTATTATTATTATTATTATTATTATTATTATTAGCACCGCGTCTTACTACCCTTGGGTTATACGCATATGGTCGCTAAAGGATGAGGCAGAGAATAGGGAGAGTTGATGGTCTAAGTTCACTGACAAATGGATTAGACCTGTCATGAGACAGAACACATGATGATAATAATAATAATAGTTTTAGGGAAGGAATAGCCTTATAAAACTAGTAAAGGATACAATACCAACCTTTTGGGTCAGAGTGAACATTCGAGAATTAAAAAAAGTATATAATTATATATATATTCTTTAATTACCATATTTCTTTAATGGCATAGCATATAAAGCTATAATTTAGGTATTTTTCTACGCTAGTCAACAAATTTATATGAATTAATATATAGTTACATTTAGAAAATATAAATGATTCTTCCATCCTAATATTGTCGATCACTTGTTTAGGTTGTGGACTTTGTTCGAATTAAGTAATTATTTATAGTTATTAGAAGGTGATGTAAAGCTATCTATATAATAAAATATCTTCACGAGACCTATGGATAAATACTTTGTATTATTTTTACTGTCCTGGTCATATCACTTTCTTGATAATGTAGTTATGTAAGCTGCTGTTTATTTATAAAGTTCGTGATTAAACCTCATTGCAAATAATACAAACTCTACGTTTTAAACGCGTTGTTTTTATTATGATTACGCAGGTAATTGTGTAGAATTGTAATTTTGTGTTTATTATATATTCTTTTTTTAGTTGAACTTATCTCCAAATATTGCTTTATCCCAACAGCTCTTGATAAAGTCGTACAAGCGTCTCACCATTTTACTGGTCCCAAGGCTGTAGTTTCCACGCACACTGTTGCCATTGTCTTAATATTGTGTCATTGGCCGGGGCTCCAGAGTCGATTCCTAAGGATATTCAGCGACATTATGTCTCCCTTTGTTTACATAGAAACCCCCTCCCTCCTCCCCCTTTACACCCTTCAACTATCACAACTATGAGGACAGGTTCTCTTGGGCAGTGGTGGTGAATATGCTCGTGTCAGCTTAACAGGTAGAAGGGGATTCGGGGTAGAGGGGGGATAGGGTTTCATAATTGTTCAGAGCCAGAATAATAAGGACAAAAGTCACTCACTGGATACTAATAGTTGTTTTTCTGGGTAAAGTAATAAGGTTATCTTCTTTTCTATACCTATTTCACTAGAAATGTGTTTCTCTGAATTTTATAAAAAAACATTAGTAGAGTGTTGGTTGGATCTTTTAGAGTATTCAATATATTTTAAATCAAAGGGAATCAACAAGCTTATGATATAACCTAAGTGTACCAAAAATTGTAGACGAGCATGAACCTCTGTTTCAGGAAAGATTCTTAAGGTGTGAAAAATTTATTCTCTCTTCCATCCTCCGCCTGCCCCCCTACCAATTTTTTTTAAAAATTTCATATTTTCAAATATTCTCTGGTAAGTGGGCTATGATGTATCGTCAGCATATGTGTCTTATATGACTGTGTTAAGTAGGTCTATATTAAGCACCATCATACGATATAGTATTAGTCTCACGCTTCAAGTGAAATCGAATTGTGATTATTAGTAGTCTAGAGCCAAACCAAGCGTGAAATACTGTGTATACAATTCTTTGTAACTTCAAGAGAGTGCTTTGAGGTTGTTTTGTCTGGGCTGTGGTTTTGTAATGACTGCTCCCGGCAATAGAACATTGTGGTTGGAGGTGGATGTGGTAGGTGGTTTGTCCTGCGCATGGCCTTTGGGAATATTCCATCAATGGGTCCAGTTTCATGATATTGTGTTAATCCGCACGCCCCTTCTTTATCTGTTTGCAAATATATATTTCCCGTTCCATTTTCGATGTGTGTGGCATATGTTTTAATATTATAATGCATAGATAAACACACAATAACTATACGCTTAAGAGGTTAAATGCCCGCCTACGTTTTTTAGTCTTTAGATTGGCCAATCACAGATTCCGGGGATACTGTTTTGATTCTAACTGGTGGTCACAAAGTTATTTAATAAATATATAAGGTTTTGGCCCCACCATCCAGTTAAAAAATAGCTAGTGCTCAACAATGGGCACATTAGCATTAGGGGTAGGCCTAATGTATTAGGAAAGGTCATTGTATAAATTATGTTGTACATAGTATGTATATCATCTACACAGCGTTAATCAATCACCCATATAATATATATAGGCTATAGCCATACTCCCACTATTTTTAATATAGGCCCATATAGTTCAGTTTTCAGCTGGATAATAGATATCAAAGGAAAGTGCTCACTTTAATTACAATCTCCTGGACACCATTGGTAGCTAAATCCTCACAATCCTCAATTATTAAGAACAATGTGGGTCAAAAACACTTTATACAATAATCTGCCTGGAGGTTATAAGGTAGTTTAATATTACTAAGAACTATTAACAATATTTTATCTGTGCTGCAAACTCAACCATACATTAGTAAAAAGTAAAACCTGATTTCTTAAATATTATAAAGTTCTTTAATAGAAGAATACAAAAGTGAAATACATGTTTTATTAAACAAATTATAAATGATAGACCCAGACTCTTCGGCCAAAAATTCCAATTCCATTGAACCACAACCAATTGTGCCACGACTTGCCCACAAACCTTGGAGTATGAGTAAAGGTGTGTAGGGACGCTCACAACTGGACCGAGCCCGATCAGCTCTTGAACACACATACACGTATGCTATGCACTCACACACGCTCACATATTACCCATCCCCCCGCTTCCCTTGCCCTTACACCGGTGCGTGCTCTATAATTCATAGCGAGGCTCAACAGCGCTGACACCGAGCGAGGACAGAATTTTGACACGTAGAGATTAGGGTAGGCTTCTGGTGTGGATTGGAGTTTTCACTTTGCATGGAGGGTGAACAAATAGATCCTCCACCCCTCCTCCTCAAACCCTCCCTAATCCCAACACCACTTGGCTCAAATCCACGTGTTCGTGGATTCAACGTTACGAAATTAATTATGTTTCCAGCACTGTGTGATTTAGTACCGTAAACACTTGTGAACTGTGAATGTGGGAATGGATTTTTTTTTCAGGGAAGGTTTTTTTTATTTGTTTCATAAACGTGGTATATAAACTTAATTCAAATATTTGTAACATATTTGTATATAGCACAGGATGGATTGATGGAGTTAAAAAATCATTAATCGTGTTTAACAGAAAGCATAAAAATAAATTTAATCTATAAAACGGTATGTGTAGTTTATGTTGCAATTTAGACCAGAGACTTATAAACTCGCACTAAATAAATATATTTTTCAAATAACATGATATTGTTCATGATGTTTTTACAATCTCCATTAAACTAATATCTAAGTTATTCACCTTTTATAATTTAAAATATAATTAAACAACGCTAAAATTAATAATTAACGTAATAACGTATATATATTTTTAACATATTTCTATGAGCTATGTTGTAAGTATCAACTTACAGATACAAATATTAAAAATATGTCTTAGTTACGTTAATTCTATAGCGTAATTTATATAAAAAATTGCAAAGATATTAATATATAGAACCGATTTTAAATATTTTATTTGTTTTTATATATTTAGATAAACAAGCATATAAGACGATATTTTTATTTTTTATATATTTATATAAATAATTATATAAGATGATTATGATTGATTAATATAGCATTAAGTATATGTATAGATATGTATAGTATATATATTTATATATAAAGCTATATGCATATTTTAGCGAGAAATTACCATTTTTAAAAAAACAAATTTGTTATAAAAACTTGTATTTTTCCACTTGAAATGGATAAATAAATTTTTTTATTTTAGTGAAAAAATATTGCCAACAATAATATATCAAGCAACAATTTTTTTGTGCTCCCCTCGTAAAACTTTAAATTATTCTGGACTGTTCTATAGGAAAGTATCCCTTTTCTCTACTCCCTTAGCTNCGCACTGCAGTATTCAGCAGGTCCGGCATTTACTTCGAACACAGGCGAGATAAGAGAGGGAACTAAGCCTATATCATAACACTTGTTCGCATGATACTTGCCAGGTCTAGGCTTGTGTTTATGTGCTTTTTATAGCAAACAATATTTTTGGGTCAAAATAAATCAAACCTTGCTTCAGTAAAAGTTTTATTTTTCTTCACATGGTGATATCAACATTTGTTGAATATATGTCAGGAGAATATTGACATTAGATGACGAAACTCTTTAAATGAAGATAAAAGAGCTGTAATTAAATTAAAGGGCACCCTTTGCATACATTTAAGATTTGTTGGTATCACCATGCAAAGAAAATAAGTATACTCTATGTTTCTACTGGAAAAATATTTAATTTCTTTTAACAAAAAAAAAAGTTTTGCTATAAAAAACGCAAAACCATTGCCCTTAGCTCTCGTTCACTACATTCCCAACTTGAAAGCCATTCTCACCCTTCAAATAACGCGTGATCTTAAGGTAACTAATATTATATTGAACCAGACATCCACTACTTGGTGCGATTTTCTTTGACCCATGAAAATTGAACAGGACCAGGCCATTTTAACACATTAAAAATTTTTTATTGAAAATTAAAAAACAACCTTCTCATCGATCCCAATTTTCAATGTGGTCAAGTGAAGAATTAGGAGAACATTCACTTAGATACGGTTTCTGGTTTGAATGCAATAGTGTATAATATAATATCTCGATTAATTTACCTTGAGATGGATTCTTAAACAACAGTTTGCAAATCGTTCACTTTAAAATCTGATTTGATTCAGCGGCTGAAATAATCTAAAGAGACTGGCCTGCCGATGAAGAAACGGGGGAGTTTACTGAATAATTTTCCCACTCTCCTTCTACGAAAAGTTATATGACTACCTCTAAAATGTTTCCTTCCTTATCTATACACTGTTAGAAAAATTATCATACATGCGTATGCCGTATAACCTGAACAGGTGCTCAGACGCATTGATAAAAGACAATTTAAATATGGTCTTTTTTTTACAGTCACTGAAAGCTATTCTCAGTTCATCTGTTTCATGGATATATCCGGTCACTTTTGACTACTAATTTAAATTGACACAAAAAAACATAAGCGAGGGGGATGAATATTAAATTACTTTCTAGGAACTTTTGAACTGTCAAAAAAGTCCCAAATTAACGTGAAACATTTATAGACTATTAATACAGTAATATACTTTTTTTCACGGTCAGTTTACTGAACAGCTATTCTGGTATCTCAATGGTTGTAAAATGGCTTGCATACCAAAGGTCCGAAGTTCAATTCTAGCACCGAGCTATAATTTTTTAATATATTTTTAAGAAAATTTTTGCAGTCAACATTATACATATAGATATACATATATCTATTTATTAGGCCTATTATTGCTATCTATTCTAAGTGAGAGAAGATCACATAACTTGACAATTATAAAGTTATGTAAACAAAACTTTAATTGTTTGTTAGTACATCTATTCATAACGTATTACAGTATTAATGTAAAATGTTCTTGAACTCGCATCAGTGGCTGCATGGTCTAAGACGTCAACCTAGTGTTAGATTAGTCTTCCGATCACAAGAAGTTCGGGGCTCGAATACCAATCGGCAGTCCTGAGAGTGGATTTTCCAAATTAGTTTTACAGTACTCTTTTACGCAAATGTGGGTACACTTTATGTGAATTCAGCCTTACTCATCCCTGAAACATGAGTGTAAATAGTACATATGCGTATAGCTTGAACAGGTATTTATTTACATGGTGCTAAAGAAAATATGATTTAAAATATTTACCTCTCTTGACTAGTGAGTGAACGTTATAAGAGTAAAATTCAATATATACTCTCTATTAAAAATAAAACACAACAAAAAATAATGTGTCGGTTGTAGATGAGCGTTTCAAGACCTGAATTATATAATGAACAAACAAAGCTTACTCTTAATTTTCTTGTTCTCACTGTGTTTCCATAGGCCCCGTAGCGCCCCCACCCCTTCTACCAATCTCGCCCTCTTTCTCAACCCTTTGTGTGGCGTGCTAAGAAGTGGTTAACATTTGAACTGGAGGGTGAATGTAATGGAATATCTTATCAATTCCAGCTGTTAATTTAATGGTGGAGCATGCATGAACATACATCTTGACAAATTATTGTTCTCGTAACCTATATTTTGCACATCTATATAAAACAATGAGCTCTTCCTAGCGTGTTTTAACAAAGTTCATTTACATAAGTAGTATTCATGATGTATATTGTGAATCCATGTTGAAATGTTAGCAATAGCACTTACATAAGGTGAAGCTCATCTTTCTCTTGCTATACATGTTTGTAAAAAAAAAGTGGGTGTCCTGTGACTTTTATTGTATATATATTATTATTTTAAGTTAAAAGTTATATTTTCATCACACGTATTTTATTCTATGCACTGTGTCTTAATAGGCATCCAGGATATTTACAATAGTGCCGTTGAGATGAGGAAGGTAGCATTTTCTATAAAATGTACACACACTTGAGTAGTTGGAGAGAGTAAAACCATTTAAGAAAAACCATATTGATACACTCGGCTAGGATTTGATCTCTGGAAACATATCGTATTTGTTTAACGCCTTAGCCATCATATTCACCCATGCAAGGCATAGGAGGACTATACTTATGAATAAATGGCCAGCTCTTACGTCAGAAATATAAATAATAATAATAATAATAATAACATAAGGATACATATTTTTGAAAAAATTATAAATACCCAACGACTCCAACTCAGCTTATTGTATTATCGTAGTAGTTTATTAAACCTATCAAGTTCCCAAGACAAGTGGATTCTTTAAAATTGCAATAGTAAATAATCATCAGCCAAATCAAACTTTGTGTGGTAATTAGTAATTTTAAAAATGTATAGAGCATTATAAAATATATTTACTTCATACTTGTACACTGTTGATGAGTAGGTTGGGGTTCAAATCCCAGCTGAAGTCACTGGGTGTGTTTTATCCTGTAGTTTTCAAATCATCGTTTTACTCTTTTACAGTGTCATTGCTTATAGTTCACGTTACTCGTTCTTACTCTGCGATTAAGTCAATGATAGCCCTTGAATTGATTGTTCAAACTAAAAAACAAAGTTCAGTAAAATACATTATCACTTTACATAAATATCGTAGTATTTTCAGAATGTTTAAGACCAATACTATTTAAAATGATTCTTAATTAATTAATGAACAAATAACAAAATATGTGTAAGCATATTGGTTTAATAATTATTAGATTATTCCACCAAGATAGCTCTTATGGACTAAGGTTTACTAAAAATTTCTTACGTCAGAAATATAAATAATAATAATAATAATAATAACATAAGGATACATATTTTTGAAAAAATTATAAATACCCAACGACTCCAACTCAGCTTATTGTATTATCGTAGTAGTTTATTAAACCTATCAAGTTCCCAAGACAAGTGGATTCTTTAAAATTGCAATAGTAAATAATCATCAGCCAAATCAAACTTTGTGTGGTAATTAGTAATTTTAAAAATGTATAGAGCATTATAAAATATATTTACTTCATACTTGTACACTGTTGATGAGTAGGTTGGGGTTCAAATCCCAGCTGAAGTCACTGGGTGTGTTTTATCCTGTAGTTTTCAAATCATCGTTTTACTCTTTTACAGTGTCATTGCTTATAGTTCACGTTACTCGTTCTTACTCTGCGATTAAGTCAATGATAGCCCTTGAATTGATTGTTCAAACTAAAAAACAAAGTTCAGTAAAATACATTATCACTTTACATAAATATCGTAGTATTTTCAGAATGTTTAAGACCAATACTATTTAAAATGATTCTTAATTAATTAATGAACAAATAACAAAATATGTGTAAGCATATTGGTTTAATAATTATTAGATTATTCCACCAAGATAGCTCTTATGGACTAAGGTTTACTAAAAATTTAATGATACAATATAATAATAGTAATTTTACGAAAAAAAATCACGGTTTTAAATTTCAACAGTTAATACTTAATTTAGTATTTATAGAAATTATAAAGTTTGTGAAAAAAATAGAGAGAATATATTTTTTTTAAAGAAATTTTATTTTACATTTGTTAGTGAGTACTCTACGTATTAGACAGTGCTTTGCTTGTTTCGTAAAATGTATATTTATTAGCAAGAAACAGTTTTAATATCTATACATTATACAACCCTCAGTGCTAAGGGGCATTTAAATGTTATTTCTATTTTGATCATTTTAAGATAAATTAAAATTAGATTATAGCTTGTCAAAATTATTTAAATAACTAAAAGGTTAGAAACTCTTATTTTACATTTAAACTTTAAATTTTTTAAATCGTTTTAAAAGCGATGCAATTCGATATAGGGCCTATTGATTACAGAAAATTAGGAAGTAAGAGACGCTTGGTTGAATGAATTCAAATTAGAGATTGGCCACACCATAAAAAAATAGACTAGAATAAACCTATGGCAGGATGAAATCATGAAATTTTCAAACGATAGGAGAGTTGCGAGGGAAAAGGAGAGGGGTAATGTTAAGTGAAACATTAATTTAAAAGGCTTAATGAATGTTCCAATTATTTAGGAACTCACCAATTTCAACACTCGTACAGTCTGACCACATCAATTTATTCAATTTTCTAAAACGTATAACGCGTTCTTCCGTACCCCCGCCACCCCCCCCACTCCCCTTCAAATTGAAACTGCCGATTGAATTCCCTTGGTGCCATCCAGTGGAAACACCACAATAGTCTACATACGACGGCCGCAAATGATAATAGTGGGGGCCATTACGCTATACCACTACAATACCCCCCTCTCATCCCTTTTCCCTTAGTGTTTCATAGTTAGGGGCGTACCAATAAACATTGGGCCCTTCCAATCCAGTGCCCATGGTCCTATTGTAGTCAGCGTTGATTTGAAATGTTGGTCCGTATCGATTGGAATACCGTGTCAATGTGGAGATTCTCGAGGAATAATTATCTAGACGTAGGATGATGAGCTTTAGGCTCGACTACGTGACTTAATATTTATATTTGTTTTGTTCTGCACCCTACCAATCTTCCGGGATATATGCATTTAATTATTCTAGCGGGCTAGGAACGAATAAGGTAGAATTTAGAGGATATTTACCCGCATTTGCGTGAAGGTGGAGTGTAAAACCACTTACGCCTCACTCAGTACACCCACACATGATATTAGCTTTAACCTTTATGACGCGTGGCAAACCCGACCTGATGAGCCTTACATTTATTCCGCTTGTTCACCTGTGTAGGTGCGACTTAATAGAGTAGATACAAATGTTAAAAAATATTTAAAATATAAATGAAAGTTACCGCTATAGAATAGAAAAAATGAAATAATTTAATATTTCAAAATTAGTTCTATCAAGAGGGGAAAAAATGTTTAATGTGGCTATCGTTTTTCATCAGTCAAATTTATCTTATTTGATGTTGAAGCTTTCGTATATTACCATTAGGCTGTAGTGAATTTATTTATAATCCGCGAAAAACACATCTTTTCATCTATAAATATTCTTGTAAAAGCTTAAATTTCTTTTTAAGTGCTATGACACATAATGATAATGAGAAAATAAAATATAACTGCATTTAGCTGGGGAGAGAATGTAAAATCACTGATGATAGAAATGTACCCCCAGTACATTCGGTCTGGTTTCAAACCTAGAGTCACGAGTTCGAAATTATACAGAAGGAATGATGTACAAGAACAAGGACGAGTGTTGTTTGAGTGCTAGTATTGTGTCAAAGTTGGCTTTGAAGGGGAGATATGGGTTAGAATCCCAGTCTGGTCCACGGAAGGTGGTTTTTCCAAAATGGTTTCCCACTCTCCTGCCACACAAATAATGGTAGACTAGCTTTAAAATGCTTCCTTCCTCATCCCTACCCCCTAATTACAATGTATGCGTATACACATAACAAGTAGTAAAATGCGATTATAAAAAAGTGTCGATGTAAGGAATCACATTTTTATAGGTTTTATAACAAAAAACCTCTCTGTATAGAACAAATAAAATATTGATCCAGCAGAAAAATTTATTTCAACAAGTCACTTAAGGTAATCTCGACGTTTCTTGAATATTTGTTGTGGGAATCGTGGACTTTCACGAGGATGTTTCCTTTATCATTTAAAACCTTCTCATCAAACGTCATTAACACAAAAGGTAAAGTATTGCGACCGTCAAAAAAATCTAACCTGAAATGTTGATTGATGTCGACGTCTCATGAACCCCCCCGAACCCTAAAAAGTGGTCTTTGCTATGCCGTCTGTCTGTGTGTCTGTTTAAACTTAAAATCAATAGTAGTTTAATAAAGGGCGAAAAGAGAAAAATTCGATTTTCTCAAAATCATCTCTAACGATTTTGATTAAAATTCGTATATAGGCGTTGATTAAGATTATAAATAAACTGGCAATTTTCATTTTCTCATGAAAAGGGCTTTTAGTTACTTTACAAAAGCTGAAATGTCCTTATTTCCACAACTATTTGAGATACTAAATAACTTATCATTGCAAAATTGTATTACAATTAAAAATAAAAAAAGCTTTTATATTAAATATATTTTTATAAAACCAACAGCTTCTGAGATATTGGCATATATATAATAATACAATTTTGTGAGCTTTAGTCGTAAAGAGATACTACTTAAGTTTTAACGCAATAATTCTCCAATGCCATAAAGTAATTAAATATAAGTAAGTTTCGCAATAATTTTATGTTTTTTTTCCTTAAACCTCTTAGGAGAAATGTTTCCATAACAATGATCTATCTCCATTTTAGACTCAAAAGTCAATATTTAAATTTTTTATTGGTCAAAATTTATAGATGAGGAATTTAATAGCAATGCGATGACATGAAAATATGCAACACCTAATAAAATGTCAAAAATTTTAATTGAAAGTTGAAATTTTAATACGAAATGTTGACCCAATATTGATTTTTTTTTATCGGTTCAAACATACAAATGAGGATATTAATTCTTTAAAAATAAAATTATAAAATTTAAAACCGGGGATCAACAAATGTTTTACATAAATATAGTGCAATTTATGCTTGGGTTTGCTAGTCTATATTATTTCGTTTCACATATATTACGAGTTTTAAGTAAATAGCTCCATTTAAACATTAGAGCGAGAAAGTTCGTGTGGAGATCCGTACCATTTATTTTATGTAAAAACTAAAAACACACATACATAAATTTGCGTACCCATTCATCCCACCTTTGTTGCAACATTTTATTGTGAAGAGAACTGCACCGCCATTTGATTAAGTAATTACGTGAGAGTGTTAGTGATGTTTTAGTGGTGAGTTATGTCGGAACAGAAAAGTTAAACTAACGCTAAACTAACACTCAAATAAAACTCAATCGCTTTCCATGTTGTTTAATCATTTAAATCGATTTTTGAATCGAGGGTTGTCTAATGAAACGAACAATTATATACCTATTTATGTTGAAGTAGATGAATGTTTTAAATGAAAGAAGCAATTAAATTAATTACAAAGCTGACTTTTATAATCATGAACCTATTTTATTTTTGTCACAAATAATTTTATATATGTAAAGAACAAAAATAAAATAATAAAGCTCTCGAGTTATACAACCAGACCACAAAGCTGTGCACGCAATTCGCCTCGATTTGTAGGACAAAGCAATTGAATTAAATAATTCATTAGTTCCCCCCATTTAATCCACTCCCCATGCTCGTGCATGAATTACAAATGATTAAAAGGCTCTTTATCTCTTTCTCTCGTCAATATGAAATGTGTATAATTTGTAAGTGCACCCCCAATTGTTCGTCGTTACCCCTGTTTTTTTTGGAGGGAAGTGGTTGAGACTAGTGTGTTTGTTACTCCGCCGTGATATTGATGGTTGTAGAATTGACGGGTTTTATACGCCATGTTTGTACTCCCGGTTGAAATGTAAAACACGCGCACTGCATAGTAACATGTTGGAAAAGGATGGAGAAACCTAGGGAGAGGTACTGTCTGTGGAAGATAAAACGTTAGGCCCTTCTATTTTCTTTTACTTTTCTGTTGCTCTGCGACAAACTTTTTTTTCCTTAGCACCACTTCTTACTAACTGTTGAGGCTATACGCATATCTACCAATGGGTTATGGATGAGGAAGTTTCAATTCAAAGAAAGTGTACCCTCATTTGCATGGAGGAGAGGGTAAAACCATTTGGGGTGAACCACCATCATCAGTAAACCCGACTGGGATTCAAACCACGATCTCCCTGTCATCAGCAGTCTAGTCTAATACGAGAGTGACGCTTTGAAGTATGCGGCCACTGAAGCAGGTCTCTGTGACTATCTATCTTCTGGGATATCTGCATATTTACTTTAGTGGAATAAAGATGAGGTAGGTAGATATTAGGTATCTATCTAAACATATAGGGACAGTATTACATAACCTCAGTGCCCC
>CABFWB010000023.1:564264-642218 GCA_902151455.1 Timema bartmani | reverse complement strand
TATATATATATATATATAAAGTTAAATTTCTAAACACACATAGACACAGTTTTTTGTGTGAACAGGTTCGTAAATTAAAATGTAACTATTTGGTTTCATAGAATATGTGTGTTTTTTTTAAGGTAAATATTTACTAGGGATATACTATGGCTAAAAAAAAACTTCAACTTTAAGCTTTATTGTGTTTACTCATAATAAAGAAAGGTTATTTTAATTATAATGAACTTTCAAAATACAAGTGGAAAATGTTTTGAGCTATCTTCAACTTCTGATAGTTAAGGGACATAGGCCGAGGAAGATGAAATTTGAATGAATGTATCAGAAAGATATCTCCCTTAAGATAAAAAGGTCAAAAAGCTACAGTGAAGAATATATAAGGTGAAGATAATCCTCGGTGCATATTTCTGAGTTTAGGATCGAACCTTAACCTGTATTGCGATTGCTGAGCAACCCGTAGAGGTATGCCATAGAAAGAAATAAGCTAGTTTTTTTTAATAGTCATTCAAGTTTATGAACAACCATAAAGTACAAAAGGTTTTCTCAAATTAGATTTTACACCAACAATTAAAGCGATTTTATGTAAAATATAAAACAATGAAATTCCTTCGTGGAGTAATGACTGAGATATTAATATTTCAAGTTTTAAAAATCCTTTGTTTATAAACCTATATAATTGTGCTTTTACCCTAATTT
This sequence comes from Timema bartmani, assembly GCA_902151455.1. Classification (NCBI taxonomy): domain Eukaryota; kingdom Metazoa; phylum Arthropoda; class Insecta; order Phasmatodea; family Timematidae; genus Timema; species Timema bartmani. Next base: position 641,525 of record CABFWB010000023.1, on the reverse strand, counting down.
GATACAATCTTTTAGTTTCAGAAATCAATACAAATATGCTCATCTGCTAGATTCAAGGAAGTATAGGAATTTACTTACTTTTTGGCATTAGGTAAACTAAAGTTTATTGCCACGCATACCTATCTTAAGCTGGTTCTATCCGATTCACCTCATTACACTCTTATTTCTCTCAGGATCATTCTAATGTTATCCTCCCGTCTGGGTTTAGGTCTTCCCATTTGGTTTTCCAGTCAATACCCTGAACGCGGTTCTAGATTATTCCTTTTGCACTACATGTTCCACCCACGGTAATCTGCGAGATTTGACCACCCTAACAATGTCTTGTGATTAGTACCGGGTATGTAACGTATCTTAATGTAACCTCCTCCCCTCCCGAGTTGCTTCATACTTTTTGGACAAAAGAACAATAAAAAAAGGAAGTACAGGTACACTATTAAATATTAACTCTATCTGGTATAATAATTGTTGTAACATAGAGAATTATTGCCCCAAGCCATTAAATTTTAGTAATATTTTTGTACTGTTAAATATATAATAAATATAATAACAAAGCAACTCTTCTTTAAATGATTGTAATCTATATGTTTGAATATCTATGGTATATTATAATTACACATAAACACACAGTCAAGCATAACATGATTTAACAACTATAGTAAATACACTTGAATATACAATAGCTATAACTATTAACTAGTTTATATTATTATTATTTATCTAGGTCCAATACATTAGTTCAGTCATTAGCGTGTTTGTTTACTGAGCTAAGAGTCCCGGTTTCAATTCCTGTCATAACCGATAAATTTATCATAAGTGAAATGTGGGTTTCTCCTCTCAAAGTGATGCATTAATAGACGGGAGGCTAGATGTTGTGTCTGTTCTAGATGTAAATTAGTTTATAAGTCATGTACTGATATAATCAGTTTGTTAAGAAAATACACGTTAATTACCTCAAATAAATGATAAAGAAACTCCCAGAAAGGAAATTATTTTACAACTTTACAAAAAAAATCCATCATTTTCTTGGTTTTCTTAATATAGGCTATGTGATTCTAAAACATGTTATTGGATTTTGAAGTTTTGTTGATAAAGGAATGCTCTTAGTTTTTCAACTTTACGAAATACCCTTTTTTTTTTACATAAAGTATAATTTTTACTACCATTGTTTGTGCAATGCTTGATTTTCAAATATAATATCTATAATATGATGAAAATATATGAGATAAGAATGTCAAATATATTTACACTTTGTTACTCTTAAAGTAATATATTATTTAATTACATCAGTAGACTTACTAGGAATTAGCACACGTATTTTAGTTAATAATATTAAATAATGGGTTCACCTAATTTCGAAATATGGATTTCTAGATTTAGAAAATATAATATAATAGTTTTAAAATATTCAAACTTACCTACTATAAATAGAAATATTGTAGTTTGAAATAAATACTTATCACCGCGTCTTACTGCCCTGTAGATTGAAGTACTGTTTATTATTACTATTATTATTACTATTATTATTATTATTATTATTACTATATGATGAATGACTATAGATGTATAGAGCTATTCACTCGGGACTGTACATTTATTACGTGGAATATTATATAAGTGTGGGTGGTGTGGACACTTCCAATATCTTAAACTTGTCACGGGCCAGGTAATGTTTTACATTATTCAAATGTGACCTTCCATTCATGATTTAATTTTTTTTAATCTGTTTTCAGCCCAGAGTAGATTATCCTGTGTAATTTAAACTAGCCTATAAGCATAACATTTTAATAGATAATACCTATGAAATAGGTAAAAATAATAATGTATTAAAATGTTAGTATTGTAAGCTGCAAAAAATATAATTGTATTTTCTTAAAGGTCGTTCCTATTAGAAACCTACTATGGATTAGACATTTAATGTCAATAGTATCCACTACTTACCCTAAATGCATAAATTATATATTAATATGATATATGATATATTATGTAAGCCCCCTTTTTGTTTCCAAGCACTTTCACCCCTATATTCATGAGTGAGAAGTGTTAGATATTTCCTTCTCGCACCCTCGTAAAGAGCTTTTGTGGAAAACGTTGGTTGCAGTTTGGACAAAACGCGCGAATCAGACAAGACCCATGAGCATTGTCCAATTGTCAAATTGTTTATAGCGGCAGCACTAAACAACGTGAATTCTGCCACAACGCGCTTGTTTGTCTGTATGCCTGTCCGTATACCTTTGAAAAACTCCTACATACAAATAGTTGGGAATTTGTGAACTAATTTTTAAGTCTTCCCCTTTTTTTTTTCCTCGTTTTCATTTTGAGTTTTAAACATATTATAGTTTATAAAACATTTATCAATATTATTCTGATTAATTACATTTTTCACTTGTATCAATGTTAGCACGGGCTGAGATGTAGGCCTAAGCCTTTTGTGGTATAATCTTCTAGTAGTGGGGAGGTCAAGTTAAGAATCCTGAAAACTTCCTAAATGGTTTTCCATTTTAACTCAACGCAAACTTGTGTGCATTTACTTTAAACTATATCCCTCTCATCGTTATCTTGAAAGTGTAGATATGTACACCGTCCAGAAAGATAGTAATTTGTTACCAACAAAAAAATTTACTGTTTTTTATTCAGTATATATATATATTTTTTTTTAATTTACATTTTATTCATATTGACTAACGTTCTTCAATTTGTGTATTTAATTCTTACTAATAGAGTTTGTAAAGACTTGTTTTATAAAAATCAGCCATTATAAACACCATATTTATAGTTTTTTAAATTCGCCCATTGTAATTTCCGATATTTTGGCCTTTCCTTTCACTAGGACCATTATTATAACTATTTTATTTTATAAGTTTAGATCAATGCTTTGTATATAAAAATTCAAACAGTAAAAATTTTAAGAGATTACTAAATTTTGTAATGTTTAGGGCAACCTGGGCCTGGAATTATAGATGGTTGGCAGTGTATTAAATGCCTTAGTGAGGTATTTATATGATATGTGTTTACCAAGATTCGTTCTAATCTAATAAAAATAGATTATTATTTTTCAATTCTGGTACACTTCTTGTAAATATAGCCTTCCTAACTCCTAAAACCATTATCATAATTAATACATAAGCGTATAGCTCAAACGGGCAGTAAGACGCGGTATTAAAAACACTATACGTATAAATCAAAACAATCTATATTAATATGCTGTAGTTAATGTTTTTAGTTTTCAAGACTAAAGTTAAGTTGGTACAACAAGAAACTAGGTTACCCTGTATTATAAAGTTGACGTTGATTTGTATCATTAATGTAAGGTCTTATAGAACTGAGGCTCACTTAAAAATTATTCAAGATATCATTTTAGCAATTAGATATAACTAATTTATTTAACCTGAAGCACACAGATACATAAAGTTGTAGCAAATCTGATAGAAATCATTCTGAATTTATAATTTTGATCTCATTAATATGAGAGGGTAGGAGATGCGAGAAAAGGAATGTTTATGCAATTTTTAGCATAAAACTTGTTTTGGTTGAAATAAATAAAGTATCGCTTCAATAGAAACATGGAGATTAATTTCTTTCACATGGTTATATCAACAGCTGTTCTTGATTATAAATTACGAGCTTAGCAACATTTGATGAGATACCTTTTAAATGACGTTGTTATTAAATATTCTTGACAGATATTCAAGAACTTTTGATATCACCATGTAAAGAAATATAGACTCTAATGTTTTATAATGAATAAATGTTTAATATATTTTGGCCAGAAACATGTTTTGTTATGAAAACCACCAAATAAACACTACACTTTACTCGCGTTTCCTACACCCCCACCTTAAGGATATTAATTAATGCCCAACCTGCAGGTCCTGATTATCACACCTGGTGCGTGCGTGCGCGCGCGCGCGAGCTCATCAATCTTGCCACAGTAGCACCCTCCGGAGGAAAGGCTCCGAACATACTCTGGTCCACTTAGCGATTAAGTGACAGGCGTCCGATGTCAGCGTTCCTCGGAGATCTTCTGTAGGTCAAGTTATGTTACCTTGTTCGGTGGCATCCGCGGGGATGTGTCTGATTGAAGCATTAGCCCGACACTGTTCTCTAATGAACTCTTTGTCTCCCTCACCCCCGTCACTCTAGATACTTGATATGGAATTATGTATAGCCGGTACTCCATGCAAATTACCTGTAGAAGACGTACTAACAAATACAATAGGTGTATACAACCTTGTTATCTGTCAAAACTTTGATGTTTGGATACGTTAGGCTAGACTTAGTAGTATCTATGAACAAACCAGATGGAAACACAAATAAAGGCCTGAATTTATTACTCTCTCGTTTTATATTGAGGGGTAGGTCGGTATTCAAATCACTGTGGGTGTACCGAGGTTTTTTTTAGTTATAAATGTCTGCACATACAGCACACACAATTTCTTTATCGTTTTTATTTATTTCTATCTCACTCTTTCTCTCCTTCCCCTCCATTTAATTTTGGGTAAAATTCTTCTAATTTCTACATTATTACCACATCAATGTAAATATGTGAATAGCTCAGACGAGTAGTAAAATGGACTAAACTAAAAAGTAGATTCTTAAAGTATTCAGATAAGATTTTTTCTCTCTTGGGATCTCAAAATATAATGAGATCTCTGTTTAAACAGGTTTAAGACAGATAACAAATTTTAATTTCTCTCAATAATGAGAAACAGTAACTAATTTTTTTTCGATTAGCTAACCAGTATTGATAAAATTTGTCTAAATACATGGTTTAAAATTATCAACATCATTAGGTCATCAATCTTGCGATAGGTACAGGGTATATAACTCATCATTTTGTAATCTAGTCCACTCCCCACTATCTTCATCCCTTTTTGGATCTAATATCTTCGTAAGTATTTTGTTTTGTAACACTCTAAGTTTACTTTCGTCATGTAAGGTAAGAGACCACGTTTCACACCCATAGAGAACAACCAGTAAAACTATTGTTTTGTATATTCTGAGTTTTACATTCCTAGAAAGCAGGCAATATTTCAACAACTTGCTGAATGGGTAGTAGCAAACATATTACAACTGTTTTTTTGTTCCTAATTTTCAGTTTAATATTGCACTATTGCAATTTAAATTATTCCCAAATATATAAACTCATTAATAATGTCAAATTATATGTGGTTCGTAATGATCTCTAAATTGTCTTCTTCAATCTGTGTTCTCTGTGTGAGCATATAATTAGTTTTTTCAGCGTTCACTTCTAAACATATTTCCTTACTAGATTCTAACCAAAAAAATTCATTTCTCGCAACAGTTTCCTTACTATTGCCTAACAAAGCTATGTCACCTGCTTATTATAATATATGTATTTTACCGTTTAATGTCAATCTTTCCCTAATCTTTTGCATTACAATTTTAGCAAGGATAGATTAAAAAGTATTGGGGAAAGCGTATTACCTCTTAAAAGAAATGGAGTATATCATAGTGGAATAAATTAAGGTAAGCTTGTTACTTTTTATATTAGCACTCTTTCTAAAGAGTCAACATCTTCTCAAGCCAATTTTGCTGGTGATAAGGAGGTTGGTTTTCGAATCCCACCCATATTGAGTGAGTGTGTTTTATTTCTCCCTTAAATGGCTTTCCCTCTCTTTCTTTCTCCATCCACGAAATTACGGGTATTACAAAAAATATAACTTCCTCATATGTACAGTACGATATCCAAATGGCAATCTCTATGAACCATTTTTCTTTTACTTCCTCTTCGAACATTAATGAAAAATACTCTTTCTACCTTTGGAACAACCAAAAAGTTGAACATCACATCAAATAATGTTTTTGTTTTTATTCCTTTTGCTGCTCTTTTTATTGGTTTAGAAAATCGCTTCTATATTCACTCTTCTATTATTATTATTTTTGCTATACTTTTTAGTGAGGCTGCGTAACTTGGTTCGATAACCCAATATTTGAGCTCTAGTAGAAACAGACCGCATTTGTGGGTGGCTAAGGCCCTGGAATAAGCGTTAGTACTCTTTAAACTTCATAAACGTGAGCAGTTATTTTAGGTCATAATTGCTTGGCGTTACCTTCTCTTTCTTCTTTGTTTATGCATTATTTATATCAAGGAAATAATAACTTGCCGCATTTTCATCGACAATGACAATTGTCATGACAATTTCTTATTTTACCAATGCGAGCTAGGGATTTAGGTAAAAGAGATAGAAATGATTATAGAGATTTTGTTCGCTTTAGTCAAATACAATCGATATTTTATGAGCTGAAATAGAATGCATCTCTTCTTTATTTACAGTATTCTATAAATTTAACAAAGTAATGCTTGATTATGGTTTCCAATTAAAATGCTACGGTCAGGAGATTAGGCTAAACTGTGTATGTTAGTATATTTTATTAGATAGTCGTTTCTTTATTAGATTGTTGAATTTAAATGACATCAAAGAGCACTAGTTTAAAAAAAACTGCTAAAAATAAACATAAAATAGTTTGTGCCTTATTTAGCATCTCGTATAATACTTTGAAATGGTAGATAATATTTTGAATTAATTACCAATGTATATTAAACTAACAAAAAACTACACACCGTCACTTGGGATGATTACGTTTACTCCCATCACCTATTTTAAAGCCATACATATTTCAATTGGTTGTAAACTCAAACAAAGCTCATTTTAAGTGCAATACTTTAAATGTTGTTTTCATGATGTTATTTCCCTTGTGGATAGTAGTTACTCAGCTTAGTACCTTACAATTATATGATATACAAACTTTTGGGGATAGCTAACACCGATTTGGTTAAAAACAATTGTATGGATCAGCGGTTCTTAACCGTGGATCTCCGAAAGTTTTTTTGGGGGGCCTCAAGAAATAATTAAAATGTTATTTGTCTATTACTGAAGTAGATTATCCTAAATTTTACGTTTTGGAAGAAAAAATTCGACGAACGTAAGCATGTAAATACAGTAAACTCTCGGGTTTCTGGGATTATGAAGGGGAGGGGAAGTAGGGATAATGTAAATCACGGATAGTACGTTGTATAGTATTTTCAAGTAAAACGTAACAATATTAATAAAGATTTTTATTTACATGAACTTTTAAAAATCAATCAAATATAATTGAATAAGCTATTCTCTTAGTTAATGAGTTTGTCTCCCTTAGCACGTTTTTGCACTACACGTTATTTTCATTTAAAACCACCCCAGAATTATATAATGTATACACGTGTTCAAGGAATAAAACTCTCCCACGGAGCACAGCCATTATAGCTTGGAAGCTGTTTGTCTGGTTTATTCTTGTTTGTGAGTTAGGCCTAGTTTCGTATAGTTTTACAGCAAAAATTCTGTAGCGTTAACTTTTAGCAAATTCAATTAAAACTGAAATAAATAACAATAAACTAGGCCTAGCTAGATTTCATCAGTGTTGATTGCGAAAAAAAAAATCTCTAATATGTTTTTAATATATCATCGAACCAATATCACACTTTATTTTATAAATATTGAGGTCTATTTGATTTATGAAAATACAAGAAAATACTCATATTATGTTCTTGCAGTAGGCCTACCAACCTTCAAACTTATAATACTCGCTTCATGTTTACGATCGTGGTGGCTGCGATATTAGATAGTAGTGCTGCACAATGTTGGCAGCAGTGTTAAAGAGAGCTCCCGTCAGGAGATTTGGGGTTGGTAAGGTGGTAGAGGGGAGGGGGCGAAGCTTCATTGTCTTTTCGCGAGTGTTCATGAGACGAGCTATTATATGTAGTTGTATGGGGAGGTAAAATTCGTTGGTAGGAGGGAAAATGGGGGGCGTTGTTAGGACAATAAGAGGGAGGAGGGGGCTGCATCTAATGTTACTATACCATATCCTCGCTCTTATATTAACATTTTCAAGCGAGGTAGCGCGTGGCCGCAGTACGATTCCACGTTTTAATGAGTGAAATGCCATGATGCAACTTTATACACTCTGTTCTGAACAATCATATTGGAAAACGTGGGGGCGTGTGTGTTGGTAAAAAGACTAATTAATATGGTTCAGTCAGCACATTCCAATTAATGTTGGATGGATGGCAGTTCAATTTAAGATGTATCACTTTTAATCATAAATAATATTATTCACAAAAATAAATAAAACATTGTCTCATTAAGTAAAATTACATACATTTACAGTAGTAGTTACAACCGTGTTTTAATACCTGTTAAGGCCATCGCGTTATATTACTAAGACTTTTTCTCTTTAATGAAAATGTTTTGCTCCAAACGCCAATATGATAATGTTTCAACATTCAAAAACTGTAGGGATCACAATAAGTATAAAATTAGTCTTATGTATCTACTTAAACGATATTTTATTTATTTTGTCAAAAAAAAATATTTTATCAGTAAAAAAGCAAAAATATTTTAACTAGTTTGCGCTCCCTTCTATGCAACATTAAATAAACTGAAACATTTAAAGCTTTAAACATTATGGCGTAGGGCTTATAATTTAGTAAATAGAATTAGAATAACATTACTTGCAATCATATGTTTGGATTTTGTTGAATACATTTCTTATAATTACTGACTCATTTCCGTTTACATAAAAATTAAAACGCGAATAACATTATATTAAAATAATCCTCTGTTAGCTAGCTTATATCAAATATAAAATATAATCTTTAATCTTTAAAGCTAAACTTCAAGGTGATGAAGCAATGGTAGGCGCCATCAAGGGAAGAAATATTATTTAGTCTATACTTTGGACTATATTGTGATTAAAGTTCATACGAATATCAAGTTTAACCGTTACCCTATATATTATACCTAAATTAATATGATGTAAATTTTGGGTTTATAAGGAAACTTAAATTTTGAGAGCTTTACAAAAATTATAAAATGATTATTTTATTCATAGCTAGCTGATGTACCCATTCTTTGCACGGAGAATCTATAAAGTAGATTTTCTATTTTTAATACATAAAATCAACCGCAACCGCTAAATCATTCTTAAATTTTGTGTGAATATTAATCATTTATTTGTTCTAATTGTAATATAAAAACGTGAAAGTAGGCGGACTAGCACACAATATCAAAATATAGATAAAATTTGAAAATATTTTTAAAAGTTGATAATTTTTTGAAGAACAAGTTATTAACTCTCTATACACAAGACTTTGAACTACTGCCTGCTGGTGCTAATCAAACAGAGAGAATAGTGTCACAGCATAAATATTTGCTTGTTAAAGGGTTATAATTAAACCCAATCAAAATTATTTAAGCAATTTTTTTTCGCGTTCATCCCATTTAACCTTTTTACCTCGTTTACCCTTTTTACTCACTTTAACCATTTTGTCCTCTTTGCAATTTTTTTTATCTTTTTAGCCTCTTTATCCTAAAATAATAACCTTTTAGCCATTTTTCCCTTACTGCCCAAACCAGCCTTTTTAACCTCTTTAACTTTTTTTCCCCGTTTACACTTCTACCCCGTTAATATTATTAATCTTTTTTCCCTTTTTACCCCTATTGGCCACTTTTGAACCTCTTGCGGCTTTTATTGTTATTACTTTTTTGTTTATTTTACTCATTTAAACCTTTATACCCTTTTTATTTTCTTATGATTACTTTTCCCCTTTTTCTAGTTTGCCCTTTTGGTATTATTGCCCCTTTTGATCAGATTTACAATTTTTACCTTTTTTATACTATATCCTTTTCACCCTATAACCCTTATACCCAATACGCTTTTTACCCTCTTTACTCATTCCAACACATTCATGCTTTTTACCCAACTAATAGTTTTACCTTTTGCGCCTTTTACCTTTTTTATTTATTTTACCCCTTTTAAATTTATAAATCCTTGAGTTTTTATGATTCACTTCTTAGCATTTTTTGCCTTTGAACATTTTTGCTCAGTTGTGTCCCTTTTGAAATTTTGGGCATTTTTGGAGCTTTTGCAACTTTTGCCCATTTGATTTTTGATTACTTTTTTTTTTACCATTTTTGGCTTTTCTGCCCTTTTTACCCTTTTTTTACATTAATTACTTTGCTTAGCTCCGGAGAAATATTTTAGCGTAAAAAGGGTAAAAAGTTTAAAAAGTTGGAAAAAGAATATAGAGTGTGAAGAGTGTAGTGTATAAAGGGTGTAGGTTATAAAAGAAGTAGGGTATAAAGGGTGTAGGGTAAGAATGGTTAGTGGTGAAAATGTTAAAGAATAAAAAGGATCAATAGTAAAAATATTTACAGGTAATAATAATATATTAATACATAAAAGCTATGTATTAGAAAATTAATCACATGACAATTATTAATATATCATGGCAGTATAAAAAGAATTTGCTGTCGATATCAAACACTTCTTGTTTACTCTCCATAACAACCAAACTTCAATGTCTACCAAACTACAGTACACTCATTATAAGTGGTATGAAATACAGTAGTAAATATTTCTCGCAGCGTTAATCTTTCTTCATTTTTTCTATTTTAAATTAATTTTATTAAATCTAATCAAAATTTCAAAATTCTGCCTTCGAGATTCACATGTTCATGCACAGGGGCTACCAGTTTGTAAATTTAAGATCTCTGCTTGGGGTAGAAATTAAGAATTGCTCATGACAGACACACAAACTCATTTTATTAATATAGATTATTTGTTTGATTACTTACTTATTCTATGGCATTAGGATCTCTAAAGGTCATTATTACTCTTACAAACGTACGCTACCCATCCTTCTCTTGAGCTAGTTTTATCCAGTTCACCTCAATACACCCTATCTCTTTCAGATCCATTCTTATGTCCTTCTCCCATCTGAATCTAGGTCTTCCCGCTGGTATCTACTCAATAGTTTCACCAGATGCCTTTAACGAGGTTCTAGTTTCTTCAATTCGCGTTGCATGTCCTGTCCATTGCAACTTGCGAGATGTAATTAACCTAACTATGCATTTTGATTAGTACAGATTATGTCACTCTTAATTATCTAACCTCCTCTACTCTCCTTGATTTTAATCCCTTTTTTTTTGACCAAATATTTTCTTGGGTACTTTGTTTTAATCACACTAAATTTCTTCTCGTCATTTCAGGTGAGAGATCATGTTTCACAACCATAGAGAATAACCAGTGAAACTTTTGGTTTATATAGTATGAAACTTACATTTCTTTACTGATTTTAAATGGTGTTTTTGTTGAACCAAAATTGTATAGTTTTTGAAGTTATCTGATTATATATGTTTCTGTTTGTTACAGGTAAGTTTATTGGCAGAGGATCACACATTACATTTACGAGCTAGCTGTAATATAAACAGGTAGGGGGTGAATTATCTGAGGGTATCCTGAATTTAAAAATACCTTTCATTGGGTAATTACTGTATAATTAAGAATTTTCTTACTGTTATGCACTACTACTTTTCTTACTGTTACTTAGTATGTGCACGAAAATCTCGTGTATTTTAATTTGATGCAAACAGTTCCAATCCTTCCTTAATTTTGAGAATTTTTCACTTTTAAGCATGTAAAAATATTGGACATATGCAGTACATCACGGAAATGACACATTTACTCAGTTTAATGCAGTGTGAGCTATAAAATGAAGTTTTTTTTTACAAACTAACACATAAAAAGGTCTAAAACTTGTTCGATGATTGCTTGTGAGACGATCTATACGGACATGATTGTAATCGGAGATTTTCAATTACTATTAAAATATAGTTTTAATTTAGTCGAATGAGTGCTCCGGATAAACCGGAGTTTCAAATAATCGTAATTCCGATTCATAGATATTTAGTATATGTGTATATTAAAATAATATGTTTGTTATTTTAAATTAATTAAATCTAAATTCCACTTAAATTGAATATTTATTATATTGATTTTTTATTATACTACGAACATAAATTATATCAATTTAATTTAGTTATTAATTAATGCCATAGGCCCTACTGATTTAAAAACTGGTTAATCTTAATACATCCTGGTCAAACTATGGCTGACTTAAATACAACTCTATAAGATTATTTAAATTAGGTTATCAATTTCTTTATCCAAATGCTTCAGTGGATCTTATTTGAAATTTTCGGAACGAATCAAAGGGAGTAATTCTATCATAATATGTCATATCAAGTCATATTTGAAAATGAGTAAACTAAATCTATATTTGAAATACCTTATTTTAAGTGTAGACCATTTAAGAATACTTACTAGAATAATCTGTTTGGCTACTATCTCTGCAAAATTTAAGGTTTATAATGTAAACTTAATAATTTTGTATTAATATATCAGAATATTTTAGTGTATTAGTAAAGATCACCAACATCATTCAGAATATATGTCTTCAAATACCAAATAGTAAACTAGTTAAGGTTTAATCTAGAGCCCCCTAAGGCTCTAATAATCCTCTCTAACCAACTTTCTGGTGGTTACGGAACAAATATAATGCAAGAACATCCAATGTATCTATCTTTATAATGTGTGTTATTTTTCTATCCCTCCCAGTGTTTAGTAACGATTTTGCCCTTGGCTTGTATAAACCTCACAACCGCTTCCAGTGCGCACACTATGTTCCAGTTGTGCACCCTTGATGCAAGGGATGGGGTGAATGTTTATTTTTGCTTACTTCTAATTAAACGCCGAGGCAATATTTGCTGTGTATTCCCCCTCCAATCATCTCCCCAGCTCCAATCCATGCACCCTGCCCAGCATAACGTTGACAATGTCAGCTATAAATGTGTATGATTATCATTACTATTATTATAATATTAATTATGACTTTCCCATCTAAACAAAGAGAATGAAAGAAAAAAAAGATGTTTCCCCGAGAATAACAACACATACACGCATGAAACTTATACATGTTGTATATGTTTTGTTACGTAGAGAAAACCACGTTTGGATCTTCTTTTTTATTTTAGTCGTTATTATTTTTTCATATTCTTCTTTTAGATAGGAAAGAGGGGTGGTATAAACTAGAATAACATGTTTTTTGTCTACGTGATATTATATAGAGAGATTTAATTTCTTTTTATCTAATTTTTTTTTATCTAAATAGAACCATGAAGTTTCCTAAGGCTTAAAAAAAACCCATGACGGTAACATGACGCAAGCAGGATCTTTGCCCCGGGCCCATGTATCTTTTCTCCAACAAGACCTCATTATGAAAATATAAGCTAACATTTTTGGTTGTATGTTTTTTTCTGTCGTGGTTGTTTAACTGCTGGGTTTACAAAGTTGAGTCAACAGGGCTTGCTGGGGAAAGGAAAAGGTGGCTAATGTTTTCTAAGAATAGGTCGATTTGTGAGGGTTAGGAGAGGAGGGAGATTAAGTAAGACAAGATGAACATACAAGGGTAAAAAATTATATTATTTCTTGTGAAATTTACCTAAACAGAAATTATGTATTCAATATTATTTGTATTAAGAGGTCAAAGCTTAAGCTTTACCTAAGAACTAATAGGGCCTATAAGCATTTTTAAATATCAGAAACTTTAATTTATTTATAAATATTTTACAATGCAAGATTTGTTTCTTTGTTAGACATGGGTCGGAACCAATTTTTATCCCATTCAAATCTTAATTTTGTTTATTAAAGCTGAATCTCGCATTCAAATTCAAATCTTAAAATAAAATGATCAGCATTAGTTTTAACTTTCTCACGGTGGTATGATTTTTTTTCCCCTTCTATTCTTATTCCGTTAATATTAATGGTCTCGGGTGTATTTAAGTTTTTATTATAAATATGTTGTAATAAACCATTAGTAAGCATAATAATATCTTTTAAGACAAGTAGGATTTAAAAATTTAAAAACTAAAGTTTTTTAAGACTTGAATCTAAATTTATTAATCCTCAAATCTCCTTAAGAATTCTAGTACTCATATATTCGAAGGGCCCTTCCCTAATTAAAATATGTTTTTTTTTAATCGTCCATTATTCGTTATCTTAAATATCAGCATCCACCAACGTACAATTTGAATAAATGTTGACCTGAGTTGATTTCTACAATGTATCTTTACTTCGCTTCTCTTTATTACTAAAATTTTCTTGTTTATTTTTTCATGTAGAGACAATTAACTCACGAGTGATAATTGTTTTCTATCAAATAATAATATTAACTATTTTATTTTTCAAAGCAATATTTAAAAATCAACTTGTTTAAAAACACAATAACTTTCCCTTCCATATGTAATAAAAGTTATGATATAATATAGATTATAGTGTGACTACTTGACATATTGTTAACTATTGTCTCGTGTCTTGGGAAATGAGTTTTGAGTCAATACCTTAAGATTTCGTTTTACCTTTTGTCATCCTCTTTCCATCCTTTGTTTCGGTTATATTTCCTTCTCTTCCACCCAAGTGCTTCTTCTCCACCCCTGCCTCCCAATAACCCCTTTCATTCCTTCCTTATTTTCTTTGAAAATGTTCCTTTCAGCTGGAACAACGAGCAAACTTGCTCTTAATGAGTGCAATTTTCTCCCTTTTTTTATTTTGTTTTCAGTTTACGTTTTCTTTTTTCCTTATTTTTCGCTGTTTCTCTTCTATAACTATCTACGTTTGGAGCATCCTTAATCTATTTTGAGGGAGAGTGAGAAACCTTCAATTTTCTTTGTATTTTTTTTCTTTTATTTATCATTGTGCTAAATATTATGTACGAAATTTTCCCAAGTTTATTTATTCATTCGATAAATTTAAATAAATAAAGTCTAATTTTGTTTAGCACCACACGTCTTACTACCCATTCGGTTCACATGCCCTAATTTAATTGTGTATAGAAAGTCAATATAAAACTATGGTCTATTTATAGTAATTAAGAACACTAACCTGCTTTAATTTGTATTTAGAACATCTTAGGCCTATACTATTTAAAAACACAAAGCTTAGTAAAAATTTATTAGATTTTTTTAAAACTATGATATTAGGCCTATTTATTAATACCAATAGGATACTTATTACAATACTGTCAACAATTTTTATTTTCTAAAGCCTTGAAATCCCGAAAATTATAAATGACCAAATATAGAATTAACCCTTTTTCAGAAGTATTAAAAACACTTCATATACTTTACCATAAATACAACCTATACCATAACCTCTAAAATTATAATTTATAAGATATATTTGGTCATTTCATTGACCCACTTAAATACCTCTTGATTCGTAAATTAAAGATATGACTAACAGTAAAGACACCCGCTTTGGTGGCCGCATGGTATCTTGTGATAGACTAGAATGCCGGAGACTAGAGACTGCAAGTGAAAGGTATATCGGAGTTCAAATCCTGTTCAGGTGTACTGAAAGTGATTTTTCCTAAATGGTTTTCAACTCAACCTCAACGAAAATGCGGGCATACGTCTTCTAAGTGCATCCTTCCTCATCCACAACACATTAGTGTAGTTAGTGCATAAGCATATAAACCGAATGGAAGACGCGTTACTATTAATACCACCCAAAAAACGTAGTAAAGACGCAATTTTATGATGTTGAATTATTTAAAAATTCCACAACTGGAATACCGTATTACCATTATTCTACAAGAAAATTGTTATATGCTCTCTTTTTTTGGTAGTTGTTTCTATCTTGGATGTTTCCTATTGCGTTTCATTGACCCAGCAGTATCACACAAGAAGGGAAAACCTACGGTACATCAAGTTAAGTAGTAAGTGAAGAGATGCACATATGTGTGTGTGTGTGTGGACGCTGCTCGTAAGTCCGCCATTTAGAGTCAACCAAGTGAAGGTAATACGAAAAGAGAGGGTGGGTTAGAATGGAGAGTAAGAATGGCATCCCCTCACCATCCCAACTCTTCTAGCTTTCCCTCTTTCTGATTTATGTACTACACGGAGCGTATAGTAAAGAGGAAAAGGATCTTCATCTCTTTGGTCTTTCATCGCTTCCATCCTTTTCCTTATTCTTCCTATGAACAAAAAGGGCAGTCACAGAAAAAAAAATGTTTAAAACAATAAGAGGCATATTAAGTTATGAAAACGCATTTAAATTAATATATATTACTGGTATACATATTTTTATTCAGTGGTAATATAAGTTTTAACTTTCATATTAAATTTAGCATGTATTTGAAATAATACTTTTGCAGATAAATAGTGCCAGTTCTGTCCTTAAAAGCGAACTGAAAATACAAAGCTTTCTAATGAAACGTGCAATTACTTGTTTTGAACGTACACACTTATAAAAAGAACTATAAAAGTGTAACTTATATAAATCTTTTATGTTCATCAAATTACCATTTGCGTTTTTCTCCGATGATTTTTTTTTGTTACGTTAATGAACGTGTGCATGAAGCCCAAATATATTGCAACGCTCACCCTCGCGAAGAAAGCTGAAATAAGTTAAAGTGAACTTGAGCAAGAAGTCTCTATGGACAAAGAAAGGGGAAGGGTGGGAGAAGGGAGGAATTCTAGAAGGAAAGTATCTTTGACTCCTCTTTTATATCCTGTGCTCCTGGTAGCGGGGTCAGCCGACCGTTAGTAGGGAAATCGTAAAAGGGAGTTTTCTAGCAGTCAGGGGCCCCTTTACGTCACTATGGAAGAAAGGGGGGATAGGGAGAGATAAAAAAAAACGGGTCAAGAGGAGATCACGATTTATTCTCATTTCTTTTTATTCCTCTTCTTTGCTTTTGACTAATATACCCTGCTCCTTGGACGAGCATGTGATTCTTTCGACAACAGTTTGGTATCACAGATCTTTCTTTTTCGGGGTAAGGCTATATTGCATCTATTTTTAGTACGATACTTCTTTCTTCCTTTCTCCCTATAGCTTTCTTTTTTATTTTTGTTTTATCTTTATTTGTCTCTTTTCTTTAAGTTTCTACGACGGTGATAGTTTTATAGAAATGAATGGCCCACAAGAGAAAATTTTGTTCTTCTATTTTATTTACTTTTTGTGGGGAAAGGGGGGACGCAACTAAATAGCTTTTCTGTCCATTTTATTCAAAAGAGGAATGCGACTTCAGCACTTTTATGTAACTTAATTTTGTCTTGGACTACGCTATACGACCTTACGGTTGAGTCTACGAAGATGGAGGAACGAATGATTCAATTCACCGAGTTGTATGAGAATCTATTTTATGTGAGAGTAATGTATTTATTTAATTTTCTTGAATTTCGCCATTTGTTAGTGCCATATTTCTCCAACCTAGATTTGTTTCACTTCTCTCTATTAATGTAGGTTACTGTGCCTCTTTATGAGCTATATAAGACACACTATAATATGAAATAATGTATACTATATTAATTGGTTAATTTGTTTGCACCTGATAAAACATAAGGGCTGATTAAAATGTAGGCCTTAACTAATTACTATATTTCTAAATACATATTTAAAATAAAATACCTATATCTTCTCAGGCATCGCTATCCCATTAGACTGGATTGCAGGTGACGAGGAAATCGAGGTTCTATTCTTGATTAGGGGCCTTAGGGTTGCTTGGTACTGGCAAATGTTTGTACATTTTCTAACCACTCTACATTCTTCTTTCATAACCAATTAGTGTAAATATGTGAATAACTTAGACGTGGTGTACACACAGAAAAAAAAATTAATTTCATCCCTCAGCACGTTTGTAGTATCAATCCAATATTTATACTTGGTGGGGGTATTTAAAATAACTTAGTGGGCTTATTCATTACATCACAACACAACTTACAAACCAGCTTAGATTTAGGACAAAGTAGCACCCATTCCCTTTGTCATTATTTACGGTAAAAGAGGAAGTTTCAATCCAAGCAATACACATTTATCCGGGTATGCCGGGAATATAACCCATGCCCTTAGATCAGTGGGAACGTATGCTGCCGACTGAGCTAAGGTTTCGGGGGAAATCATTGAAAACACATTGTGTTCCTTTTATGGATTCAAGAGTAGTAATAACAAACCGGTAGGTTTAAAGAGGAACTTTTTCCGTTCCAGTTTGGTTATTTAAATTGTACTTTCTTAAAACGGAAATTACTTATTTTAGTTTAGATAAGTCAAAGAACAAGAGCCAAAAATTATAATATATGTGGGAAACTTCTAGAATCTTCAAACCAGTGCCCTGGATAAATCCAGGGACTTAGTCAGCTGCTGAGACGAGAAATAATGGCATACTCTCAGTGGTGCCTAAAAGACCATTGGATGTGCACGCCAAATACGTCACTAGCCGGGCAAGGAAGCAGTTCAAAATAAAATAAAATCTGGTTGAATTTCCTCGGCCACCAGCGGCAATACAGGACTTATCTAGCGTAGTATAGGGAAAACCACCCTTCAAGGTATTGACACAGGGCTCACTTCGGCGCGCTATATTCAGCGACTTGGAGCTCACGTCCAGAACTTTATTCGCCTTTCATCGCCAGAAGGCAAGAGGGTTGAGTGGGGTTGTAGTGGGGGTGTGTCCACTCGTCCGGGAACTTGTCTGTCTGAAGGTCTCTCTGTATCCGCCAGTGGTTCGTCTCACTCTTACTCTCAGAACACCGAGATGTACAGACACAGACTGGGACGAGTTTCTATTTCTGCGTCACCAGAGACCTGCAAGAGTCAAGTTGACCCCTCCCTCTCTCTCCCTCTTATAGTCTTGAGAGAGATGAAATTATGGGAGCTACCCCTGGCCGGCATATTTGTATGGACTAAGCTGTAGACTCTCTTTACCAAGTCAGCTCTACAAAGTCTTTCTCATCAACCTTACGATCATTAATTATAGTTTACGCACTATCTGAAAAAAAAAATATATATATATGTCAACTTTCATATTTGAGAAATCAGATTTTAATTATTTGGTAGCTCTACATCTTACTACCCGTCCGGAATATCAACATATTTAAAATAGGGGGCGATGAACAAGAAGATATAATTTAAAGGAAATACTTCCCTTTGAATGGAGGGGGAAAGGGAAACAATTTAGGAAAATAGCAATATCAGAACACCCAATCGGGATTAGAGCCCCAACCTCATCGTCAATGGTAGCCCATTCTATTTATAGCGTGACACCAACAATTTTTTTTTCAACCTTGCGCCCCCAAAGTTGTTGGTGCATAAAGCAAAATATACATATAGGAGAGAAAGAGAAAAAAAAATTACTTCCAGGTTACATGTTTTTTCATCCACGTCTCTTTTGGCAAACCCTATATCTAACCTTTATAATTCAGTGGTAAACATGAAATAATATATAAATATATATATTTTTAAATTTTACACATACCCTAAGATGTTTTCACGTACTCTATGATAAATAACTCTGCCTTAGATCATTCAGTTAACAAAGCGGATATTTTAACTATGCAATATATCATATATGACCTAACCTATATTTGACAATACTTTGAGCCCCACCTGCTCAAACCCGTGATATTTGTTTACTATTTATTTGTTTATGTATCTCAAGGTCACATACAAATGAACTGGAGCCAATATCAAGAGAGGTATACATTATTCATAGGATTGTAATAATGGTTCTTAATGAAGATACATTCTTACTAACAACTGCACAATCATAGTGGTGTTTTATAGTAAGCTTAGGTAAACAATAATTTGATGTCTCGGTATCAAAGAGTGGTCGTGGTTTGTATCTAATCATGACTCGAAGAAATAAAAGGTACGTTGTATCATGCCTAGTACTTTACAAGGTTAGACCCAAATTGATGGAACTAAATGTCAAGTTTGTCTAAACTAGTTTATTGATGTTCAAAACCCTGT
Source organism: Timema bartmani (assembly GCA_902151455.1). Lineage (NCBI taxonomy): Eukaryota > Metazoa > Arthropoda > Insecta > Phasmatodea > Timematidae > Timema > Timema bartmani. Next base: position 621,884 of record CABFWB010000023.1, on the reverse strand, counting down.
CTGGGTGTATGCTCATCCACGCAAATACAAGTGCAATTAATTTAAATTTTAGCCTCTTCATCAATACCCCCGTACTGTAATTTAAAGTTATAATAAGGATAACACTTATTTACTAAAAATACAATCTATAATCTGGAATGAAGATTCAGAGAACAAATGTATACCAGTAAGGAGACATAATCCTTCCCACCGTTACACTTCCTGAATATTTATTGATTTTTTTTAAGATGAGAAAGGAAGCCTACTGCAAAAAAATTATTAGGCCAAGAATTTTGGAACAAAGGAATAAACTGATGAAATGCTACATTTGGAGCATTGTACTGTATGGAAGAGAAAATTTGACTCTTAGGAAAATGGAAAAGAAATGCTTGGATAGCTTTGAAATGTGGTGTTGGAGAAGACTTGAGAAGTTCAGGTGGACAGATAGGGTGACAAATTAAGAAGTACTAAGATGAGTGGTTGAGAAGAGAACCATTTTGGATGTGATTCTTCAGTACAAAGCAAACTGAATCGGACACATCTTTAGGAGGAACTGTTTTCCGCATGACGTCATAGAAGGAAAGGTTAAAGGAAAGAGGAGCTTAGGAAGAAGTAGGATTGAAATATTGATGGACTTAAAAGTAAGAAGAACATTCTGGGAGCTGAATAAGGTGACAGGGTGCAGGGAGCATTGGTGGTTTAAGTTTACTGGCTAAAAAAAGGACCTGTCGCAAGATAGAACACCTTATAATACTGATAAGCTGGTCACTAAAATAAGAAGTCACCAGAAAATATTTTATTAGCTCTTAAGTATTATAAAATTCATCCCAACATAATGAATAATGAGATGAATAATATGTTTATTCAAATAAAAATGCTTCACATGACGACAAAAGATATAGTCTTGGATGCTAATTAATGTCGTTTTTAAGCTTCTTTTAGTAAATTTAACTCGTTTCTTTACGTACAAAAGGGATAATAAATGGAATATTAAAGTCATAACGAAGACAATGTCATGCTCTTGTATTCATATGATGTTGATAAAGGTGAGGAGCGAAAGAAAGAGTTTTTTTAATTGAGAGGGTATTAAAATTAGACGAGGTCATGATGTAATTGGAATTAATTTGATTAAACTAATAGGTTATTAAAGTGACGAGGTTTTAGAAGAACAAAAGTTTACTCTAACTAAATTGCACAAAATGAGTGTAGTTTTAATTATCATGGCCAAGAAAAATAGTTATATCTGCTTCTTTTTAAAAATAAATAAATATTCACCTTAAATATTAACGTGTAGTTAATCAAACTTAATACGTCATACAGGAAATTGAAATCGGTAACCTAGCGTCAAAAAGGTATATTATGACCTAATATATTTAAAAGAATTTTTGGCTAAAATAAATATATTAGGGATATGTTATATGTATTAACTTTAATGTTCTACGCATAGTAGAATCAATTTATTGAAGATATGTCGTGAACATAGTGATATTTAATGGGAAGCTTTGTTTTATAAAAAATGGGAAATTATCAATTTCCACGATGTCCTTTACAAATATTCAAGAAATATTGAGAGATAGATATGTGTAGAAAATCATACTAAACGTACGGTTTCAACTGAAGCAATATTTTGTATATTATGTCTAAAAAAACATTGATACAGAAATTGCAAAAAATATCTTTCTTAGCTCGTGTTTTCTTCAAACACTCCCCTATCGCCTCCTCTTAATCTAAATATTATATTTCTAAGCTTTTATTTTATTTTCAGTAACACTATTCAATAGAGACTGGTTTTTTTTTCTTAATTTTAAATATTGCTCTGGCAACGTTTTCCATCAAACTTTCTTATTAATTTTAATAAAGAACGTAATTCTATTTTACTATTACCTTTGGAATAATAATAAATTTGAAAGTCAACTACAACAGCTATACTTTTTAAACATGGTCTTTCAATCTTGTTCACATTCTTTTTTTTGTAAAAAGCAAAGAGCAGGTTTCACAATAAAGCAAGGCTTTTTCTAACAGTTCACTGAGCTTGAAATAGAGTTTGTTGAAAAGAAGTCTCTATGCGATGATGTAGATGTACTTTAGGACTGGGTTCTTACATTCAACTTGTATTTTGGACCGTGGTCACTTCCACCCCACATATCTCAAGTTAAAGATCGGAAGAGTATAAAGTTTTGTGATCAGTTTGGGTGTAAGATCGTTCTAAGTCATATTTATAATAATCGAACTACAGTTAGTTTATAACACGTTGCTTTACTATTAGTGACTATCCTTTTGCGCAAACACACATAGCCATTGTATTTAAATTTAAGATAATTAAAATAATTTATTATATTAGGGATTTAAAATTTTGCGTAATATTAAGAACATATATGTAATTTGTTTGGAACAAATTTTATTACTAAATATCATTAAAATATAAAGTTCCAGTGTAAACTAATAACATTGACTTATTTGTGAGGCTCTTTAGCATCTTTTGAATACATTGGATTGTTTGAAGTGTAGGCGCGTGTCCAGGTGTCATTTTTCAATTTTCACAATAAGATATAATATATTATTATTATTTATTTTATTCCTATTCATCTCTTATACTTTTCGTTTTAACACACATGTGGCTTTATCAAGGGGATATATATGATATTAGTCAGAGATAAGTTAGTTCAGGTTACCTTATGTATTGAGAGTTAATCATCTTATATTACGTGTTCACATGTGGGTGTCTTTTTGATGGCTTACTTCATTATAAATATTTATCACATTTGTTGTATCAAAATAATTGTGATCAGGAATAAACTATTTCTGAAAAATATAACATTTTAAATCACTTTTGTTGTATATATTATACACAACTCTTCATAATAAGTTGATATATTATACACATTTAATGAGCCCTTTCTTCGTTCTATGTAAACTATTTTCAAAGTAACACTAACCACTTTGTATTATGATGATTGTATTTATTCTACCACGACGAGGGGGAAAATTAATACCAGTACACTCTTCTAGAACGACCAAGCTTTCCTTTCTTTGTATGGTACAAAAAGTTTTAATTCGTGTAGAGTTGAAATAATTTAAATATATTTTTAGATATATATCCGAAAGAAATATATCAGTGTACATAGATCAATGCTGCATGTAATGAAAAAGTAATAATATTCCTTTGGTATTTCATTGATATCGATGGAAGTTATCTGGACTGGAACATTTCACTAAACATAAAGAAGTTTTTATTCACTTACTAACCCCTTTACCCTCTCCTACACAAACACAAAAACCTCTCGGTGTCCAAGAATGAAGTCAAAACTTCAATTGAAATGAAATGGCTTTTGACCATACGTAATATGATATATTGAAAATAGTCCGAACTCTTTCCTATCATTATAACTTTGGCTGAGGGGTTTCTTCTTTCTCTCTTTTGAGTGGTAAAATGGAACATAGTTTGGTTGAACTGTTCGCACAGTATTTTGGAATGTATAGAGGTCACTGTCAATGAACCGTGTTTAGGGGAAAGTTTTCTTCTCTCTTTCTCTGATACATCTATCTAGTTCTTTTTATCTTCAACAACACTTTTCACCATTTCCGCTACGTTACGTTTTCTTTGAAATTATATTTCACAATAGATTTTTTTTTAGGTCTTCAAAGGGAATCATAAAAGTATTGGTTTCTTATTTTTATTTATTTCAAATAAATTTGTAAATAAATACTCGGGGGGTAAGGTGTAGGAGGGATATTAATATTGTCGAGTCATAAATGATGAAATATAAAGTGGACTCAAGTTTTTTTCTGGTTGACAGAAATTACTTTTACTCTTAACTTTGATAAAAAGTCTGACAAAGAGAGTTAGGCGACAGCGGATTTTTATAAACCATAATTTTTTTTCGCGTTCTTAGATTTGATGTTTTTCTTGGTTAATTTTTCTACAATAGATTCTCATTTACTTTTTTGTTTAAGGCACATAATCTTTTTCACGTCCTTAAGTTTGAGTGCTTTTTCGTTGATTTTTCGGCAATAGATTATCATTTAATCTTGAAAGAGGAACTTTTTTTTTAGTATATAGGACGTTCCCGGTTTAAACAGCTAAGCTTTGGTCCTTGGCAATGGTTTAATATTAATTTTCCTATACTGTAAGATGGATCGGTCATTCTGGACCTGGGCTTGGCCTCTGCTTTCGCCTGTTTTAACGCCATTAGGTTCCTTTTTCATGGGGAGCTCTTAAGCAAATCGTACATGAAATGCCTGTTGGTGACCTTCAATCACTACACCAAAGGATAAAGCAAGCGTGCAAAGAAACAATAGTCGCACAGTTTTGGTCAGCCGCTCCTTCTGTCATTGATAAGTGCAATGCTTGTCTACGGGCTGGAAGCCATCAAATTTAACAAAATAAATAAATAAAATATTTTATTTAATAACTACTTATTTTGTTTTTATTTTGTTTTTTGCTGTTTGCGCGAAAATAAAGGGAAAACTAATATATCTCCAAAGGACATATTGAGTTAGTTTTTTGATCCACTACCTCTTCCATAAGTTTAGCCGTTTAACCCGGGAACACCTGTATAATTGAAGTCAAGATGCCTCAGAATATATCAAAGTAATTTCTAAAATGACTTAAAAATGTATTTTGTGACAATCATCATGTTGGCATTTGTGTAATTTTAGATAAGTTTATAGTTCCCTATACCCTTTTCTTAACATCATAAATGTAACAATTTGAGTAAAGCATCTTTTAAAATAAGTTAAGTTTACCTTTTAATATTCAATTTTCTAATATTTTAGCTCAAAATGTAGGATTGCTAGTTTAGGCAAATTTTGTCTCAATTTTGTCATGAGTCATATTTTAAAATAAAAACTAATTAAATATTGGGAAAAAGGTGCATTCATGCAGTGCGTTTCCACGTTTTATAAAGAAGCATATTTAATTTCACAGACTGAACACGAAGCTTTTTATTTGAAGGATTTATGTATCTCATTCATTTACTTTAGTAAAATATAGCAATATCGTGTTACAATATTAGTGGAGATGAATCTTGCTAAAAAGAACCAATAAACTCTTGTTCGTTTAGCTTAGAAGCGTAAATAAAAGTGTCACTTTAAATAAGATTCCCACCAAACCATCTTGAATAACTTTATCCAAATTATGCTTGATTATTGTGCAAATAAAATAAGTGCTGCTTGATTAATGGGCCGTGAGAAATATGTTCACATCATTTTATCTCATTTTTTTTTACATAAAATTAAAAAGTGACACAACATTAATACATTATGATAAATTTAGGCCTACCTTTGATAACCTTCTTGATGAAGGTATGTGATGACTATATGCCAATATCACTCATGCTGTAAAAGGTTTGCTCATCTACCCTAGTTCTAGATTGAGACATGAATATTGCAAAGAAATAGAGGTTAGCCCCTGTCTTCGTCGGGGTAACTATTCTCAAATTCACTTCTACCTCAAGAATAGTATTTTTTTATACTCTTCTAGTTTTACTTCTTGTAGATTCACTTCAGCGTTGTTCTCTTTAACCTCCATTTTCCCCATGCTCAAGAAACCACCCTTCCTTCACCCCTTCCTCTCCAGTCTAATTAAATGGCGCCAAACGATGGACGTAGCCCCAAGGCTGGGTCACGTGTTATGTTGGGATGGTTCGGAGAGGGAGGGAAAGGAGGTCATTGACGTCACGATCTTTACCGCTCTCCCCAGCCAAACCCCTCTTATTCAACCCTTCTTCCACCTTTCAGTGTTTTTCTTTACCTTGTTGCTCTTTCCTCACTTCCTTCGTTGAAGACCTCTAAGAGTTCCTCTTAGCTACGTTCCTTGCTCTTTGGCCCTCTCGAGTTTGCTAGAGTGGTTCACGGGCTGTTTTATAAATATAGACCACATTTTATAGCCTCATCTTGGATAATATTTTGATGCATTTATATTATATTTATTAACCCTAGTTGTATGAATTATAATAAATTGATTTAATTACATTTACTATTGTTCTCGTTGGTCTAAATCACTACCCGGGTTTTTATTTATTTTCAAAGGTTTTTACAGATTTATTTTGGAACAATATTTACACCAAGAATAAAAATTAGGTTTAAAATATTAACAAAGATTTATTTATAAAAAGTGGAGTGCTTTATCGAACCAAGCTAAGCTCCAGATTTCCTAAGATAAGGAGGTCTAGGTTCAAATCTCACGTGGGTGCCTTCAAGGCGATTTTTTATATTAGTTTTAGTTATTGTGGTTTTCCTATTCACTCTCTAAGAAAATGTGAGTGCATTTCTTACATTATTACAACCTTAGATTTAACTCTGAATAGCCTTTGCTTAAATTTCCAAATAAAATAAAATAAATTTATCATAAATATTTAAATACAATAGTTCTAAATATGTATGGACCCTACTTAATGGTAGTTTTTTTGTTATAACTTTTCTGATAGGATATTAAAACTGAATTATATTTCAAGTTTATAAGCATATTTATAACAGGTTGATTTTAACAATAATTCCCAATGTAGCAAAACATACGGAAACTCATAGAAGATTGAATTTTGTTAGATTGGGCTAACTTTAAAAAAAATTATATTTTTGTTAATTAGTTGTATTAAGTAAGAGTGTATGGAGCTAGAATGAACTAAAATTTTAAGATTTTCACCAAACAAACTACCAAATTTCTTTATTCACTGTGATTTATTTAGTACTGAATAACTTTTCATTATTTTTGTTTCCTTATTTTATCCTTCGCCAATTTTAACACTGTCTGTAGTTTAGTTCCACACCGTGGAAATGGCCACGTGCAGTTGGACATGGCTAAAAACAGAATTTGGAGGACAGATACTAACTCTATGCAAGATTCTTACCTTTTTACTCTTTAATAGTAAACAAGAATGCAAATTAAGATGAGACCTGCCTTTGTCTAAAAATAGGGAGGATTTCAAGGTATAAATATTATGGTACATGGTCAGATTAAAACTAAACAAGGCAATAGTTTTAACGGTTGCTCTCTATAGTTGTGAAACATGGTCTATTACCTTTCATGACGAAAACAAAATTAGGAGGTTTGAAAAAAAGCTGCTATGGAAGATATTTGTTTTAAAAAGGTATGTTGCCACTGGGAGTGGAGGAGGCTACATAATGAATTGTATACCTTGTAGACCTACTCACCACAATATATTATTAGGCTAATACAATCTCGCAGATAGCGATGTGCAGGATTTGCAGTGAAATTGGAGAATCTGGAACCATGTTCAGGGTATTGAATGACCAACCCAATGGTAAGAGACCATTGTGAAGTCCTAGACGCAGATGAGAGGGTAACAATAGAATGGACCTGAAAGAGGAAAGGTGTAATGAGGTGGACTGGATACAAATCGCTCAAGATAGGGATAGCTGGCTTACTTTTTTAAGTGCAGCAATGAACTCTCTATTTCCTAATGCCATTGAGTAAGTAAGTCATAGTATACATTTATCAATTATATTACAAAGTAGGAAACATATACTACCGTAAGATCGACATGGTTGCATGGATTGGATTTGTATTCAATTGTTTTATTACCTGATGGGTTCCATTGCATAGCTGGTATTTAAGTTCCAAAGGGTCATTATAATAATTCACATTTTTAGGTTTAACTTGGATAGCAGAATTCTGGAGGTTGTCAATTTTTTTTATGAAATCTTACTAGGTGGTTGTATTTATACCTCTCATACCCACATTTGACTAAATCTACAATTTATCAATGGACTTCTTTTTTAAAGTGCTTAATAATTTCTAATTTATTTTAACGACTTCGTCCCTGCAAGGGCATAGGATGGCCATGCTATAAAAATTTGATTTGCCAGTTGACTTAGCATTTTTCTAAATTTTTCATGATTTATAGAGCCGTGTATTATTACTTTCTCTGACACGTTATGATATTTTAATTCAATATGTAACTGTTTTTATGTTCTTCACTCTGTCACTCAATTTAACGAGTCACTCACTGTAGTTACTGTTGATTGCTAGTACATTATAGTTAACTTGAGAGTTTTAAACGCTTTCCGCAGCTGAGAGTAATATGCTGGTCTGGACAATAATGATGTTCAATGAACATGAAAAAGCACTAGTAAAATTTCCTCCCTCCCAAACATCAAAACATTTCTGACAAATTAAAAATTATTATTCATTACATTCCGCATCAATACATTGATTGCATTTAGTATTGTCACAAAATTAATATCTGCGATACTTGAAAACATATTTTTTCTTCCAATACTTACATCAAGAATTTAAAAAACGCCCTATTTTTGGATTGTTACCAAACCAAATGAATTTCACCCTAGAACATTCAGTGGTTTAGTAGACACTAAAAAGAACAAAGAAAAAACACTGGCATGTGTCCAACTCGAAAAGTAAGGACGATTAAGGTAAGAAGGCGAAGTTTTGTAAAAACTCAGCTAAACAGAAGAGTGAGACTTCAGTTACCCAAATACCTCATGACCGCCTAGAGCCATTATCATCATCTATTTTCAACAGCCTGCTTTAATGGAGAGTAAGAGGTGGGAAGTAAGAAGAATAAAAAGTCCACATCACTGATGTGAGCAGCCTTTCACAGATTCTCAATGTTCTAGCCACATTTAAACTTTTCTATACTCTTAATTTGTTCATTAAAGATGATTTTGATATAAATATGTTTGTTTTGTGTTTTATGAAACCTTTGAAGATTTCTACTGATTTAACCACCATAATTGTTATTCAAACCTCTTATCCTTGGATTAAAGTACTACTGCTATACTGATTTAACTATTGTGACGAATTTTACTCTAGGGATAGCTACTTCCGTTAGGAGCCCTATCTGTACCATTATTTTGACGTAAATATGTGAATATTTTACTTAAATTCATAATTTGTCTAGTTTTTTTTAACTAAAAAAGGTTTAAATTGAATATTTGCTAAATTAATTTTACCCTGAAAATATCACCACCAACAACAACAACGATCTTTAAGTTCCCAGTTAAATTAAATTAATTACAAAAATAATATAAGATTATTCATACTATAACATACTGTGATAGTATGGTGAGACCAATATGAATAAATTAAATTTTGGACAAAACTTTTTAAATTATTCTCAAGCACAACTTTATTGAAAAAATGTAAAAATGCCTGTTCCCAAACCATCTTTCTGTCAACTTTTTAAATAAGGGGAAATTTTCCATTTTCCATTTGATTGATAGAATAATCTATATTAGATATATATTTTTCTTTAATAATTAGATACTCACAGCCACATTTTGATGAAAACGCTCTTAAAATGTGTATATTTTTACAAATTAATAATATAATGCCACTATTATTAATATTATTTTATGTATTTTATGTATTATACTGTATTATAAGTATTGTTGTTTATTCACACGGAAGTTGCTTTTCTCTCTTTATTCATAATAGTGCTAGTGAGTTTCATATTATTATTATTAGCACCGCGTCTTACTACCCGTTCGGGTTGTACGTCACTTACGCTAATGTGTAATGGTAGGGTGATTGTGAGATGAAATGGAGAACCTACAGTTTAACGTGGAATCCAAACCACGGTGGAGGCCTGGAATTCCTCACATTCACAAGTTGAGATTAAGAGTTTCATATTAAACAACCTTCTCAACCCTACGCCATTTAATTATATCGTTAAGATGAAGGTTAGAGGGACGCGAGAGAAAGAAATGTTTCTTCAGTTTGTATAGCAAAACTTTGTAATGACAACTTTTTCTATTCACTTAATAAGACTCGTATCAAACGCTCATGACAGATTGGCCTATTCAAGAACTGTTGCTATCAACACGTGGAATAAATAAACTATATTTCTATTATTTTTTTGAAAAAAACAACATGTTTTGCTATTAAAAAAAACCTCCAAAAACCCCTTTTTTAACGTCCCTCACACTTCTACCTTAATAACCCTTGTATTATGTATCTAGGATCAGTGAAACTACTTACACAACCAGAGCTAATCTAGTAGAGGTGTTAAAATAGAGAGGAAATTTCAGATGATCTTAAATAATACGAAATGCTTTACTCACTTTCATTTAAATTTAAATTTTATATTTATTATATTAGGAACCAACCCCTCTCATTATAGGTTTATAGAATATAATATAATTTAAAAATAGTTGACTCAGCTTATCTTGTTGGAAATCTAAGTTATTTGGTGAATTTATTTCAAATTCCAAGTTATTATAAGATGGGCACGTCGAGCTTATAGGCACCTGATTTTTTATCATAAATATTAAAGAGATAAACCATAAAATAATTAAAATAATTCTTCTTATTTTAGTTTACATTTTAGCTATACTGACATTATTTTAACATTACTACTAAGGGCGATTTCCATTTATGAAGAATCGTTTGCAATGAAAGACCATATAGCAAATGTAGGTTATTATTTTTCGCATGACTTATTTTGAATATGTGTGTATAACATTTTGATTCACGCATGTGTGGGTTTCTCTCGTGGAATGTGTGGTACGGGCCGAGGTGAGCCACAAAAACTTTAATATTAATGTTGGCAAGAGAATGCAAAAGAGATGTAGGAGGATGGTTGGGGAAAATTTGCGGTAGTTAAGGGGCTGGTAACACTTTGAACTTTGGTTTACTCTGCTTAAGAGTCGTTCTCTCATCGCTTCGTATTCCTCTTAGTACCCACGCTGTCCTACTTGGTTTTGATATTTGCACAAGGGAAGAATAAACATTGAGCATCCTGTTCCAGTAATGTAAACCTCTATTCATTTTACTTCCTGAAACGAAAATATAAAAATTTAACTTTCTTGAATAAATTATAGCTAGATGTGAGAAATTAAACATGCATTTAAAGATATTAAACAAATGTATTTAATCTCAAATATTGAAGTTTATTTTTTTCATACATCAATTTCATCATGGTGTTATTAAGAAATTATTATGGCTTATATTAAATATTTAAAAATACAGTAGTAATTCTCTATACATATTTTATCGATCTATATCTAGGAGATTATAGCTTTACTTGATTTTATAATAATCTTAAGATGTAAAATTAAACGCAGTCAAACGCAGTCAAATGCATTGAAATGATTTTATTAATTTTATTCATCATATTTCTTGAATAAATTTATAAGATTATAGTCTAACATTGAATTATTTAAGAAATATAAGATTTAATATGTTATTTAAATTTATTAAATATACATCAAAGAAATCCCTATAGTATTTGTTTTAAAGAATACCATAATTTAGCTCTAAAGGTGATTATAATAATATTAAGTTCCCCCTCAAAATTATCCTGGCTGGAACATAAAACCTTATACTACTAAAATGATCTGAGGACCTAATACAACCAATACACGAACAGCTTCTATTGCATCAAAACTGCAGGAGACAGAAGAGGTATTTATTATTTTATAAAATAAGTTTTGGATTAACTTGTTCGCTATTTATATCTATCTAGTTTAGCCTTACAAGCAACAAAAAAATACGCATATTTAAGTCTTTTTTAAATATATGGATAATTTTATGAGTTAAAAAACGCAATTCCGTGTTCATACCACAAAAACATGAGTTTATACCTAGGAAGGAATCACTTTATTAATAGTAATTTTTTTAAATTAATGTATTGAAATACATATACTTTTTTTACAAACGATAACAATACTATCACTATTATGTTTTCTTTTAAAAAAGTAATTTTTAGTATTAAGTAATTACATCTACTATTATAATTTTTGTATAATTCCTTAAATAAATGAACACCTACATTAGAAACAAGCTATGTTTCATAAACTTTTCCTGTGAGTAAGTATGGTTAAAACAATACCTCAAAAAACATATATTTATACCCAAAAAAATTGTATGGACAAACAATAAGATTTTTTTTAAGATCCCTTGTAAATTATAAAATTTATACGACGAAAGTATTTAGACACAAAATAAAATATGACAACATTTCTTGAAATGCTTAAATATAAACCAAAGTTAATATTGATGAACTTTGTAGCTGGTGTGACTTTTCTAGCACCAAGATCTACAAATTTCAATATAATTAAATGTACGTCAACAACGTGAAAGGAAATTGAATTAATTTATCTACCAAAGTAGAAATTCCAAGAAGACTGTAGTGAGCTTAGAACTTCCAGCTAAACTGTTAATCTTTGTTAGAACATTAATCCCGTTAGTAAGTATTTTATTAGAATATCTCGTCCCATACCTGGTAAGATCAGAATTCGGGCTAGCACCCCTCCTTCCAACTTCCCAACTTCTCAACTCTCCCCTCCTACATACGGTAAACGGTGGCTGCGTGAGACGGTGTTCCGCAAGAAGTTCTAGTGAGGGAGGTTGCAGTTCAATAACAGACTTCTACCCTACCCATCTTGTCTAGTCTTGTTACTTTCATGCTGAAGTTACGAGGAACCAGGTAACTTCCTTGCAAGTACAGCCGCAGCTTATAATACAGAGACTTAATTAAGTTCATTTCATAAGACTTGCTAAATTATACTTAGGCCAGGGTCTCACACCTTAGTTCGGTCAATAGCGTGTCTGTATATTGAGCTAAGGGTCACGGGTTTGATTCCTGGTGTGGCCGAAAAAAATATAAATGGTAAAGTATGTGTTTACCCTTCCATAGTGATGAATTAACGGCTGGAGGCTGGGTGTTATATCTGTTCTATATTAAAGTTATTTTATTAATCATGTGCTGATAAAACCAGTCGGTTTAGAAAGTGCACGTTAAATACCTCTTATAAATGAAAAAATGTAAACTTAGGCAATCCTTGAAATTAAATTTCAAAATATTTATTTTAGATTTTAGTAAAATAAATATTATTTAAAAACGTATATCATGTAAATTACATTTAAATTTTAATAAAACCTATTGTGATCATCCAAAACATAGTGTTTTTATAGCCACGCTTAAAAGTAATAAATACTATGTTGTGTTCTAAAAATATTGTTTAATGTAATCTCAGATAATATAAATTTCCATGAGTTCCTATTTCATTCTGACCATTATCACTTACCAATAATGCTATGGTTACTTAATTTGTATTTTTAGAAAAAATGTTGAATAGTGTTATGGTTGTTATAAAATACTAAATTGACATAAAGTTATTAATCCAATATGTTTGACTTCGGTAGGTGCGTGGTATAAACACCAAAACCATCTAGTCTGGTTTGTCGGTGGTGGGAAGTCATAGTTCGAGTTAAGCACTTATACGTATAATTAATTGGTAGTCGTTTAAATCATAAGATAGTATCAATCTTTATTCACCACTGAATGATTAAATAATAAAACACTTAAATGTTAGATTAATTTACATTATTTTAAAAGGATTAAAATCATTAAAATCGTATTATCTTGTGTTTATTCATTTTAAAAACATGAATATCAAAATATTGTGCTATATAATAAACTATTATATTTTGCTCATTAGAACTATAAGTATCCTTGAGAACGACTATAATAACAAAAAAAAAAATTGTTCGCAGAATTTCTGTGCTCAAAAATTATCTTAAAAATTAGGGTAACTTTTTATCCATCATAGTGAAGACGTATTTGTGAAGGATGTATTTAGTTGAGAGCTTATATCACACGTGACATTTTGTAGGTGGTATGTTGTAGCCCCACGCATGGTATTTGCATGCAGATGGCGCACGTGGCTATGTAACCATAAACTATCCCTCTCCTCCCCTTTACCCCAACTCTTTGAGTGAATGTCGCTGGTTTGGCACTCCTATGTCATTTAACGTTGCGTTGTTACTGATTCTCTATGGGCGCAGAAACCACGGACGGCTCGGTTACCAAGTTCTGACTTACCCTCCCTTCCTCTCACTCGCTCTATCACTTAACTAACAGGATGAATACTTTACTAGGTTTACTTAACCTCCCCCACCCCTCTCGTCCTGGCCAACAAACACAAACTCTCTCTTCCGAAATGGGATACCATCGTTTAAATACACATTACATTTTTATTTGTTAAAAATGAGGGAAGGGTGGATTATAAGAGATATATTCAAGGAAGTAAGAAAGTACCGAGTAATTACTTTTCTAGCTGTTTATATAAATTACGAAGCTATGTCAAAATACAATTTTATTAAATAATTTTAGGATACGCGTATAGACAAGATGTTATTAGAAACATCAATAACACTCATTAAAAACTTAATATCTAGCACCGCGTCTTACTAACCGTTCGGGTTACACGCTTAAGTACTAATTATTCTAATGGGTTTGTAATTGGGAAGGTTGAATTTAAAGGAAGTGAGCCCGCATTTGTGTGGAAGGAGAGTGTAAAACAATTTAGGAAAAACCACCTCCAGTTCACCCGAGTGAGATTCAAACCTCGATCTCCCCATCCTCGGCAGTCTAGCTCAACATGAAACCAGTGCGTTAGCTAACTACGCCACCGAGGCCGGTAGTCATTAAAAACGTAATCTTTTTTAACGCGATAGTGGGCAAAATGATGAAGGTGTCATTATCGTATTTTCCGGTGACAGAGAGGTAGGAGCCTCGAATCCCAATGGAGTATACTCGGGTGATATTTTTACTAATCAGTTTATTACTCTTCATCCACAGGAATTCTGGCTCACTTCCTTCAAATAAATTCTACCTACCCTCTCATTGGCTCATTAGCATAAGTATTCGTTTTGCCAAACGAGACCGGTTCTGAGTGCGGTTAATTGATCAATTTTTAAACGGACATATTTCCCAAATTAATTTATTCAATACGTACCTACCTAATCATACATTGAAACTATGTATTATTTTGAGGTAAATAATTGGTAATCAGTTCTTGGGTCAAGAATACGTTAACACATCATATATAGTATGATAAATAATTAATTAATATAATGTATAATATACATGAACTATTTATAAGTTAATATATATGATACAGTTTTATTTAAAAGATAGCATCATCTTTAATAACTTTCCATTTTATAGCGTTTTAGTGAAACAAATATACATAATAAATGGGCCCTTTGTATACATTATTATAATAAGTTCAAATTTTATATTGATATGAGGTCATTTATAAAATTATTTCCGCTAATTACGTGCTAGCACCAACATTGTCAAAATAAAGCTAATACTTTTTCCCAGCGTATAATTTAGGTAAATAGCCTGTCGCATGTTCAGGGCAAAGGAAGTGGGATAGCTAGAAGTGGTTAGAGGGTTGAACAGGGGAAGGGCTCCCTTCGCTTTATTAAGATATTCCCATGGAAAGGCTTTATCAAGATTTAAACAATGTAATCTGTGGTGGCACAGCAGCAGCACCCTCGCTTCCGCTCACCAACCTGACCCTCCTAGAGTCAACTAGCGCTCGACCCGGGCAACAGGTGGCAATAAACATAACTAATGTTTAATGGAGCTACACAACTGAGCTCTTTGCTCTTTGTACGTAGGCCACCAGGTTGATATCGGTCTGTTATTATTAAAAGTGGATACTACAGCAAGGTCTTTGAACTCTTTACACTTATATCTGTAAGAAATATAAATCCTATATTCCTATAAAATTAAATCTTGGTTGTTAATCTATTATCCTTTTTCATACAGAGAATATAAGAAATTGTGGAAATTTTCAAGCTATAAAATATGATGGTTTTTATTGTTTTATGTGGCTCTGAACTCAAATAAGTGTGGTTTTGAAATTCTCTCAGTTACAATGTTTGTCTATACGTAGTGGTACAACTGAAACTGCTTAATATATTTCGTCAAACTTTATATTTAGATATATATAGTTATTCCATCATCAAAATAGTTTTAAAAAGAATTCTAGTTTTAATAATAATGGATCAAGTTTTGAACATTCAAAAAATGTCGTAAGCAGCTTTAGTGATTTTGTTCCAAATTGATAGTTATAGATTAATTTAAATGAAAAAATAGCATTAGTTACTATCTATTCGGATAAAAATTCTGTATTTAGATTAGTTTCCCGAATATATTTTAAAACCGTGTTTCAAACTAAAATAAACTATATATCCGTCTCTATTGACAGTCTACAAACTATTACCTAAGACGCGCCAAACTATAAATAAATATGGTTTAAATTAGAATCAAAAAGGTAAGGACATATTTAAAAATATATATTTTAATTAAAGTAATGCAATAGAGTAAGTAAAGGTTGATATTAAACGGTACAATGCAGATATTAGGATAAGCAAATGATTTTACTTTATTGGGTAATACAAAAGAAGATCTTGTAAGAAATACAGAAATTTTATTAGAGGCTAGTAAGAAAATAACTTTAGAAGTAAACGCTGAAAAGACTAGCCGTATGGTCACAGAGGAAACATGAGTTTGGGTCGATAATAATTTAAAGCTTACAGCGAACAACACATCATTTGATGGGGTCTATGAGTGTAAGTATTTAGGAAAATTTTTAATTTGCAATAATCAGATTAGATTGGAAATTAAGAAATTAATTACTCGGCCAGCAAGTTGTTGACATCTTTCCTGCTTTCAAGGAAAGTGAAATTTAGATTATTCATAGCAATAATTTTGAAGGTTGTTCTCAACGGACATGAAACAAATTTATTATGTTCAAAAACCATGTGCTTAGGAATATATTTGAACCAAAATAGTTGAGGCTACTGGGGAATGGAGGAGGTTACATAATGATGAGCTACGTCTTATCTGTACTCAAAAAAAGACATTGTTTAGATGATCAAGTCTCGTAAATTAAAAAGGACCAGGACATAGAGCGTGAATGGTATAATCTAGAACCGTATTCTAGGTACTGATTGACAAACCCAATGTGAAGACCTAGACGCAGATGGGAGGGTAACAATAGAATGGACCTGAAATAAAGAGGGTGTAATTAGGTGTATTGGATAGCAATAGCTCAAGATAGGGATAGGGTGTAATTAGGTGGATTGGATAGAACTAGCTCAATATAGGGATAGGGTGTAATTAGGTGGATTGGATAGAACTAGCTCAAGATAGGGATAGGGTGTAGTTAGGCGGATTGGATAGTAGAACTAGCTCAAGATAGGGATAGGGTGTAATTAGGTGGATTGGATAGAACTAGCTCAAGATAGGGATAGGGTGTAATTAAGTGGATTGGATAGAACTAGCTCAAGATAGAGATAGGTGGCGTACTTTTTAAGTGTTGCAATGAACTTTCGAGTTCATTAGACCATTGGCCCCTTAGTTTTTTAACAGCAAATTATTTAAATCACTATTTAAAATGGTGCGATGTGGTTTTAACCACTAGACCATAGATAATGGGAACAGTATATTTAAATACCTACAGTCGTATTTTCCCAGGAAGAAACTTTTTTTAAATACAAACACATTGTTTTACGGCATAAAAACTATGAAAATTTACTATTTAGTGTTATATCCATCAAAAAAAGAACAGCGAGAGATTACATGACTTGACGTAATATTGAAAACAGTTTTTGTTACTTTTATACCAATCAAAAAAAGATCCTTCCTGTTTGAATTGTAGTGTAGAATGTGTGTTTATAAATAACACGTTAAATGGGGCGCACTCGAATTGCGGAATAGATTATACCAGTCAGCTTGTGCACATGAACTTAGGAACAACTTGAAATTACATTCAACTCCTGACCTAACATAACCTAACATAACCTAACCTAAAATAACCTAGCCTAACCTAACCTTACCTAAAATAGACTAACATAGCCTAGTCTAGCCTAACCTAACATAAACTAACTTAACCTAAGCTAATATAACATTACATAATCTAACCTAACCTCAATTTTCTATTTTGAACAAAGTCATTATAAATTTAATTTTTACCCCGCAGTTCGTGTAAGGGACCAACCTCGGATGAGTTGTTCCGCAATTCGTGTGCACTGGTTAAGTGCACCGCTTTATATGCACCACTAACCAAAATAAAATATTTTATAATTTTTACCAATCTGGTCTTTTTTTTAGTATGATATTACAAAACATAGAACAATAACTACAGTTTATTTAATAGGACTACACAGACTATACTGTTAATTGATTGTATAGTTGGATTTTGATAAAAAGAAACTTTTTTTAAATACTCATNAAGGATAATTTACATACGATACTTTAAAGAAAAATACCTTCATCCATGACTTTTTAAATATATGAGAGCAGTCCAAAAATCAACTACATTACATCATATTTATTTATCGATACTATTTTATTGGTATTGATAAGATGTATCAAAAGTGACAGCCGCAGGTCACATGACTTGATGTACGAGCACGTGAACGCAGATATGGTAACTTTTCTAGCCGTCGGATAAGGTTATCCCTATGAAAATCAGACTGTAGCGTAGCCCTCGCCTATCGGCTGTAGACTCCTACCAAGCCCTCTTCTTTATGTAGTGTGGAAATCCAGTTAAACGTATCGGGCATATGTTGCGACAGGTGTAAATGATAGCGCAATCGGTGCAAATGACCGCGTCCTTTCCCACGCGCTTAGTTTAAGGATAGATGTACGGTTATTGGCGGTCAGTTTGAAACATAGTTTGTAAGGGGCTAAAAGGGGAGAGAGGACCACCCCTCACCCCTTTCCTTGAAGTTCATCCGCAAATTGCTTCATCTATATATAAACAATGTTCGGGGTTGAGAAGGGGATGCGTTTGATCACTTTAGAACCCGGGAATATCTGGATAGCTCAAAGATTTAAATATCTAAGACAGGGTAATTAAAGCGTAAGAGAATAATCGTGGCATAAAATATTTTTATTTTTATTATCTATCTTCTAATTGTCTAACAATTTCCGACACTTTAGTTCATTCCATAACTTATTTGTATACTGAGCTAAGAATACAAAGTTTGGTTCTTGGCATTGTGTAAGACCTTTTTATTAGTGAAATTAATATGTATCCTTTATTAGTAGTGAATTAACTTTCAGAGGGGGCTGGCTGCTGTGTCTTTTCTGGATTCAAATTGATTTATAATTCGTGTGCTGGTATAATCATTCGGTTTATAAAGTGAGGGTTAGTTACCTCAAATAATAATAATAATAATAATTTACATGGTATTCTAAAAGTTGGTATTTAATTAGATTTGAAATCTAATTTCAGGTTTGTAAAATTAATCCGAATTATTTAAAATGTTTATCGACATTGTTCTCGCAGTAGGCTGAAGTGGTTAGGGTGGTGAGGACTTCCAGGCTAGAATTTCGTTCGAGTACACTATGAAAGGTTTTCCATTTGAAATTTATTACTGTGGTTTTTCCTTCCCCTCTCCATGCTAATAGGGCTTAACGTCCTCAAACCTACACAAATTCCTTAATAAGCGTAGTGTTTAATGTGATAACTCAAACTAATACATTTTTCGCAATCTTTAATAAGGAAACTTTTCCCTATTAATGTTCATGCAGCACGTTACTCATTAGTTACAGGGAAAACCGTTCACTAAAATTATAAAGAAAATTTATAGCCAATAATTTCATCATAAAAGTACAAATTAAGCCCTGATCTCCCTTAAAAGTCAGTCACACTATCTATGCGTCTGATTAAAAGCTTATTAGTCACTAAAAATATAATTTTATTAAATATTGTCAAGTAAAGTACGTATTGTATTAAAAATATATTGGTAAAGAATTTAAGATATACATTTTGGTAGATTTTTTGGTATCTACTGATCTACCTTAGTTACGTATCTAGTAGATCTACTTTTGTTCACAGCTAAAAAAAACTTTAATTTTTGAGGCAGAACAAAGTGGATGTAATTCTCGATCGGTTTCACATCTCTCTCTATCCCTTTAATTCCAATCTACCACCAACCCCTCCCTCCAACTTTGTCCTACCCTCTCAACCCACTCACCCCTTGCGATCCACCCAGTCAGTCAATACGAACAACCCTCTTTACCACCCTTCCAATTCGTTTTGTTTATACGCGTGGATGAATTGGATTGAAATCTCCCACCACAAAGGTCTAACTTTGGACCCCATTCGAGTCCAGGAAACAGAGCAGAGACGACGACTCCCTTTAAGTTTGTCCAACTCTCCAATTTCAGGGGTTGAATTGGCCCTGCTATTGGGCATGCGCTCGCCAACTTTCCCGGAATATTAGACCGAAAATTTTACTTCTCGCTTTAAAAGTGTTGTAGTAAGCTTCTGAAAATAAGTATAAAGTGATTGTCCATTATTTTATCCTGTGATAAATATTAGTATTTAGTGTAGAGTGTCCTTCAGGCTAATGGACTAAATACCTCTATAATATTTCTAGAAGATTATGGTTCGATTTAGAGTGGGTCTAATCGATATATTTCTCATATTTTTTTATCCTATTCCCCACATTAACTCATAAGTTCCTCATTACTTATTTAACGTGTTTTTACATTTCATGATCTTAGATGTCATTATTTGTGATAATCTTGTTTTTCATCAAAATGTTCATATTGTTCTGTCTTCGAAAATAAAATTTATCAAACTTATCGATTAGTGATACTTGTATTTTGTTTCTAGAAATCATATTTGATTATTTCTTGATCTTTCCACTGGGTTTTTATTATCCTTCCAGGCCACCTAAATTGATCTACGTTAGATATATTCTGCTGAGGAAGGTAATTTTAAGGACATATTTCTGCATTTACGTTGGAATGAAGTGGAAAACGATTTAAGGAAAACTAGATCTTAAGTATACTCACCCGGAATTTAAGACCTGATCTCCCTCTCACCAAAAAACCAGTATAGATTAATCAGAAACTTAGTTGACGTATCCAATAATGCGGATAGATACATTGATAAAGACTTAATAGCATTAAATCTTTTCTAAAGTTACATTCCTCAGCTTAAGTTATTATTTATCATAAGTTATGGATAGCTCTTTCATACGGTAAGAACCGTAATACTTAATAAAACATTACCAACAGCAGATTTAATGCAGGAAAACGTCACTCAAAACTATGCCCATAAGCCTAGTTAAAGGTATTGTAATATTTACATATGCAGATGAAACACATGTACAAATGGTAAAATAGTTTAATAAACCTTAGATCAAACCAAATTCTCTTAAAGATTTTTTATTTGATATGACTAACAAACTCATTAACAGGTATACCATTTCATTAAACCAGGACTTATTTTAGTATAGATTAGTTTCAATGAAATATTTACTCAGTTATCATTCTAAATAAATAACAATTTAATTTTTTTAAATTAAATGGTATGTTTATTTCAAATTATAATTAATGAAGGCTATCACGAAAGCAATTTTCACATGGGTAAATGCTTACGACATTACTAAAAATTGCATATTCCATAAATATTAAACAGAGTATACCGGTGTTTGGTTAAAACCTGGTTTCTCTTATTTTTTCTATTTCTCTCCCTTCCCATCTTTCCACTTCAGTCATCGTGATGGTTAAAAGAAACAGATTCAACATTTGCTCACTACTCTTAATGTTTCCCCTATTTTTTTTTATCTCTCCCAAGAGAAACTTTTTTTTTATTTCCACCCTTGTCTGGGTTTGTTGATTTTTCATTTTGTACACTTTGTGCTCTTTTCCAGGAATTTTTTTTCCCCCATTCTATTCTCCATTTGTAAACCTGAGGGTAGTGGTATCTATATAAAATGTATTTAACATGTATTTTATCTAAGAAAATTGTAAAAGGAAATAAACTATCTGCTTCATTCGATTTAAATCTATATTATTTTTAGGGAACTGATATAACTAAGAGTATTTCAGGAGAATTGAAATATATAAATATATATATATATATATACTTACTATATTTTTACAAGCGTCACGTTTTACTACCCATCTTTCCCACTAGAATGTTTACACTAGTGGAGTTAGTAAAAGGAAATACAATTTAAATTAAAGTTTCCACGAATTTTTTGAAAGAGTGTATGGAATAATTTAGGAAATACCACCTCATCACACATACCCGAGCTTCGAGCCCCACTGGTGTATCAGACAAGGAAAGGCTGATGCCTCTGCCCATGTGTCCAACTATTCAGGCTATGACCTTGGATATTTCATTTTATATTTATAAAATTAAGCAAATAATAAATTAATAAAAATACAAAATTAAACTTCACACCAGCAACAGCATAACATTCTACGAACGAATAAAAATTTGCATGTAAATTAAACGCACTTAAAAATTGTGATCATATATTCATACACACACAAGATCACTATATAAATATATATATATATATAAGATCACAATCCCACCATAAATAATTACATTGTACTGCTACACTGTAGACATTTAAGATGGATGAGTGTCTAAAATGTTACTATTTTTTAGAAAAATCGAAGTGCGAGGAGTTAAATTTGTGGAAATTGCTACTTTATCATTTTTTAAGTCCTTTTTTCTTATTTGAGACGTTGTCAAGATGAAATATTTGAAGGAAATCACCTGGAGGGACTTGTAGAAGACTGTTCAATTCGAAACGTTGTATTTATTTTACACAAGACTAAAGAAGTTAGGGTGCAAAGAAGAAAGGACTTGGAAATAAGAAGCTACAACGAATGAAATATGAGGATACTATTTTTTTTTTCTTTATCTTTTAGTTTAACATTTATTTTACGTCCACTCTCACCGTCTTTTGTTATCTTAGCTTGGATCGAATTTGAAACAGTCTTGCGTTTTGTGTAAGAATAATAGATGGAAGAGGTGGAGGGAGGTGTGTGGTGAGTGCAAACATAAAATCAATGGCCGTGTGGTCTATGGCGCAACTCTCACAGTAGACTAGACTACCGATGACGTGAATGTTGAGGTTCAAATCTCAGTTGGGTGTATTGAGGGTGGTTTTCCATTATGGTTTCCCACTTTTTCTACAAGCTATTTTTTTTATATATTTTAAATGTAATTAAGGAAATAACTTACCGGGGAAATATCATATTACCAGTCTTGGATAGTTAGGCATCAAACATTTTTGACAGTAAAATCAAATTAATTTTGTAAATAGAATAAAATTATATATGAATTTTATAAATATATGTATATCTTCAATTTTATAAATAAATGCAATTTATTTACAAAATAGAGTCAAATCGGTATTAATGAGAATTAATGAACCTGAATAGAAGATGATTAAGGAGTTTAGTTACAGAACAATGACGTTCAAAATCAAAGATCCAGGGGTCCCATTTTCATGATGCCATGTTTCAACAAATTATACACAAATAAACAATAAATGATACGCGGTGATATAAATAAGGAGGATATTATTTTAAAATGGTCTAGATTCTAGAATATATTAATATAATTTGTTTTCATCACTGTTCATCATATCAAGAATATATTCAAAGGTATTCTATCACTAACCTAAACGTCAAAAATATTGCGTAGTGGGGTAACATCCGAGTGTATTATATGCTATTTTATATAATATTAAATATATATTCCATTGCATAAATATGGTAGCCTTTTTAAAAAAGCACTGTGTATTCATTGCACTTCTCTATGTATCTACTTGTTTTTACATCCGTTACTATTTACAGTCTGTGGCCTTGGTCAATTTTTTTTATTCGAGTAATATATTTTGCATTCCTGGCTTGTTAGGCCTGTCGCAGCTTCATATGTTTTATAATATAACTTAAGACTAGGACAGGCACAGAATCCAGCCCCCGGCCGTTAATTCATCACTGCGAGAGTGTAAACCTACATTTCATCAATGATAAATTTTTCGGCAATGCCAGAAATCAAACTCGTGACCCTTAGCTCAGTAGATATACACTTTAGCGACTAAGATAAGGTGTTAGACTATCTATTTGTATGATATCAAAATATACTATCCATAATATCATTAAGTTATCCACTTGGCTTTAAAAAAATGACCACCACGTCAAGAATGTACCATCTATCATCAGAATGTTCATACTTTTGCATCAATAAGTTATCAATATGATTTTCTTAGTGTGTACAACTTATCTTGTCAATGAGGTATCTCCTGTACGAGGCAATAAGTTAGCCAGTTGCTTTCTACGAGCGTGTACTGCCCAGTGTAGCCTATGAATAAAGGAGTGGGAGTTTTTTCCCCAGAAGCCAAATTATGTCAAATACAAGAAAAACATAAAAGGTACCACAGCATCTTCAGCTATAATTTTACAAGCCTTTAACTGTAAAAATGTAGATCCCGTATTATTTATTATGTTATTTTATTATAGATAAATAGTCCAGGCAATATTGCTATTAACGTGTATTTATATGAATTTGGAAAATACGAACTTGTACATATTTAAATGGCAATCTAACCTTGTATTTACAATTTGTTTTTGTTTGGTGTATAGCTTATCTTCAGAGGATAAACAACGATATAGTGGAACATAATATGACAAAATAGATAAGATATATATTTTATAGTTGGTATTCATATTTATGATTTATTATAGAAATAAATAAGTCACACGCAAAGATAAATGTCTAAATTCTAATGATCATTGAAAACTGATCAAAGTTTTTCGGGATCGGATCCACGACCAGCTCTACTGGTGTAGAAAAAAAATGCAAGTAAGGTCCATGACTCAGATTTAATATGTGCTACTTTTTTTTTAAATACCTCCCATTGGACGAATAAAAGGCAGGCGAGGGTAAGATTGATAAGCGTGGTCATTTATAACTGCGCTCATTCGGACCTTCCTCGTTCATTTCCCGCCTGTGAACTGTCCATCCCCCTACCCCTTCTGCCAACATCCCGCAACCCCTTCAAATCTGGATCTACCGTCCTATGCCCTTCCCTCCATAAATTTAACCCAAAGCACCCTCTCTACTCACATCTAATTTTTTATTGCTATTTTTTCCTCTAAAAAAATATAAATCAATGGAATTTAACATTTCACCTTTTTTTAAGGGGGTTGGTGGATGGTCTCTTTTTACATTGTTTTTAACGAGAAGGTTGAGCTTGGATGAGGTGCATGACTGACTCAGTAGATGTACCAAGTTTGATCCCAGCCGCCTGCATTGATAATAATTAATCTACTTTTTGTGAATACTCGTCAATGCTCCGACATTTAGCCTATCATTTAGGTACCTTTACTTCCACCTCTTTGGTCTAATGGTCAGAGTTCCTGGTTACAAATCCAGGGGTCCCGGGCTCAATCCTCGGTGCTATCAGATTTTTTGTGAAGTGGTGGGTCTGGAACGGGATCAGCTCAGCCTCGTGATGGTAAATGAGGAGTTACTGCAATGAAAAAGTAGTGGCTCCAGTCTAAAAAACTGAGATTAATGACAAGGGGTTTCGTATGTGCTGACCACATGACACCCTCTATTGGCAGACGTTGGCACTATCTTGGTCAACTGATGGAAGCTGCTCGGTCGGTATTTATTGATGCCAGGCTGACGCAATAGTGTTTTTTTAGGTGTAATAAATGAGTCAATATCACTAAAGAATATTGATGGATAATTATTCACACTTTTCTACCTATGTATAAATATTTTTCATGAATAATGAATCGAATATATATTTAAAACGTCATTACCCACATAGGTGTTCAAGGAGGATAGACATCAATTTCGTCCAGTCTGGTTTGCGTATGATGGGGAAGTAAGGGTTCTAATCCATGTAAGGTATTTTATAGTGGTATTTCCTGAATAGTTACTCACTCTCACTCAGGCAAATGTAGGCATAGGTAAAGCCATTAGTTTTTGGTTAAAATATTGTAGCAATCTGGTAGTATTAACCTTTTATAGAATACTCTTTGTTGCTTTCAAGATTGATAAATTTATATATTATCACTATTTTATAGCTGTTATTGTTAAGATCTATCAAACATAATAGCTGAAGATCACGTGACTTACTTATGAATATATTAAAGTAGTTTTGATAAATTTTTTGCACATGACATACAGTCCTCCCAATCAGTCTAATGCTATAACTTAAGTTGGGGACTGGCTGATTGTCCGACAATTTAGCTCAGTCGGTAGCGTGTCTATCTACTAAATTAAGATTCCAGGGTTTGATTACCGGCATCACTGAAAAATATATATCAATTGTGAAATGGGGGTTTCACCTTTCACAGTGATGAATAAACGGCCAGGGCTGGATGTTTTGTCTGTTCTAGATTTATTATTATTATTAGCACCGCGTCTTACTACCCGTTCGGGTTATACGCACTTACGCTAATGTGTAATGGTAGGGTTATTTAAATTGGTTTATAAGTCGTGTGCTGATATGATCATTTGGTTTAGAAAGTTCACGTTAAATACCTCAAATAAATTAATTGAATGACTGTATTGTTTTTTAAAATTTCATCCTTAAAAGCCGGACCATTATATAAAATATCATTGGATATTTATGTGTTCAAGGGATCATAGAAATCTGGTTTAGAGCAATTTTGAGCTTCAGACTTGAGATTTTAGACGCGTTAAAGGGACTAGTAAGGAATTATTTTTAAATATTATATGGTGTAGGTAAAGGATGAGGATTTATATTGTGTTAACAATCTTTACCCTTAATCAAGGGTGAAAAAAGTCTCTCTCCCCCATTTATACTCTGTCCTTAAGGCCCTTGGAAGGTTCATTGTGACTAGTAGAGTTTAGAAAAATATATTTGTGTATGATCCATGAAATGGTGATCGGTCCTTGCGTTCCTCGGTTGGTACATAATGATTTTGTTAAACTCTTGGTGAATAACGATATTAACTGGGTGATTTTTACTCTTAAGGTCAAGTCGAGTTCTGGTACTATTCGGTAGTATACCTGTGAAAGGTTGAAGCCATCATTTGGCTGTTGATGTGATGGTAGATTTTAAGTAATGGGTGGATGAGTGGGTTGGGTGGATTTAGGGGTGGTTTTGGTGCATCTATATAGCCCTGAAATTGAATATATTTTAATGTTTAAAAAATACAGCCTAAATATTATATCAAAAAATAAAAGTTTAAGATATGTGATTTTTTAAATTGGGCTTTTTTAATTTAAAGTAATATAAACATTTCAAAGAATACAGCAAGTCAATGAAAAATAAAACTAAGCCACAAACGCCTTTATTGAAATAATTACTTACTGGAAGGTATTTTGAATTTTTAAGAATAATTGATACTAATCTATTTCAGATAAGATAGGAATAGTTAAATAATATTTATAAATATGATTTTAGTAATAATTAAATCTGATTAACTCGGTTTTTAAAGTTGATTCAACCCGTTATTTATTTATATGTCATCTTAAATTTAAAAACTACCTTCTGCACGTTTACACCCAACAAAAGCTTCTGAACGAGCGGTTGGCTTTGAAATAGCTCTACTTACCTCTCGCGATATATACACATACACACACACACACACATCTCCCCTGAACCAACAATCATCCATCAGACCTGAAAGTCCACAATATTTTAAGGGGCTTACGAGGGTGTAGGTTTGGTCTTGCGTGAGGGAAAGTGAAGGTAAGCTGTGACCACAATTCGCACAACGGCAGGGTGAGCAAAGTAGTTGCTCGGACAC
Source organism: Timema bartmani (assembly GCA_902151455.1). Lineage (NCBI taxonomy): Eukaryota > Metazoa > Arthropoda > Insecta > Phasmatodea > Timematidae > Timema > Timema bartmani. The sequence continues at coordinate 594,561 of CABFWB010000023.1, read as the reverse complement.
AACCCCTAGATTGATAACTGAGGGGGAGAAAGAGGGTAGTTTCGTCTTCCCTCCACCCCCCCCTTCATTTCGACCACGGAAACTCATCAGTCCCCCGAAACATAATCAGCTTCACTGAGAAATAATCCTTTCCTACTCTCCCCCCTAACCTTCTTCACCAAACCACACTTATTTCTCTTCTACCACCCTTTCCATTTCTATTTTTTTTCCACGCTCCCTCTTCCCACTTCATCATCATTTGTTTGCAAATTATTGAACTACCCCATTTTATAGTAAATCTCTTCTTCCAAGTTCATGTTTTTTTACCTAACCAAGATGGACAATGTATTTGGGTTGAAAAAAAATCAAAGGGATGGGGAAAAGAATAAAGACGAGGGCTGGTGTGTTTTTAATCATATTAACGTCAGACTATTTTGATGTGTGTTTTGGTATATTTAAGGGAGGGAGATTTTGTGTGGAGAAAATTACAATTTTTATTGATGTTTAGCCTGAAAAAGTTCCAATAAAGTAAAGTGTTGTAAAAATATGTTTTCTCTTATTAACTCCAACTGTGACAAGTATGTTGTAATCCTGTGTACAATGTGGAAAGCAAGGCACTTAAATATGCGAATGTTATTGAATATACTGAATATTGTGATGATCAATTGATTCTCTACCAAGAATAAAAATTAGTTTAATTCTCATTAAATATTTTTGGAATAAGATTTGTTTCTAATATAAATTATTTAAGAAAATAAATGGTTACATCTTTGAATATTTAATTTACAGGCCCACTGAAATAAATATTTTCTAATTGACCGAGTGGATCGAGGTCATGTATTAACTCGACCGTTTGATATTTCGTCTGTTTGTTTAGCAAATTACTTCCAAACGCTTGGATTAATTTTAACGAAATTTGGCAAGGACATTATTTAAATATCATTTATGATCTTTCAGATTTTATATGGACTTTATTTTGTTTCATAGAAGAAAGAATTTTTTTTTAAATACTCTGTTTGGTGATTTTTGTGCATACCACTTTTTTTTTCTAATTTATTGGAAAAAAAAATTCTACACATTTTGTTACAAAAGCTAGAAAAAATTTCATAAATGAATTAGAGATTAAATGTAAACAATTACATTTAGGCCTAGCAATAATTTGTCTTAACATGGTAGAGAGCGAAACAATTTTGCATACCCATTGCTACATTGCAGTTTACACAAAACCATTTTGTGCTGCCATCTAGTATTTTTTTGTGAACTAAGACAGTCTTAGGAAATATTTACAAAACATTATATCGGGCCGTTGCTTATGTAAACATTTAAAATAGGACCCGGGCTTAGCTCGGGCATGGTAACAATAGATACTTACGCTAGCCCGAGCTTAGCTCGGTTGTGGTGCTCAATGTGATGTGGGTGCTTATTTCACAATAATTCTAGCTCTTAACTTAAAATCATGGGGAAGCGCGAATGTTATAGAATGTTTAAAGCGTTTAGTGTCTATTTTCACCCTTTTGACCAACCTATAATTTATAAAACTTAATGTTATTTGATGTAGTTTTTTATTTGATGGTTGATGATTTTACCTGCGTCAATGGTCAAGTAGTATAAGGTGTTAGAGAAGAACTGCACTAGGTCTCGGCTATTAAAGTGGTTAAGGCTCATTTTCCGAACGACTACTTTCCCGGTACTTTCTTATAGGCCTATTGGATTTTTCTTACGGTTTTCTTACTCTCCTTACACATACACATGGGAGAATATTCCCTACAAACCTCCTTTCATATCCATTTGCCTCAGACTATATCGGTAATAGCCTTGAGTATGTTGATTTAAAAAAAATTCAATTGTTGAATCATAACTTTAAAATAATTTCTGATAGCTCACAATAATATATTTACTTTCAATTACTTATACGCCAAACAATCTGCTATTTAACTGTAACTTTAGATATAGCATTAATTATAATCGTTTCAAGATAAGTTCAGTGCCATTTTATTAATGTTTGCTTATGTAAATATGTATTTTATATTTTCAAAAGTGCTCTCTTACACCTTAGACAATCTGTCGTATTTGGTGCACAGTTCCTATATTCTCTTACTTGTTTGTAATTTATTATTTCATCAAAAAGCTTCCTCTCATAATTATTTTTTATTTATTAATATTATAATTAAGGTTTGTAAAGCTTTTGACTTATTTTTTAATGACGTACCTTCACTATAATTGTGGAAATACTTGATCCTTCTTGACAGAAGTTAGGATAAAATTCTCTCTCTCTCATAAGTGATTGCTCAAAGACAAGAGCAAGTGACACAATGCAGCTCTCGATTACTTTCAGGTTCTAAGGTGAACAGTTTACAATCACTTTGTGTAGCTCTTTTTTTTATATAATATAGATCGTTTTGCACTCCCTGAATCCATCCTTTATCCCTTGTGCCTTATTGGTGTGCATGTAGACTAAATATTCCAAGCTCATCTGCATTGATTTTTGGTTGTTTGAGATTTTGGGGTCGAAAACCGTTTGGATATAACGAGGAGGGATGTTCCTTAAATGGTTTCCCGCCATCCCATTTCGCAAATGCTCGTATATTTTATAAAATTATATCTTTGTTATTCCTACTGTATTAATGTAATTAGTTAAGCTCGAATAGCTCAAATCGTGAAACACGATATAAGTCACTTTCTCTCTTCCCTTATTTCTATTTCTCTCTCTCNATATATATATATAATATATATTATTCTTTTTCACTCTCTCAAATCATTCTTTTGTTACGCTCTTTCTTCGTCTCTCTTTTCTGTCAATGTCTCTCATTCCCTCTTCCCCGCGATGTTTCTCTCCAAGCGTCTCTTCTTCCCTGTTCTCCCCTCGATTGCTGGTTCCCCTCCGAAATACCCGACCTACTTCAGATCCTCTTCCCCCTCCCCTTTCCAATTTACGTCCATCAATCGGCTCCGATCTTGGGCGAATGGATTACTGGGAAATAGAATTTACATAGGGAACCTGATTGCAAAGGAGCTCTTTAGAAAAAAAAAGTGCCGTCATCTTAATTTAAATATACGCAAACCTCGAAGCAAGTTTGCTTTTACGTCGATGCAACCTTAGAGAAGAGAGTGTAAAAAAAAAGGTAATATTTTAAACATGGCTTTTACTTTCACATTGGTGTTGCAACTACCGCTGACGATGTTGCATGGTATGAGTGAGTAGTAGTTTGGTAAGGGGAGGAAATGAAAGGGGAATGACGCTTCACCCTTTTAGTCATTTTCTGAGGGGTTTGCTCCCCATGAATAAAATATGTTTCCCTTAAAAGTTTTACAGTAAGTGTTGGAGTAATAACATAATGAGACATTTATTTTTATGAGGGGAAGCTATGAGTAAAAGCTACATTTATAATTTACTCGTGAAAGCAAATACTAGGAATTTTTTTTAAATTAATTCAGTTTAGTTCTGCAAAAATATATCCTTCATTTAATTTATATTCATATTACGAGAAAAAAAATCAACTCGGATAAATTGGATATTTGTATGGCTTTAAGCACTCTAACTGGTATTAAAATACACTACCAAACAGTTAAGACCACTAAATCACCAAGTTTAACAGGGGGAAATATATTATTTAGAAACAAATTAATAAATGGTGACAAACCAAAAATATTTCTTATGAGAAGCTAAGTATATTTAATATCGAATAAAACCAATCTGGTAAAGAGTGAATTAAATAATTAAGGCTACAATATTTTTTTTAGTCAGCCCCATATCAAAAAATGCATCTATATTAGCCTAATTCATTCCAATATTTGTTGCCAGAATAATCATTTTCCAACAAGGCACATAGATATTATATTTATTTGGTTTTGTATGTTTTCACGGCCATTGATTAAGGTGGGGATGTAATGGACGCGAGAAATAATCTGTGTTTTTACAGTTTTTATATCAACAATTTTTTTTGTCATTATAAATCAAATTATCTAATGGAAACATGAGAGTTTATTTTTCTTCACAAGGTGTTATCAGTAGTTCTTGAGTATCTGTCAAGGATGTCCTGGAATTTAATGACAACTTTTTTTGTTCATCTAAAAAGTTTATAATCTAATGCCGCTATGCTCATGACAGATATTAAAGAACTGTTGATTACACCATGTGAAGAAAATTATACTCTGAGGTTTGTACTGAAGCAATATATTATTTATTTTTGCCAAAAAAAAAAATTTGTTATACGAACCTTAAACACACTGGCCTTTTCTCACGGTCTCCACACTTATATATTAATACGAAACGGTGGATTTAATAAATTATGTTAGAGCATTTGTCTTCTGAGACATCAGCCGAAACTTAAAAAGTTATTCTATCTATGCCCCGGAAAAGTACTAAATTAACGTTTGATGTAATATAAAAAATATTGACTAGCAAAACAGATTTTATTTCATTTATTTAGCACCGCGCTATCGGGTTATTCGCTTCTCGCTAAAAATCGGTGATATATTGATGTTGTTGTATTTTTCGATTATTATAAAAATAAAATACACACTGCCTATAAAACTGTTTTCAATTTCATGAGTGTGTGTGTCCTTACTAATGGCATTATATTAATATTGTGGTTTTTTTTTTATCATTGAGACATTTCAGATTAACCAAATACTCAAAATTATCTGTCATAAGATTGTTACCATCCACTTAAATAAAAGAGTATACATAAGAGAAATTTGATAAATTATATACTTTTAAGGTTAAATTTTTACTCTAATAAAAAAGATCTAGTAAATAAAAGTTGAAAGACCCGTGTCAAAATGGCATAAGTTTCTCTTTCATACAGACGCAACATGTCATATCTTATACAATAGAGCTTTTTTTAAAAAAAAAAAAAGAATAAAATATCTTCCTTAGAGATGAAAGCAAAGGAAAATACCCCTATTTCCTAGCTAGATATTAAAAATCAATTTTATTTTATTTCATATTTTGTCACCCCACACTTTTTTTTTTTTTTGGAATCTAGGGAGAACATTACGTAAAACCAAACTCACTTAAATTGTCACACAGCTATTCGCTTTGGGGGATTGCTTTCAAGTTTCCTTTTCCACTCGTCTTCCAAAAGAAGAAAAGAATGGAATATAAATGAACAAAAAAGACGTATCACGCGCCTAAAAGGTAGATTAGAATAGGATGGCTAGAATAGAATGAATGCAAATCGAAGTGTAAGGTTGAACGGAAGAAAGAATGTAAATAGAAAGTGAGATGAAGCTAAGAAATTGGGAGGTGTAAAAAAATCGAAGACACTTACATATTCAAATTTTATGAAGAAAAAAAAGAAATGGAATATTGTATATGTTTGAAAGTAACGGGGTTGATTATTTTATACTCGAAAAATATATCAATAGTTTTCTTGCAACACTTATATCATATGACGTAATTCTATTTTATACATTTTAGATCAAATTTGTTGATGTTCTTTTGCAATAAAAGCAAGTGAAGATAATATGATGAATATTTTCTATTCTGTTACAATATTTAAGATTTATTTTGGTGAGATTGTCCTTGAAGTGTTGTCTATGGGAATTGTAGGGGTCTTTTTTTTATTTTCTCAACGTCTTATTACCCATTAGAGCTATCTGAATTTAACTTCTATGATAGAATAGGGATTAGAAACATATAATTTAGGATGAATGTAGCCGCATTTGTGGCGGAAGAGAAAGAAAAATAATGTAAGGGAAAGCCTATAGCAATACCCGTCCAGGATTCAAACTCTGACATCTCCATCACTACAAATCTTACTAGATAATCTTGGCATTGAGTACGCATGCCTACCGATTCAGGATTTAGGACATTTAAAATAACTTTTTCTTCGTAAAATCAGCAGAACATCTAAAAATGTGAACTGATCCTTTTAATAATTTATGTCTTTCGAAAATTCCTTAGCTTACACTAATTTACGGGAAAATTATGAAAGGTGGGAATTTTAAGGAAATGAGCCCAAGATCTCTTGGAAAGAGGACGGAAAAAACAAAAGCACAACCAACATAGCAAGAAGCAAACCATTCCCAGCACATCCAACCTAGAGTTGAAGAGCTATATCTTCTCCAGTCAATCTCGCTTAGACTCTGACTGGAGTAGATATAGCTCTTCAACTCTAGGTTGGATGTGCTAGGGATGGTTTGCTTCTTGCTATGATGGTTGTGCTTTTGTTGTTTCCGTCCTCTTTCCAAGAGATCTTGGGCTCATCCCCTTAAAATTCCCACTTTTCATTAGTTTCCCGTAAATCTCGCTTAGACTCAGCCAACCATTTAGATTGTACAAGTAATCTATAAACCGGGTAGTTCACATATTTAAGTAAAAAAATTCACACATACAGGATGTAGGGGGTGACAAAACAAGTATTTCCGCGCAATGACCTTGGGGTCGGTGACGTCAAATGGTGGCACTACGAGACGTCAGAGTTGCCGCTGTATACACATGGAGGGTAGGCAACTCACCATTCTTCAGCACATAACAAGGGAGGTTTGGTGTAAACTATGGCCAGTAACAGCCGTTGAATTTCCTGACAACGGATACGCATTATAAATGTCTGATTATTTTAATTATTTGGTTGTTGTCCCTGACAAGGAGCAATATTGTGAGCGTGGAGGCATCTCGACTGAAGAGGTGGATTCACTTGTTATTGGGAGCTAAGCAATGGCGACAGAACGTCCCCCATGTGAATACAAAGCAAACTTTGACCTCTCATAGCGCCGTCACTTGGCATCGCCGACCCCAATTTCATAACGTGAAAATACTTTTCTTGTCACCTCCTACAACATTAATAATATTTTTAATAAAGATATGAATAACCCCGTAAATTGTTATGCTTATCGGCGAATATATAGACGATGTTATGAGCTACAAATGACAAGAGTGGTGAGGTCTTGAGCTGTCGGTTCGCAAAGTAACAGCAACATTTCAACACTCTCACTGGTCTTTACTATTACCCTGTTAATTGTATTAGCAAGAAAGTTGACCTTGGTGATTTTTAGCTGAGCCCAACAAATAGTTTAAATAATATGTAGAGAGATCAATGAAAAAAGAATATCGTTTTGCTATTATATGTTTTATATTTTATATAGTCAAACACACTACTAATAGCTACATAATACAGGTTGTTAAAAAAATATCATTTTAAGAGCTTGTAGTACCCATTTAAATGAGTAAAAAGCCTTAGTGAACCTAGGTCCGCAAACCAAGTCACACAGAGATACAGGATAGGTCAAGGTCTAGTTGCAACCCCCACCCCCACCCCGGATCCCTGACCTTAATACTCTGGACTTTATGGTACAGGAGTTTAGTATATTTTTTCCCATAAATGATTTATCAGACTTACCACAGTGGGCTGAAAACTGTTGTCAGGTGACTCGAATAAAGCCAGGGATTTTAAAAAAAACGCAACAGTCTCATTAGAAGATGTGAAATTTGATGGGAAATGAAAGTGAAGCATGTAGAACACCTTTTGTAAGGTAATAAACTTGTGCCATATAAACCCAAATAGCATTTCATTTTTATACTAACTTTGTTTCGTGTTCCTATTTTTAAAGAAATTTTGCATCCACTACTGGCTTGCTAGGCCTATCGTAGTTTTACCATTATACAGGATGAGAAATGGGAGAGTAAGCAGAATAGGAAAGGAAGAGTCATTCTAGGACAGGATAGAGAAGGTACGACTAAGAATGTATGGCCATGTGAGAAGAATGGATGGAAAGAACGCCCAGGAGGATATCGTATATGGAAGTAGGGGTAGGACACCGAGAGTAAGTTCAAGGGACGGATGAAGGAAGGGATTAAGGAGGAATTTGGAGAAGACTGGGTAAAGGTGGAGGGAGAGAGGTGGTGGAAGGAAAGGAGAAGTTGGAGAGGCTTATGTTCCAAACAGACTCAGCCATTGGCTGGAAGCTATTCATGATGATGATGATATTAACTTTGTTTACTACTGTAAAGCAAAATCGCCTGTGTGTCTGTGTGAGTTGGTTACCTGACCTTTGCTTATTACAAAATATTTACTGATTTTAATGAGTGTTACAATATCCTAAAGTTCTGCACTCTCTACTTCAACACCTCATGATTATACTGAGGAGAGATAAAGCTTAATATACATTAACACAGATCATAAAAAAGAAGAACTAAAATTAAATTGTCTATCTGGAAAACACTTTAACAGCTTTTTATGTGACCCACAGTTTCCTCTAACAAATTAGTCATAACTTTTTTTATTTAATCTTGCTACTATGGTCTAAAATTTGAAAATAAGTTGAATATATTTACCTCTAAGTCTTAAATTATATATATGTAATTGAATATATAGTTTAAGTAATGTCAAGAACTAGTTTTAACTGAATAATATAAGCTAGAAAACTACCATTTTTATAAAGTGTCAAGAATTACCTCAAGATAAGAGTTTATAGAATACTAACATTTATTGTTACTGTCAGCGTTGATAACATTTTACTTTATATCAATACTAGCAGAAGTAACCGGCGTGACGTTGCCCAGGTTAGCTACGCAATCCACCGTGTGGTAACCCTGGGCAACACTTTTATTTTCTTCAAACAAACAGAAAAAATAAAACTTTTTATTTCTTCCGACACAGTTTTTCATTAATTTAAAAGAGTTAAATCCTAATTTTAAAATTACTGCTTCTCAGTGCACTAGTTCTTGCACAGGTGCTACCAATATATAAAATTCAGACCTCTGTGTGTGATATATAGTATGGTGTAACGTTCATGACAGGCCCACAAACATACACACCCAACCTCTTCATTTTATTAAAATAGATTATTTTATCTATATCTTACTAATATTATAAATGATATTAAAAATGCGAAAGTTTGTGTGTTTGGATGTTTGTTGCTCAATCACGTCAAAACTACTGAACAGATTCGAATGAAACTTTGTAGGTAGGTAGGTAGGTAGGTAGAGTATGTCCTGGAATAACATATAGGACTATTCCCAACCTTTGATTTTACATTAATTTTACAATATTAATGTTTAAACTTTTCGTATATAAGAGATATATTGTGATTTTAATTTTACGAGTAAATATGAATGTGATTATATTATTATTATTAGAACCGCGTCTTACTACCCGTTCAGGTTATATTATATATGCGAAAGTTTGTGTGTCTGTATGTTTGTTACTCAATCACGCCAAAACTGCTGAACGAATTCGAATGAAACTTGGTACGTAGATAGAATATGTCCTGGAATAGCATATAGGACTATTTCCAACCTTTAATTTTACATTAATTTTACAATACTAATGTTTAAACTTTTCGTCGGGCGAAGCCATGACGGGTAACATCTAGTTGATAATATATATCAAACTTGATAGTTGCATTTCACGTGATTTTTATAACTGCCAGCTTGTGATCTTCTTACATACAATACGATTACTATACACATATCCCGTAAGGCGTAATGTATTGTATTTTCACTCACACTATCACTCAAACAATTTATAAATATTTATATATCAGCAGGAATATATTTTAATGCTTATTCTAGACTTTCCCGTTGCTAGCGTTCAGAATTCGATTGCTGCGTCATCTTTTTTGAACCAGAACTATTCCCTCATCCTCCCCTACTTTTCTCTATCCCCATTTCCGCCGCCGCCCCCACCCCTCCCCCCCTACTCTTTGCGACTGAAAGTGTCATAACCAAGGTTGTCAATGGTCGAGTGATTGATGTGGATTGTATGGGATGATGCTGCTCCTGTGGGATGATGGAACAGCACAAGGATATATTGATGGGGGGAGGGGGGGTGCGGAAGAAGAGGAAAAGGGAGGGAGGGTGGACACCCACGGGCGCGAGAACATGTATATGTGTGTGTGTGTGTGTGTGATGCTGGTTTGCACGATAGTCTGACAGTTGTGGCAACGTTGCATATCTGTTATTAGGTAGTTCCTAGAATGTGAGGGCGTTAGCAAAACTAGGAGACAATCGTAATGACACAAAAAATAAGTATCAAATTCTTTTAAATTTAGAAATTTTGTCACAGCAAAATTAATGAATTTTTGTAATTGGTTCAGATTGTTAGCTATACTTTCGATTTTATCTTTATGGTATCGCAAATAAAATATGAAATAAATGTTACACCCTTGAATAAAATGACTTGTTACTATAGTCAAAATATTATTTTTTTTCAGATTAAACAGGCTTTGTCTTTAAAAATATTGGAGTTAGTCTGAATATATGGTTAATGAGGGAAAATGAAATATATTAATTGGATATTGACAAATTTTTAGATGAATAATTCATACAGCTAGAAAAACATGTTGATGAAAAAATGATATAATGTTCATTTTCCTAATAAAAAGTCTTATGTCGACATGACATAGAAACACCAGGAAGTGTAATAACCTGGGTGGTCTATAAACACATACTAAATCATTTAAAACATTCTTGGGATCAAACAGTGTCTCCTGGATAAGTAGCTACTTCTTAAACGCTTAGGGAGGTGTCTTATTTTATTAAATAGTCTTATTTTATTTTTTAATAAATTTTCTCTAAAACCATATCAAAGGTTTTGACCCAAAAAGAGGCTTTGAATCAATGTTACTTAAGTTTTTATAGCAGTATTTCTCGAACTTTTCCCCAATGGTAGAGCACTTTATAAGATTATTATTATTATTATTTAGCACCGCGTCTTACTACCCGTTCGGGTTATACGCTTAAGTACTAATTACGCTAATGGATTAGGAATTGGGAGGGTTGAATTTAGGGAAGTGAACCCGCATTTGCGTGGAGGGAGAGTGGAAAACCATCTAGGAAAAACCACTCCCAGTTCACCCGACCGAGATTCGAGCCTCGATCTCCCCGTCCTCAGCAGTCGAGCTCAACACGACTAGCGCGTTAGCCAACTACGCCACCGAGGCGGGTCACTTTGTAAGAGTTTTTTTTTAGCACTATGTATATACTACCCGTTTGGATTATACGCTTATGTAATAATTACACTAATGGCTTTAGAGATGAGGTAGGCTATGTTTATATAAAGTGTACCCGCATTTACTCGGAGGGAGAGTGGAAAACCATTTTAGAAATCCCTCATCAGTACACCCGACAGAGATTCGAACCTCGATCTTTCTGCCATGGGTAATCTAGTCTACTGCAAGAGTAACGCTTTAGACTATGTGGCCACTGAATAGGGTTTAATAGGCGATCAATACACATGTGGACCACCAATCTTATATACTACCCACCTAATCCCTTGTTGAAATAATAAATTATAATAATGCACGTGTTTACCAAGTGATAAGTGACAGCATTTTTACTTGATTTAGTTCCTTAATCACATTTCACATGCATACTACTTGCGATGAAAAGTGTTATTTACTCGGACATTGCCCATCAATTTTGTACTTTTTAACTCTCTTACAACATACACCCCCTCCTCTATTTTTCCCTTCCGTAAACCACCAGGCAAACAACCGCGGACCACCGGTGGTGCTTATGCCCCAGTTTGAGAACCACTGCTTTATATGTTGCACTAACTTTTTTTTAATTTTGTTTGGAAAAAAATCTCTATATATTCTTTACTACACATTAGAGAGAGGGAAAAAGTTTTTCCTATGGTGGTGTACTTAAATTTAAAAACAAAATTTTTTGTTATACATAGAAATTTACCATTAATTCTGTTTCCTGCGGTAAAGTTGATTACGTGAGCACAAAGATAAAGTTTCATATGTCTGTAACGCATCTCACTGAACGAACGAACAAAGAAAATTGAGATTTTGATTTTGTGGATAATCCAAAGTCTGTAAAGGAAGGAACAGAAAATGTGTGAACAAGGAAGAAAAAAAAAGTAGGGGTATTCAATTTAGAGAAAATAGAAGAGATGAAAGAAATTCGATCGCGAATTCGTTATATGATATGGGAGTCATAAAATACAAAGAGCCGCCAACTTCACTGCGGGGTGTGGGGGATGAAAATTTCACCGACAAATTTTCTTTGATTTCTAATAAACAATATTGTAAAAAAGAATTATTAAGATAGATCCTCTTACTGTGACACCACTGGTTTATGTCTCTGGGACATCACAGTTTTAATATGAAGGCTCAAGAAAGGAAAATATGAAAGTAACACTACACAAAGCGTATAACCCGAACGGTTAGTAAGACGCGGTGCTAAAAAAAATAAAACTCATTACTCAGTAGAACTTTTATATCACAAACCACAAAGATACCCTCAACCACTACTACTTTGCATTTAATTTAAATATGACAAAAACCTCTTTTAGCTGTAAGCTAATTTGTATCAGAAAAGTTATTATTATTATTATTATTATTATTAGCACCGCGTCTTACTACCCGTTCGGGTTATACGCACTTACGCTAATGTGTAATGGTAGGGTGATTGTGAGATGGAATGGAGGACCTACAGTTTAAAGTGGAATCCGAACCACGGTGGAGACCTGGCATTCCTCACATTCACAAGTTATGATATTGTCAGAGGTGAAGGAAGGGTTTGGCAATCAGATAAATCTGTGCCGGGACCGAGGATTGAACCCCGGACCCCTAGCCCAGAAGTCCGACACCTTAACCCTAGACCACCAGGTCACCATCAGAAAAGTCTCATTATTGTTTAACAGATGACATCAATACCTCAATTTGACTAAAAATGCGATTCCCCCCTTTTCCTCTTCTACCTATCATAAGGTAATTTAAATATCAGTATTTATGTGTCACTTAACTAGTATATATTGATTATTTATTAATATTATTTGATATCCTATCGATAAGTTACTTTATACTAAATATCATCAGATTAATAATTTCTGATTTAGCTATTTAACCACTCTATACTTTATAGTGTTAAAATAATAAACCATGAACCCGGCACTCACAGGTGGAGTGTATTTTGCACCTTCACAGCTTATGACTGCTAAATACGCGTCTCCCTTCCAAACGGCTATACCCACTGCCTACGTACAAAGTGCATGTCACACTTTGGCCCATTTTCACTGCCAATAACACACTGTGTATGCAGAGTGCCTATTTCAGCTTTTGCTTCTCAAAGACGCCTGATCCTTCCCTACTCGAATTGTATGGTTGATCCCTCACTCACCCACGACCATCAGGGAAGGATCCCCCCCCAAAAAAGTGTTCATTACATAATACAAACCGGGAAGGAATTTTTAAAGTGAGGATATAGGGAACGCGAGAAAAAAGTGTGTGTGTGTGCAGTTTTTACAGAATAAATAAAACATTGTCTCAGTATAAATCTATTACTTTAATTTTCTTCCTATGGTGATATAGACGATTGTTGAATATATATAATAAGCATAGATGTATTAGATGAAAAACATTTTAAATTAAGAGGAAAATGTGTCATTACATTCAAGGATACATTTGAGAGATATTCAAGAAAATATGTTGAGGCTACCATGTGAAGAAAATTAAACTTTAATTTTGCACCGAAGCACTATATGATTCATTTTGACCGAAAAAAGTTTGTATATAAAAAGTGTAAAAACACATACTCTTCATCGTGTCCTCTAAATCTCCACTTTAAACACAAGGTGTTTCAACAGTACTATGAGACAACCATTTTACCTCTGTTTGGCAATATCTTAGCATGGGTCGAAGGAATATAATTGAAACAAATATCTACCAATAGTAAAATTCCTAACAATTTTTCAAAATTAATAGTAAATATACTTTATGTTTTGGTACATAAAATTAGCTCACCACATTCTCCAAATAGACGTATATATATACAAAAGCAGATATGTCTCTTTATTCGACCATTTCTCATCCTGACCCCTTTAGCACAGTTTTATTTGTTTCTTTGAAGCACAGAGTCTTACTACCTGTTCAGGCTATACGCATATGTACTAATTAAGTTAGTGAGTTATGAAGGAGGCAGTTTGAATTTATAAGAAGTGTACCCACATTTGCATGGAGGGAGGTTGAAGAAACATTTAGGAAAAAACCTCAGCACACCCAACTAGGATTATATATTGCAATAGTGACGCTTTAGGCCATGCGGCTACCGAAGCAGGTATTAGTATAGTTAAAATATCGGTACTGAAATAAAAACACTTGATCTACAAACACGTCATAGTCAGCGTTGTCATATTTAGCTATGCCCAGCTTGAGGTAGATGAAGCTCACGATTCAGCCCATGGGGGCTCTCTTCACAAAGACCGCAAGGGATCCCGGGGTCAAGTGACTCTCTGGCAGGCCACCAGTAGCGCCACAGACTTCTCCGTCTGACCAAGAAAAATTATACCAGAGCATGGAGGTAGCCTTTACGACGCGTGGTGTAGTTCGTGATGACGCCGAGAAGAGAGAGAGAGAGAGAAAGAGAGGAACGCGCTCGTCACAGCGTGAAATAATATGACGGGTGGCGGCATTTTTCATGTGACGGTATTCCTCGCCTTTTATTACTTTTATTTCTACTCCTTTTTTTTCCCCCCTTACGCAGAGGAATTCATCTCACACGTTGACAAACCTACCAGTATTCATTAGTTAACTTAGATTTTTATTTTTAATATCTACTACGGAACTTTTTTTATCAGGATGTACTCAAAATGTTACCTTTTTTTAAAAAAAACGTCTAGTCTATTACTACAAATAACATAAAATAACTCCATGGAGGGGTTTCAGTTAGTTTTATTTGTCTCACTAAGAATAACTTTTTTTATTTATTTTGTGCACCGCTTCCTAGTACTCATTTGGGTTATACTCTTATGTACTAATTACACTAATGGTTTGAGGGATTAGGGAGGTTTATATTTATAGGAAGTAGGCTATACATGCATTTTTGTGGAGGAAAACTGGAGAATGATTTTGGAAAAAACAACCCACAGTACACCCGACCGAGATTCGAAATTTAATCTCCCCATCATCGTCAGTTTAATCTACTGCTAGAGAGTGTGTTTGATTATATGACACCGAAGCGGGTAAGAATAAGCTACTTGCCCTTTATCAATCAATTGATTATATCAGCGCACTATTTAAAATATAACTTAACTCTCCGACAGGCATAAAGTTAAGACCTATAAATTCGTCAATTTTAAAGAAAACACCAATTTCGTTATTAGTTCAATGGTTTAGTCTTGCCAGTAACCCACAACACTTAACTTAGTACGGAGGTGTACTGTTGACTTAGTTAAGGTGCCCGACCTTTTATTTGTTGTCTCAGACTATACCTCAGTTTTAGCTTATGTGGTGCTGACTGACAGCTCACAGATGACTTCTGACGGCTTTGAAAAGCTACCAGACCAAATTATGTATCCCTACGCCGAACCATATGATCTGTAAAAAACATGTCTTTAGCAGTTGTCACTTCTGACAGTCAAAATTTAGGTATATACCTAAATGTTGACTGTCAGAAGTCAGCTGTGAACTGTCAGTCAGCACCACATAAGCTAAAACTGAGGTATAGTGCCTTTCTATCTCTTTTGGATGAATATTAATATCGTAAATTTTTTATAACCTGATATTTTTATAGCTCATTACTATTTACATTCATAACAACAGTCGGATATGTTGGTAGTGTCGTCTATTGGTTCTTATATTATATACCGCCCTGTCGGGCCGATGGGAATTTGCATTGATATGAGGACAAAGAATTTTGAAGGAGATATCAATTATGCATATTTTTCATTTAAAAACTAGTTCACAATAGAAAATCCGGTGAGGGGCTCTAACCATTCCAATATCACTCAAACACTGCGATGAGTAGTAAAAATAAAAGGGGAGGGGATGGTGGTGAATTTTTGAGGTCATAATCCCAAAAGGTTTGGTTCTATCTTCACCTATCCTTTTATATCTTTTGAAATTTGATGGCTAAAGGTATAGTAACATCTTTTAGCGGACCCCCCTTAGAAAAATTAGCATTCAATGTCCTTGCTTTTACTGCAAAATTTCGTTGAAACTGGTCTGGGCATTTGACGCTAATCGTGGAACAGACATATGAAATGCCAAATGGTCAAGTTAAAACAGTATCTGCCTGCTTAGTCAATTAAGTTTTGTAATATTTATATTAGTTATTTTGGGAGGTATTTTATCACTTAAGGGGATCACTTCGGTAAATGAGAAATTGCCGTGCAGACGTTCAGCTCTAAAGAAATATTTTATTCTACGATACGTTATTTCCAAATATGGTTCATGCATTTATTCATTGAAAAAATTTGAAAATTTGACACTAGCTCATTTTCAACGAATTTATAAGAATATTTGTGAAATTATAAGACAAGACTTGATGAAAAGGGGCTCTATATTTAGCCTTCCTCTAACAAATATAGTAATTATTTTATAGGCTCACAAATTAAAATTTTAAGATATTTGAGGTTAAGCACCGAGATTTCCTCTTTACCTTGAGATAAGAAATCCTGTAAATTTCTTTCCTCTATTTTTAAATTACATGACAAAGTGTGGTTGTAGATGAAGGGTGAAAGGGAGTATACGGACCATTGTATTTTAAGCTGTGTAGCCTGAGAGCGATTGAAACTTTCTCGCTGACCAAGGTGGGGTGCCTTAACGCAAGTTTATTTACAAGTTGTTATAAATTACCTCTTATTATGCCTATTATTTTCTAATCTATCGTTCGGTAGACTTTAACTAATGTATTTCTGGAATCACCAACTTGCCCTAGAGAATACTGATCGAGTAATGTATATTCAGGGAGCGTAGTAGACTGTTTTAATTAGTTACTGGAAAGCTTTGCGCATGCCCAGTGGCCTTAATGAAGGACAGTCTGTTTGAAATATACTTGGTAAGAAAAACAACGTTGGCACGCCTGTTTCAAGTATAGACCAAATACATGGTTATTTTATAAACCTCTGAAAATAAGTTATTATTTCAGAGGGTTGACCCGCAGCTGAAAAACTGGGAAAAACCAGTTTTGTTTTGTATTGTTTAGTAAAAACAGGAAAAAATAAGAAATTTAATTAAAAACTAATAAACATACTGGATGTAAATTCAGAATATTTAATATTAAACTTTAAATGATAGGGCTTAGTATAAATGAAAAATCTAATTAAAGAACTAAGCACGTTGAATCAAACAAATGGCTTAGCTACTCACACCATTCTTATACGCTGGATCCCGTAAAGATAAATATTTTACTACATCAAGCTCATATAATTGTTCAAAACCTTAGCGGCGATATTACATTAAACTAAAAAAATTATTGTTTGTAACGGATATGATTTTATTTCGATTGCTATTTTGATCTCTTTTTTCACTTGTGGATTTTTTAATGACTTCATTTTGTAAATCTTAATTTAAAAAACTTATGTGAACTATATAGTGAGGTCACATCGTACAGACACATTTCAAATTTACTATAATGAAATTACCAAAATATGGACCAAATTTTCAACACCAAAAATCCCCTCCAATTATCTTAAATTCCGTAGGTGTACACCAATGTCCATATCTAAGTTTCCAATATTTCTTAGTCACAGTCTACATGGATTCACGTTGAAATTTGTATTCAAGGTTGTAAAATATGCTACGAAATAAATATAGTAAACACAGTATATCTAACTGGAAAATAGGTATTTTTTTAAAATTTTAGTTAATAATCTTAAAGGAAATACTCTAGAGGTAGGTTTGCAAAGAGTAACATAAAGGAAATTCATTCGTATTAATGTGGAGAGAGATTGAAGAGATCACAATTAAAGTTCCCCTTTGGAGATTCGTGAACTTTGACCTATTTAACGAAAGCCAAATGAAAAGCGTCTTTAGCTAATTGGACGAATTTTCCATCACTACACGTAATCATATCTTAGTAATTTCCCCCTCCCCTGTGAAAGTTTACAATATATCCTAAATTCTTTATAAGTTTTCAAATAAAACATCGTTATTATTTTTCTTGAGTTTAAAAAGATATACAAATCAACTAATTAAAGTGAAGGGCAGTGTTTTTGCAGTTTTTATGACAAAACTTTTTTTGGCCAAAATAAATAAAACATTGCTCCAGTACAAACATAGAGTTTAATTTTCTTCACATGTTGATATCAACAGTTTCTGAATATCTGTTATGAGCATAATGGCATTGTCTAAAACTTTTTAAATGAAGAGAAAAAGATGTAATTAAATTCCAGAGCATCCTTGACAGTTATTCAAGAAATTTTGAGGTCTCCATGTGAATAAAATTAGATTATATGTTTGTACTCGAGAAATGTGGTATTTATTTTGGCCAAAAAAAGTGTTTCACCATAAAAACTGCAAAAACACTAGCTTTTTCTCGCTTCCCTTTCCATACATATGTAACTGTACCAAATTTTTCTTAACTTTAAAACTTTGCATATTTTTATTTTTGCAACCCACCCAGGTATAAGTTTTTTACACGTAAATGTGATAGGCATGATAAAGATAGAACTTAGAGAAAATGTACTCGCATTCACGTGGATAGAGGGTGGGATACTTTTTAGAAAAAACGCCCTCAATACACCTGACCAGGAATCAAACCCTTAACTCCCCATCAGTGGTAAACAATGCTATTTGAGCCTGATATGTTATCGGCGTGTCGACCAATGTAGGATGCTAGTTAATGAGATCTATAATTGGAGTAATGTGATCAATATTATCTAAAATTGTTTTTGTTGTTAAAATGGAAGCTAAGAAACTGGTGTTTAAAACTCACTATCTAGTTATATATACCAAGTAAAATACTAAGATATTTAGACAAATGTATTTTTATATAGCAGTAAAATGCTTTTATTAAACATTTTAAATACACATAGCTATTAAATCAAGTTGCAAAAAGTATTCTTACTATTAATTTAACGTAAATAAGTCAAAATATTATTTTTCGCAATTGTATAGTTTCATAATACACACTAACAGTTGTTCACTTCTTTAAAGATTAGACTAATTTTATTAGACATGTGATTAACCACTCTAAAAGCTTAACCACGAGGACAAAGAAACTATTTGAACGAATAGGTGTGGACTTAAATTATTAAAATGGTAAATAATGTTGTTAAATTTTCAATGTATTAGGGAAATGACACCTGAGACGTGAATTGAATAAATAATAATAATACTTAGCACCACGTCTTATTACCCTTTCGGGTTATAGGCTTAAGTACTATTTACGCTAATGGGTTAGGAATTGGGAAGGTCGAATATAGAGGAAGTGAACCCACATTTGCGTGGAGGGAGAGTGGAAACCCATTTAAAGGAAAACCACCCCAGTTCACCCGAGTGAGATTCTAACCTCGGTCTCCCAGTCTTCGGCAGTCTAGCTCAACACGAAACCAGTGCTTTAGCTAACTACGCCACCGAGGCGGGTGATTGAAAAAGGAGCATGGCTTAGTTTGGAATTAATTCCCATATTAAAAAAGTATGGTTATTATGTTAAAATTCTAAAAAAATTAACATTAACTGTATTGTTGTATATTAAAATATATTAGTTACGTTTGTTTAATATAATTTTAGAGTACTGAGTAAAAAGGAAGAAAGTCAAATTTGAACTAAAACCGAGTTAGTGCTGCCATCAGTTAGACAGTCATAAGATTATTTGCACATTATATTATGGCTTATAAAGCTATCTGTTATTCATATATATATATTTAAATAAATTATAAAAACATTATTTTCTGACTACCTTATTGGATTTGAGATATAAAAGTTGTCATCTTGAAAATGTGTGCAACATGACTTTTACATTTTGTTCCATTTACCCTTCAATTTTATTCGTATTTTTCTATTTAAATTCAAACCATTTTAACAACTAAACTTTTTATACATATTAAAAAGAATTAAACAAACACTACTTCTCTAATATTTTCGATTTTGTGATTTTCAGAATATTTTACCCATAATATTTGCAAGTAAACAATTGAACTTCTCCCCCATCTGTACTCATTCGCTTTTGATCACTGAAGGGGTAACTTCTTTATGGTCATTGCTAGACATTTCTTTTTATATCAGTTCATCTAGAAAGTTTTGTTTTCGACCCTCTTTTCTCTATATAATTTGCAATAAACTTTTATATTTAGTTTTTATCTTTTATTTTTAGTATTTTTTTAAACTACCGTTTTTGTTTGTGAAAATATTTATTTCACTTCTTGATTTCAGTATTTAAGACTTGGCTCTTTAGAAGTACATTCATTGTTTACGCTTCTTTTTTCCCCCTTGATTCTGTAAACAGAGATATTTCATTACACCTCAGTAGATATCTTTCCCTTCCTTAATCCCTCTTTTACTTTCCAAATATCCCTTCAAAAGCAATATAGACAAAGTAATATTTGAATTGGAAGAATTAAAATAACTGCGTGAAATAATCCACATTAAATCACTATGTAAAATCATTTCCTTTGAATCGAAAATGTGCATTCTTTAAAACAATAATTTAAAAAAATTATCGTAGTCTTTTTGAATTTATATTCAAAAGTGTTTTCGGATTAGAAATAAAATGTTTTGAATAATCCTCTGCTCTCTCCTTAATAAAACGATATTTTCTTTAATAAAAACTAAGATTAAATTTCTTATTTTATTTATCACTAAATTGTTTTATGTATGAGTGAAAGAGAGGAAAGATAAAATACAGATAGAAAGTAAAGCGTTAAATACACTAGAATAATCGATTAAAATTCATAAACGCCGGAAACCAAGTGGGCTTGTAATGTAATTGGATAAAGCTGTCCTGAGGAGGATAAAAAATAGGAGGAAAATACAAATGCAAATATAATTTTTGTTGTGGCGCCCTTATTAAGATACAACATTCGATTAACAATACCATAGTGCTCCCATACCAGTTACCTTTCGTTTCCTGGACATTCAGGTCATAATAATAAATATAAACATGTGGATTTTTATATGTTTCAAAGTGGAAAATTTAAACTCTTAAACTACATCCACAAGTATTGCGGTGTTAAACATAATAAAATATATTTTTTTAGATCATGTTTTATGATTATAATTGATGTTAAAGTGTGCAATCGTCTTTCTTTTTTTATATTTTAAAAATACGCCATTGGTTCAGTTCCTAAGTTAGTACCCCAGTGATGAAAGCAGGCAAGATGCGTCGCTTGTCACAGACGCCCGCCGGGAGTGTTGGCTGGCTGTAATGAATAATTAATTGATAATGTGAGAGTTAACATGGACTGGTTGGTGAAGGGTTTGGGGGGGGTGGTTGGAAGGGGGTAAAGGGGAGGAAGTTGTAGAACGTGAAGCAAGGGAATAGGATACAAGCAGACAAGTAGTCCTACTTGCTTTCTTGCTTCTCTTAGCGCCCAATATTACGATATGACACTTGACATTTTAAATTATTAATTGATAATGTGAGAGTTAACATGGACTGGTTGGTGAAGGGTTTGGGGGGAGTGGTTGGAAGGGGGTAAAGGGGAGGAAGTTGTAGAACGTGAAGCAAGGGAATAGAATACAAGCAGACAAGTAGTCCTACTTGCTTTTTTGCTTCTCTTAGCGCCCAATATTACGATATAACACTTGACATTTTAAATAACTTGTATTGATGGAGTTGGTTGAGTGGGGGATGGGGGATATAATTTGGAACATAAAAATCTTAAAACAAGCTTTTACGTTAATTAAATTAAGCTAAATTTAACCCACAAGGATTTTTATGAATCATCATCATCATTATTATTATTATTATTATTATTTGTCTGCGCGTGGTAGTACCCATTCAATTTAAACGCATATATTAACTACGCAATTTGAATAGGGAAGAGAGAGAGAGAATTTTAGAGGAAACTTACCCTAATATGCTTGAAGGAGAGTGGGAGACCATTTAGTAAAAACCACCCATATGACAATTGACCGGGATTCAAAACCCGGTACTCCTGTCGTTGGCAAACCAGACTATTGCGTGAGTAATTCCTCGAGACTTGTAACTACCGAAGTAGGTTGTTGAGCATTAACATAAATTTTAAACAGCCTCACAATCATTGTCATGAAATATTATGTTTTTGCTATTAAATTAATTTTAGGATAATTCATAGTGTACTTTTTAAATAAATAATTTTATCAAGTTAAATGTATTTTAATTAGCTACTACCGTCCAATATATAATATTATACTAGCATAAGCGTGTGGTCTGGTTTCAAAATATTCAAACTCCTAACGAGGGAACTAAGGATTAATTTTTATTTCTATATCTACACGCGATCGTATTCGCACCTTTTCTTAACTATCGGCCTTAACCATTTATACTATGGTGGGATTGAATGTAACGCATGCTAAGGTCAGTATTTTAGTAGTTTTTCTTGCAAAAAAAAAATTTTTAGCTGAAATAAATAAAACATTGCTTCAAGTGGATGGATTTAATCTAATTGTTTATATAAAGATATTTAAATATTTGGCACGGACATCATTTATTTGATGAAAACGCTTTCTATTAATTTAAAAAGTTTTTAATCATATGATATTCAAGAAATGATGATTTTATTATTATCTTGAACATTAAAATAAACTTATTTACCTAAGAAATATTTTAATAAGTCTTAAAAGTATATCTTTGTTATTATTTCTATTCCCTTCTCCTTATTTGATTAAAAAGGGAAAAGGAAAAAAAATAACAAAGAAGATGTAATTTTATCATATTTTATTATTCCTTAACAAATAAATATGAACATTACTAATAGAAATTAATAAGTTTTGCCAAAAGAATGGTTTGCCATCAAAATTTCCAAAATACTGGTATTAACTTGCGTTACATTCTATCCCATCTTAAGTCGTAAATAGCTACCATGTTCTTAATTAAACTCCAGAACCATTATTAGGTACTCATAAGTTAATTTCACATTTTTTTATTTTGGTGGATAACTTTTAACACATAGGAAGATGCTCATTCATGAGCTTACTTCGTCTATTTATATTTTTTCCCCCCATCTTCAAATTGAAATTATGAACCACAAAGTTTGGTAGAACAGAGCCTTCACTTGGAGCGTAACAATGACTAGAACTGGAATTATTTTCCTTCAAGGCAAAAAGGCCATACATATCCTAAATCTGAGGCAACACGATGAGTCATTTTGGAGGGGGACGGATAGATTTCTATCGTGTGAGCTTCCGAAAACGCCCACCGCGAACTATCGATAGCTCGCGTTCTAGCATTTGGTGACCCCTGCCCTAAAACATCCTTATAATCCCTACCCCTTAAGTTTAGCTTTTAATAATCCTTGTGTGGAACGTAATATAGTTTATAGAAAAAATATATATATTTCGGAATTGACTTACATAGTGGCTTGGCTTGGCTTGGCTTGGCTTGGCTTGGCTTGGCTTACATCATGCGAGCTTATAGTGTCGAGATTTATTTACATCCATGTTGAGCCCCAATATGGCTGCTTCGAGAGAGTTGTGCCTCCGACGTAGTTTGAGATTGTGTTACAATGCTATTAACTTGTAACTGTAGAATTGTGAGAAACAGGGACAGATACACACAACAGAATTGGGCGGTAGGAAGGGATTTGAAGGGATAAGGGAGGGGTGGAGGAAGAGCTGAGATGAAGTTGGAACTCAAAGTCCAAAAGGGGGTGAGGTTGGGAGTAAGATGGGTTGGGGAGGGGGTGTCGCGGATGGGATTCTAGAGCGCAACTTTGAATGCATTATAGTTGCTGTGACGTTTCAGGGACTGTTCAGGGCCTTGGTACTTAATTGAAAGTTGTAGGCCCCCCACTAACCCCCTCTCCCCCTTCACTCTTATGTCTGTTATAGGAGACAGAATCAGGCAGACATTATTCACTACTTCTGGCTGTAGAATAGAAACGACATAATAAGGGGGCGGAGGGGGTTGCTCTTTTGTCATTATTAATCCGGGGCAGAAGATTGAGGGAAAATGACTAAGTCTCTGCATGTTTTACTTTTGAACGTTTGACGCATGAGAATTTAGAAACGTAATAAACTTTGAAAATGTATCGTGTTAGCTAATGACACGTATTTCACACCAGTGTAACAATCTTGGTAGTTTTAGGCATCCAGCTGATATCTCAGATAAAAGAAAAAGAGCAATCATTTAACAATATTTTTAGTTATATTCTTGAAATATGCTTTATCTGTGAGTAAGTTGTATTCTATGACTTTAGCCCAATGAATATTATGAACCTTTAAAAAATATCTCACAGTAAAGATAATAAGTGATTTTTTTAGTGTATGACTCCAGGGTTTGTTGGTGAGACATTCGTATTCTTCTACTGGCAGTGGCAGATATTTGTAACCGTATTCTGAGATTGGGCCTCCATGTAATCACGGCTTCTTAATCTTTATATGATTATGTGATGATAATGATCATGATTATGGGGTGCCAGTATAAGTTTTAAACCTAATTTAAGCCTACTTAATATGTATCAATGCATTAAAAGATGATATATTAATTCATTTGTCACTTAATAAACAGTATCAATATAAAATAACATTTATAAATAGTAAAAGGTTTATATTTTCTAAGGGCCGGTCTAATGACTCCTGGATAAATATTAATCTGGAAGATAAATATTTCTATCTGGTCGATAAGTTAAAAGTGCGTCTTATGACTGCCAAATAAAATGTATGTATCTGTCACATTTTTATCGGTAGGTTTAAGTACCTGATAACTTTTATCTGAAAGTTAAAATGGTTGTTGCCATGGTGACGCGTTGTTTTTCATGAGGTTTCGCCTATCAGAATCTGTTTTTAGGTTAAAATATTGGTTCACATGTTTAATAGGCATAAGCCCGGGCTCTAACTATATAAAGTTAGAACATTTAATTCACACTTTTATATAAACTGACAAGCTATTAGTAGAGTTATATTTATATAAGAACAAATTATCAAAATGTGAGTACAATAAATTAAATTTTGCAAACGTTGTACCCAACTATTGACCACATTTTGGCAGACACCGAAATCAGTACTTGCAAAACATCTTAGCTTCTGCACCCACGTGATGCCATCTGTTTACTCGCTCTCGTTTAGCCACCATTATTTAACAAACGTTGAGCATTGTAGCCACTTTCCATGTAGTATCTGTAGCAGTAGGGCTTATACGCATGCGTGCACCAGTAAAAACAGTACCAGCCTTGCGTTTTCTGCATAAAAATATATTTATCCTTCAGATAGATATCCGGCAGATAAATTCAGTTCATAATACGCGTAAAATATTAAAGTGGCTGATAACCTTTATCTGGTCGCTCCCTTTAACCTCCCGATAGCAATATTTATCTAGTAGTCATAAGACCGGCCATAAATGGTTTTTCCTACCAAGATCCTACCATCCTTACAGATTTCCTATAGTTTGGGAATTTGAAAAAAAAAAAACTTTCAATAACGTTCCTCCATCAACAAATGATCGAGAATAAACCGCATAAAGATGCACATGATTATAAAATGTTTCTATTGGCCCTATGTTTAAATAACGGGAACATATATATGTACTTCAATAATAACCTTTTTAGTATAAGTATTTTTAAGCACTACTTCTTATTACCGATCCGGGCTATTCGCCTAGGTTCTAATTACGCTAATGTGGTATGTGATGAAGGTTACATTGAGAAGAAATGTAACCACATTTGCGCTGAGGAAGAGTAGAAAAAATGTAGGAATAAAAGTCCCTCAATACATCCAACAGGGATTGAACCTCAATCTCCCCGTCATCAGCAATATAGTATATTGCAAGAGTGATTCCTTAGTCCATGTAACCACTGAAACGGGATTTGGTGTATGGGCCCGTGGGATTTTAAAATTTGAGTTTGATGAAAGGAATTGTAAGCAAGTTGAGCCATTATGACAGACACCATTATGCACTATAACGTGGAGAATTTAATTTTTACACAGTACACTTATCCTCAACAGGTTTAAATAAACATTGAATGAAGATGTAGATATCCTTTCCGTTGAATATTCACATCGATGGGCACGCGGACTAAGTGTTAGGCTCTCCTGTTTTGCCTGTGGCGAGAAGTTAACTTGGTGCATTGATGATAGTTTTATTCATTGGTTTCTCCCTTTGCTTCCACGCAAATAAAGGTACATTTCTTATTAATTTTTCCCTAGAAATATCTACCCCATTAATGTAGTTATTATTATTATTATTATTAGCACCGCGTCTTACTACCCGTTCGGGTTATACGCACTTACGCTAATGTGCAATGGTAGGGTGATTGTGAGATGAAATGGAGGACCTACAGTTTAACGTGGAATCCGAACCACGGTAGAGGCCTGGCATTCCTCACATTCACAAGTTGTGATTAATACACATCTTGTCAGAGGTGAATTAATGTAGTTAAAATGCGTATTTACAGATGGGTGGTAGGGCCTAAGACTTGGTTTATCAAATAAAACATTAATAGATATTTTTTTATTGATAATAATTATTTTTACATTTTTGCACCCATCATTGTTTCTAGCCTGTGGTCTGGGTCAGTTTCTTATCGAAGCCATATATTTTCCAACACCGACTTGCTATGCCTGCCGTAGCTTCATATGGCTTATAATCAAACTTAGGAGTAGGACAGACACAACATACAGTCCTCTGCCATTAATTCATCACTGTAAAAGTGTAAACACACATTTCACCAATGATACATTTTTCTGTGACGTCGGGAATCGAACTTGAAACCCTTAGCTGAGTAGATAGACACGTTACCAACTGAGATAAGGTGTAGAATTGATAATAATAATAATAATAATAATAATAATAATAATAATAATAATAATAATAATAATGGTTAATATTTAAAATCCTATTTTAAACAATTTTTTTCTTTCTTAAATTAAGTTATAATGTATAGAAAATATGAAAATAGAAAAAGAGTAATTATTATCATACTTATTGCTGTTAAAATGGATAGTTTATGTCAAAATCAATGTCTCCAGAACTAGCATGTGCACATGAAAGAAGATCAATTAGCTTTAAAAGATTTCAGATTAGATCCTTTATTTATCAAATTGTCTTTATATTCACTGTCTTGCATATGGAAGCGTTCATTAATAAATGAGTGTGCTTCAAAGTCGTATTTATTCACATCCTACAGCATATCTATTTATCGCTTCTTAAGATATGCTATTGTTTCTCCTGCTTTAATGATCCAATTCATAATGTCGGCATTTAGCCTACAGGGACTTGTATGCCGGAGTAATTATCACAACCCACATCCGCAGGTGGTCTATGCGTTCACAGTGTGTGGGCCGCTTTATTGTGGGTCCTAAGGGTGAAGGAGAGTAGGGGTAGGTTTGTTAAAGAAGGGGAGCTTGTCCTAACCTTAGAGCCCTGTAAGCTCTAGAGACGTTGAGAAAGACGGGGGTGGGGTTCACCAACATTCCTCTACGTTATCCACTAGCAAGAGTTGAACATGTCACCCTCATGACCCACCCAAGGGGTTGAACTGGTTACAAGAAAGAAAACCTTTGGGGGCAAGTCATACAGGTTTATCTACCTAACAAGTTTTGATCGCCACTTTAATAAGGTCTAGTGCAGATCAAGGGCAATGGTATTCCTTCCAGCTTGTTTGACCACTCGATTACTTACTACTACTACTACTACTACTACTACTACTACTACTACTACTACTACTACTTCTACTACTACTACTACTACTACTACTAAAAAAAGGCTAATTGGCTCTCGGACTTAATGAAATAATAATAATACTAGATTGACTAATATGACACGCTATGAAATGGACTCGAGACTGGTTCTCGAATATTAATTAAAATATAAAATTTAATAGAATGAACGGGTTCCTTGGATGTGAAAGCCATCTCTATCAAAGCCCTCTCACGTTCGTGCAATAAAGAGACGTTTTCATCAGTATGGTCATGGGATCTAACCCGATCACAGCTCTATTCACATCAAAGGCTGAATCTAATCACTGTCCTGATTGATGGCGATCGAGAGTTTTTTTGATTGGCGTTGTTTTCACTGTAATACGGTTTGGGTTTAGGACTATCTTCTTTATTAAATTCGACTGAAAAATAGTTTCAGCAAGAAGGATATATATTTTCATTTCGGTATAAAGGACCATATTTGAAAGTCACAAAAGATACTAAATCTACTTGAATGTATTTATACCTAAAATCTTGTGATCTTCAGATGTCAATTTTTATTGATAGCATTAATAACTTTAAAATATTTGCCTGAAGCATGAAGAGAATTTTTTTAAATTTGTCTATTTGTACGAATACTTATGTTTTGTCCTTTCTTTTAGCCATTAGAACCAATAAACACATGTTGGGAAACATATTTATACAAAATGCTCATATATATTTTGTATTTACTATTAGTATTCGAGCCACCTCTAAAACCAGCGTTTTAAATTTTATTTGTGTTTTGTATTTAAGGAGACCACCTATCGGAATGTTGGAGATATACAGAAACTTCATGTTATTTAAGAAGTGGTTTGTTATTTCAAAACATTGTTTAATCCAGAATTTAAGTTAAAAGTATCAACAAAACCAACTAAAATTTCAATCTATAAAAAACCTCATGAAAAATTTAATTAGTTCATTTTCAAAGAGTTTTAATATGTAATTGTGCTAATCTGAGATCAAAATAAAAACTTGTATTTAGTTTTCCTCCAATAAAATAGTAATTTTGAATATGGTAATCACATAAATTTCTGGGGTAATTGAGGATGGTTTTGATGATTTTATAGATTCATAACTGCCATTCCTATAAGAAATACGGTGGTAGGAAGATATTTCCCTTCAAAAAATAGGTGATTCCCTTAAAAATATGTATGAAACTTTAAAAAAAGCTATCCCTTGTTTTTCATAGGATGTATTCCTGAACTATGGACCGAACACTAAAAACAAAAAAGTTCTTTGGGATTTAGTATTTTGGTATATAAGACATGAGTGTTCAAATCTATCAACCAAACATATTTATTTTAATTAAATATCCTTACACAATCAAAATATCTGCACACTTTACACGCACACGCATAATATGAAGCTGACACGTTGTACTGTACATGTCAGTCTTTCTTTCAAGAGAAGTATTTGAATGACTATAAGGGGTAATTCATAGAGGAATTTATGTAGGTTTATAAACTGAGCGAATAAAGTACAGGAAATAAATAAATAAACCAAGAATAATGGAAGAGTTGAAGTCCAGAAAATTAGGGTAAGGGTAAAAAACCATGACGGACAGAATGAAAGCGATGTAGGCCCCTAAAAATAAAGTTAAAAAAAGAGAGTGATATAAACAGATGGACATATGAAAGAGAGTGGAAAGAGTAAGAGAGGTCTCAACTTTTACTCAGCCTCGAGGGCCTGGGCGCTGTAGCAAGGGTTGTCAGACCGACATCAAATCAAAGCATTCCCCCCACCCCCTCAAACCCCCTTACACCCTATCCCTTCTGACCAACTGAGTGAGTGAGTGACGGTATGACCGAGTAGCTAGAAGCCAACACACTCTCTAGGGTTCCTCCTATACTCTCTAGGATATAGACTTTGGGTGGGGGGACGTTTCATGACCTCTGCTTCCCTTCGCCATTTCGGACAGTTGGCACTTCAGGCGAAAGGGAGGAAGTAGTGGAAAGGGAGTGTGGTGAAGGTTTCTTCTTGATGAGGTGAATTTACGATCGGAGAAATGCTTTTTTTGCCTTTCCTCTTTCTCTGTCGTTCTCTTCCCTTAGAGACATAATAAAAACAAGAGGGAGGGGAACTTGAGGTTTGCTTTGAAGATGCTTTGTTTCTTGTTTGAATTTTACGATAATCTTGTTATTATTTTGGGAGTTATTTTGAGGTTAATGGGAATGATGGTGGGCAGATTCGAACACTATTATGTTATTAGCGTAAAAGTTGTGATATTTGGCCTAAATAATTAAGTCTTGTTAATGAACATTCACGTTTAAATAAAAAACTTATTTATTTAAATATGGAAAATACCCTACAGAATTGCATTATTTTTGCGCTTGTAAATAACTGATTTTAATGATTGACGTTCGTTTGGAATTTGCAATATTTTTAAACTACGTGATTTGAAGTTTAGTTAGAATTGTGATTAAATTATTTCACAGAAATATTTTTATATAGTCCATTTATGTAATTATTAATAAGTTAGTACTATAATTAATATTACTATAGATAAAGTAATATAATTTAAATAAAATGTGGAAATAAAGTAAAAGATTAAAATTATTTAAGGTCCCAATATTAAAACTTAGAATTATATCTCCAAATTACACATCTTGAACTACATAAGCCATGAGGACAGAGTGATGTTGTCTATTTTAATGTGGGAATTTTTAAAATTATTTTAAGACAGTAGATGAAATCAAGTTTATCAGAATAGCTAATTGCACTCATCACCACGTAGTCTAAAACGTTACAAGAGTAGTCATTGCACTTGTTGACCAGTTAATTGGAAATTTGAGTTTGGATTCCAACCATCTGCATTTGGGGGGGGGG